>CM035143.1:21265732-21865732 GCA_020205605.1 Panax ginseng
CTACTTTCGATCGTCGGCTACCACGTTCGCTTTTCGGGATGGTATTGGATGGTATGATCATAATCTTTCAATAGTTCAAGCCAGCGTCGTTGTCGCGTGTTGAGTTCCTTTTGAGTGAAGAAATATTTGAGGCTTTTATGATCAAGTAAAGATCTCCACCTTCTCCCCATACAAGTAATGCCTCCAAATTTTAAGTCACGAAGACCACATTTTTGCTAACTCTAGGTCATGAGTAGGATAATTCCTCTCATATTCTTTGAGTTATCGTGAGGCATAGGCTATGACTTTCCCATGTTGCATGAGAACACATCCTAACCCTTTGCTAGAAGCATCCTTTGTAGATGACAAATCCTCTCGAACCGGATGGTATTGTCGAGCAGTCTTTGAAATGAGTCTCCTCTTGAGTTCTTGAAAACTCTTCTCACATTCCTCGCTCCAATAGAACTTTGTATCTTTTTGAGTCAATTTGAGTTAGTGGAGTAGCGATTAGAAAAACCCTTCTACGAATCTCAGATAATAACCAATTTAAGCCGAAAAAGCTACGTGCTTGATCATTGATTTAGGTTGCTCCCGACTTTGAATAGCTTCAATCTTTCTTTGGGTCAGCGATATTCCATGACTTGATACCACGTGCCCAAGGAATGCTACTTCCTCGAGCGAACTTCGCATTTCTTCAACTTGGCATAAAGCTTATATTCACGAAGCTTTTGGAGTGTCGACCTCAAGTGTTGCTCATGATCTTCACGGCTTTTTTGGAATAAATAAGGATGTCATCAATAAAGGCGACCACAAAGTGATCCAAATATTCCTTGAATACTCGGTTCATCATATCCATGAAAGCGGCGGAGCATTAGTCGATCAAAGGACATGACTAGGAATTCATAATGCCGTCTGGGGAGTTAAAAAGCCGTCTTTGGAATGTCATCGGTTCTAATCTTCAATTGGTGATATCCGGAGCGAAGATCAATCTTTGAAAAGAATTTGGCTCCTTGCAACTTGGTCAAACAGGTCATCAATACGTGGCAATGGGTACCTATTTTTGATGGTGACATGATTCAACTCCAGATAATCAATACAAAATCGCATACTCCCATCTTTCTTCTTCACGAATAGAGCAGGAGCACCCCGAGGAGAAGTACTAGGATGAATAAAGCCATGTCTAACAATTCCTGCGGTTGAGTCTTTAACTCACGAAGTTCAATAGGAGCCATTCGATATGGGGCTTTAGAAATGGGTTTTGTCTGCTGGGTTCAAGTCGATACAAAATTCAATTTCACGCTTTCTGAGGGTAGGCGAGGAAGTTCTTGAGGGAATCGTCGGAAATTCATTAACAATAGAAATATTATTCAAAAGCGGCGTATTTTTTGTTTAGATCGTGACATGAGCTAAGAAAGCTTGACATCCATTTTTCAATAAGCGAATAGCTTTATGGCTTGAGATAGCGGTGATTGATTTTAATGGTTTGGTTGCTTGAATTAGCATAATAGGTTGATTAGGAATATGAAAGCTAACAACCTTACGAAAACAATCAATTTTTGCATGATGAGTAGTTAACCAATCAATCCTAGAATTACATCAAATGCAAGTATTTTTAATGAAATAAGATCGACGGGTAATGTGTGGGTACCAACTTGAACCAAACAAGACTTATAATAGTGGATGTAATGAAGGTTTCTCCCAGCGGAGTTTCCACAGATAAGTCAAAGTCTAATTTCTCGAGTCAAATTTAATCGTTGGCGCCAAGTAGGAGAAATAAAAGAATGGGTAGAACCGGTATCAAATAAGGTATAGACTTATTAGAGTTTATGATAAGCTTACGTGATGACCTCATTCGGGTTCCTTGCTTTCTGGGGAGGTCACTACTAAGCTCTCTCCTTGCACTCTTGGCTTTGACTTTTACTGGGGCGGCCTTTGGTGCCTCCATCCTAGGTGAACTTGTCTTGATGAATGACAAAATCGGGCTAGGTGACCTTCTCTTCCACAATTATAACATGCTTTGGGCGACATCATGCGGTTTGGGTGATGTGTCCCTCTCCTCCGCATTTGAAGCATATGATAGGTGGTGGTTCTCCTTCCTTAACAATGGGTCTTTGGTCTTGGCGTCTTTCCATCATTGTTGAATCTCCTCTTCTTGAAATGTCCATTTCTCTGTCTTGGCCATGATTACCACCAAGTGGTTACCATTTACGGCATGTTGATTCCTCCACGTTTGTTGTCGTTGTTTTAGATGGTGATACCACTTTGGTATTTTCATCTTTGCCAATTTGCTTTCTCTTAGTTCGTTTGACTCGTTATCGGCGCTCCAATAAGCGAGCCCTATTTACAACATCTCGAGTACAAACACGGTTTATGAAAATAAGATATTGGCGTATCTCGGTTTTCAACCTCTTAAAAACATTAGCGTCATTCGCTCCTCATTATCGACCAAATGGGATGCAAGCCGGGATAACTCATAAATTTAGCCTCGTATTGCGACACGGTCATATTGTTTTGTTCCAATTTGATAAACTCCACTTCTTTCATGTGATGCGAATACTCTCGGGAAAGTACTTGTCGTTGAATAGCTCTTGGAACTTCTCCCAAGACATCTTGAGTCGTCGAGTGAGATACGTTTCTGATTCCCACCGATGTCTGCCTCTTCCACCTTCACGCACATGAAGGTGGCGAAGGGAACCTTTTGCTCCTCGGAGCATCCCAAGACATCAAATATCTTGGTGATCTGCTTTATCCATGCTTCCGCCTTAAGTGGTTTTGGCTCTCTCTATAAACTCGGTGGTCCCGGCTCCTTGAAGCTATTTAGCGGTGACCGTCAGAGTTTTCGATGTTTCCACCTACATTTTGGGCGAGGAGGCCGCTCTCTTTGATGTTGCATGAATTGCATAAAGCCTCTGAACAGTCCATCATTCATCATTTGGTCGGTGTTGTTGTTTGCATGAGGATTATCGCCTTCTTCGATGCACATTCTCACGATTATTGATATGTGGAGACTCAGCGGTCTCTTGTGCTCCATTGCTATTTTCAACATTCTCGGATGTCATTTTGAGATCTTGCCACAAAACAAAGGTTCATTAACATATAACATATTATCCATATACTTTGTGAGACCAATTAAATACCAAATAAACTTAGGTAGGTCATACTAGCGAAGAATTCCCCATCTCTCCCTCCTAGTTCTAGTCTCACATCTTAGCAGGGGATCATATCCTAGCTTTGATACCAAGCTGTGGCGCCCCCAAAATTAGGTATACATCACCCATCTTGGGTGCATGGATACATGATACAAAATTCAAATACAACTTACTAATACAAGCTATATGTGTACAATCGACAAAACATAAAGCTGTGAGTTTGAATACAAATATTGTCTACTAGAGATTATACAAACTCAAAAGGAGTCCTCATTACAATTATTATCACACTATTTCACGAGAATAGTGAGGACTACTAATGCTATCCTCTGGACCATCACTCAGTTCCCAGGCTAAGTCCCGGCTATATTCTCATTTCACGAAGAAAACGGTGAAAGAAAGGGTGAGCTCAACTAGCCCGATAAAAATATTATGACTAAGATAATGCGAGAATAAATTATCATTAGTCTCCAACAATATTAAGCGATAAAATATAATAGACATCAAGTTTAAGCTGCGGTGAAACAAGCAATCCATTAAAAGAGTCAGTAGAAAATAAAATCTACTATCTTTTATGATTTAAAGGTTTTTCATCATTTATTATCGGCGAGACTCGACAATAAATATTCCACATCATTGAATCACCCACACTTCTGACCAAGGATATTCTTTAGTATCCGACCACAATTATCCATGCCTTACGGGCCAAGAATATTTGTGTATTCATTAATGGTCATGATCATGCCAACAAGCATCCATCAATGCACTCTACGGGCCAATGAGGACTTTTACCACATCATTTGTAACATTACGGTCATGATTACAAGAAATAATCCACAGTCATAATCATACCAAGTCCATCATACACTCTGAGGAGCCCACAGATGACTTTCAAAAAATATAAACATGAGGATGATGACAATGATATAAGA
Source organism: Panax ginseng (assembly GCA_020205605.1). Classification (NCBI taxonomy): domain Eukaryota; kingdom Viridiplantae; phylum Streptophyta; class Magnoliopsida; order Apiales; family Araliaceae; genus Panax; species Panax ginseng. Next base: position 21,269,793 of record CM035143.1, read on the forward strand.
ATTCAATAAAACAAGTTCAAAATTAATTTATCCGAGAACTAATAATGTCCAAATTGTCGACATGATCTTTGCTTTGTAGAGTAAAATTCAAGAATGCTCGAAGAATATTTCCATGAAAAGATCTTTGGATGAAGCGCAAATATCGAGGATATTCCACTAATTTCATGGAGTATAGAAGTCAAAACTTTAACCAATTGAGTATAATAAAGAATGGAATAACAAAAGAAATCACCATGCATGCGGTACTTAGCATAGGCGAGTTATTCAACGAATACTAAATAACGGAACGGGTCGGTGAAATTACATGCAAGCGGGATGTTCCAACGAATAATAAAGAATGGAATAACAACGAAATCACCATGTATGCGGTAACTGCTTAGCATAGGCGAGTTATTCAACGAATACTAATAAGGGCGGAATCGGTCCGCGTAAAAAGCCTGAAAACAGGATATTCAACGAGAATAATAATAAAAGGCGGAACCGGTCGGCGTAAAAAAAGCATACTGAGACGAGGGATATTCAACGAATAATAATAAAAAGCGGAATCGGTCCGGCGTAAAAAAATATGAACGAGGATATTCCAACGAGAATAATAAAGAGCGGAATAATAGAAGAATGTCACCAAGTATAGGGTGAGTCCAGCGTATATCTGAGTTATTCAACGAGAATAATAAGAAATGGAATAACAACAGTTCTCTTCATGAATAAGAAAGAAATAACACCCTTACTAGTAAAAAGAAATGAATATAAGAGTAGTTAAGTAGCGAGAAAACTTTTCTTCTTTCTCTATAATTTTTCTCTCTCTAGAGTTTAAATGAATTAAGTAAGAAATAATGAAGGAATGAGCTTATTTATAGGAGAATGGAAGGGCATTGTTCAAGTATGAAATAATTTTGCGAAATTATTTCTTGAATCAACTAACAACTAAGTCAAACAACTAACCAATAATAAGATTTCAACAAAAATTAAAATATAATACATATATATAAACACATGTTTTCAATTTATATATATCAATATTATATATACCACTAGATTTTTTATCCCCCCATATCCAACATCAATCCCCACCCTCCCAAAATCAATTTCACTACACTCTTACATCACTATCACGCACTACCACTTTTCCACCATTTTCCTCTCACACACACATCACACACCTATCACTTTCACATATCATTTTCTCCCACCATATACTCAATACATACATATACTTCCATCGTATACTCTTCCATTTCCAAATCATTTTTCCAACACATATGGGCCCCACATGTGGCCCCCCACATGGGCCCCCACCTTTAAATAATTTTCTATCGATTATTTTGAAAAATGGGTAAATAGGAATCCATAAAATAAGCAAACTTCATAAAATCACCTTAATAATTTTAACAACATTTATCATCTTTATTACAATTCACAATATTAATCGACCGGTCGTTCCCGGGAAAGAGGGGGCTTTCGATAAGGATTTCTCCTGTTGGCGCGCATGATTAGGTGACCAAACCTCTCCTTGGCGAACTTACTAGACATCGTTAATATTGCAAATAATAATATTAATAATTTTGTCGTCTCAATTATTGATTTTAACAATATAATAAATATCGACAATAATTGAATCAAATAACGTGAGATACTTCTGCAACAATTACTATAGCAATAATTGAACAAAAGCGAATGACTTCTCACGTAAGCATCAATAATCAATAATCAGCTATAATCATCACGGTGTCTTCTATTTTACTACTGAGCAACATATTCACGGTATTCTCTTTATTATACTTTTTTTGTCACTACAGAGGTAGTTCAGCGATGATCAGCGTAAAACTTACTTATTATTTTTTAAAAATATTTTATGTTTTTCGATCAATATAATTACATTATTCAAAAATAATATGTAGGGTCCACCAATGATTGCGTATGGTTATGCGAATATTCCTGCTAAAAGCGAATATTCCCGACCAATCGAATATAATATAACAACTTGCATAGTATATTATGCAAAATTTATAAATATTACCCTGACTATAACATTATATCAATTTCACTCCATAATATTCAAAAATAATATTTATAGAAAATTCATCTTTATTCAAAAAGTTGGGGTTTTTTTTCAGCTTATTATTTTTCTATCCTTTGTCCAAACATATATACATATATTTTATACACAAAAAGTTTTTTTCCATAATTTTCCAACTTCCTTTAGTATTTTTTTAAAAATCATTCTTAGTTAATTCCTTAAGAAATTAGCTACCTTGTGCTTAACTCCAGAAATTCTCATCTCTTGACATAATCTTATACGTGTTAACGTGAGCCTCTAGTTTAAATTCCGTGGCCATCGGAGTTATAGAACTCCGGTTATAGAAATTTTTGTCAAAAAAACCAAAATATTGAATTGGTCATAACTTGGTCATTTTAAGTCGGAATGAGCTCATTTTTGGACACAACCTACTTTATCCCATATATTTTCATCCCCCAAAAGGCCCTGGATTTTATCTCATTCAATAAGTGGGCGAAATAGCCCTTGCAAAATATTGGGCAATATACTTTTGTCATTTTTCTATTTTTGACTCCTTTGCTAAAATCAGTCTACACGACAATCTACAACACCTTTTCCAGTTATTCCACTTAAATATGTTAGAAAACCCTTAGATCTAACTCTAGGACTTGACCACACCCAAAAATTCGAAATATAAAAGGAGATATGGTCATTTGAATTTCATGTTTTGTTTTTATAAAAATCTGGTTTTAAACCCTTTGTGGTTTCTAAGAAAACTTATATGTTCTCACAGAAAACTTTGTAGCTGAATAATAATACAATCTCAATAATAAAACTTTTTTCCCATTTCCTACTAAATAACATATCAGAGATGAAAGAGTAAAATTCTTTCAAAGATTCAATAATATTCAATTCAATAAGAAGAATTAACAATACTGCAACAATATTCAATAAAGTGGGATATACCCTGATTTCATGTTGAGTGATCACAAAAGGATCATGAACTAATAGAGGAATCATTTAGTTATTAAAACTAAATTTCCACAAGAATATAAATTAGTTATAAAAACTAAACTATACTCTTCTGCAAGTACCTGGAGCGGCCAGCTCTTTTGTTCCCTATATTATGCATAATACTCAATAATAACGCATAGGTCGATTTATGACATTAAAAATTTGTTCATCTCAGTCTTACATCATGAGTCCGTACCACAACAATATGGTTTGGATTACTTTCAAAGAAATACTATGATTTCAATAATTAATAACAATACTAATCTAGCCGAAACCAATGGCATAGATCTTCCAATAATAATTCAGTTCATAATTAATAGAACATTTCATGCTTTAACAAATATTAGTTTTGCCAAAACAATTAGTTGAGACATGATTTATAAATAGTTCAAATAATAGAACAAGAATCAATTGCACTACGTGCGAATTACAACAATCATTATAGAGGTGAATAACTATCAATAATTATTCACTACCATGCTTGAAAAATAGTAACTCAAGTTGAGTTAGGAACTTGCCTGATTTGTTGACTACTACTACGCAATTTAAGTTAACTTCTTTTGTAATACCTATCATTAATAAGATTGGTCTTTTAATCAGCATATCATACTTTGTATCATAGTACAATTACTTTATCAATCAATTATCTAACACTAAATTACATAATCAAATATTAGATAACACCTTACAATATTAGTATTATTATCATCCTTTGCTAATTCTTTAATCTCTATATCATATACATTATGTTTTAACACTCTAATCTTATATATTATAAGTTCTTCTTTAATATCTCATAAGTCAATTACTAATCCAGCAACCTAGATTCCAAATCCAGCAACCTAGATTTCAAATCCAGCAATCCAAACTACAATCCAGCAAACTGGATTCCAATCCAACAACTAGATTTCAATCCAACAAGCTGGATTCATCCGATTTTTCAATCCAGCAAGCTGGATTCCATATCCTTTTCACGAAAACATCAAATCAGCTTATTATTTTTCTATCCTTTGTCCAAACATATATACATATATTTCATACACAAAAAGTATTTTTCAATAATTTTCAAACTTCCTTTCGTATTTTTTTAAAAACCATTCTTAGTTAATTCCTTAAGAAATTAGCTACCTCGTGCTTAACTCTAGAAATTCCCATCTCTTGACATAATCTTATACGTTTTAACGTGAGCCTCTAGTTTAAATTTTGTGGCCATCAGAGTTATAGAACTCCGGTTATAGCAATTTTTGTCAAAAAACCCAAATATTGAATTGGTCATAACTTGGTCATTTTAAGTCATAATGAGCTCATTTTTGGACACAACCTACTTTATCCCATATATTTTCATCCCCCAAAAGGCCGGATTTTATCGCACCAAATAAGTGGGCAAACAGCCCTTGCAAAATATTGGGCAGTATACTTTTGTCATTTTTCTATTTTTGACTCCTTTGCTAAAATCAGTCCACACGACATTCTACAATACCTTTTCCAGTTATTCCACTTGAATATGTTAGAAAACCCATAGATCTAACTCTAGGACTTGACCAGACCCAAAAATTCGAAATATAAAATGAGATATGGTCATTTGAATTTCATGTTTTGTTTTTATAAAAATCTGGTTTTAAACCCTTTGTGGTTTCTAAGAAAACTTATATGTTCTCACAGAATAACCAACATAACTCATCATAATACTTACCAATACTTCATATACCCATGAATCTATCATAATACATGATTTATTTAATCAAACAAGCATCAAACACAAGGTTAAACACAATCAAGGCTAATAAAAAATTTAGGTTTTCTATCTTTTGAAAAACCTAGTTTTTATTTCATACTTTAGATCTAACTTTTGATTCTCAAAAGGGTTAGATCTAAACATGAAAAACTTATATACGCATAGATCTAAGGTTTTAAACCTCAAGATCAAAACTTCATATTATCAAAAATCAAATCAAACTAAAAAAGAAATAATACTATATTAAGGTTAAAAATTTATACCTTTGCTTACTCTTCTCTTTTCTCCTTCTTGCTAATTTTTATTAAAAAGCTTTGAAGCTTTCAAAAACCCTCCCTCTCTCCTCTCTCTCTATTTCTGAACTCCTAGACTTTCTCTCTCTCTCTTCTCTAGTCTCTCTCTTTCTTTCTTAGTTTATGCTAGATAATAAAATGAAAAGAACAAGATAAGACTTGGACTTTTTTCTTGTTTGTTGGAAAAGTAAGTATAGATATATTTGGTATATCTATCTCTAATCTACCAACATATCTAACTCTTCTCTCTCCCACTCAATTACCAAGTGGTTGCTTGCAAGTTTAGATAAATGGTGGTCAAATGAAAATTGGACACTTGTTGGAAGTTGTCCACCTATTAAAGTAAACAATCATTACATTCTTTCCCCCTTTCTCTCCTCTCTAAATTTCGGCCAAGTGGCCTTTCTATTGCCCAAAATTGTTTTCATTTTATGCTTTAATTAACTTACTAAATGTCCAACATGTCCCCTCCCACTTGAACTAAAGGTTGGGCCACTCCTTTAATTCTTTGGGCTAGTAATTTTAATTCTATGGACTTGCAAATCAACATAGTTCTATACTTATTAATTTATCCATTCGCCACTATTTAATTAGGGTTCCATTACACACATTAGCAAGTTAATTTCGTACTCATATATTTTTAATTTCATAACCCAATTAGACTTGCTATTCTTTAGGTTATAAGATTAATTAATTGAGATGCATCAAATAAATCTCTTAGGATTAGTATATATTTTTAAAGACTATCATTCTCTTAAATTATAACACATTAGGTTATTTAATTATCATACCAAATATATGTATTAGGTTACATAACTTTATTCTTCATCTCTTTACAAAATAAATGTATACACATTATATAATACATATTTACTCAATCACGTACATAACTCACATATGTCCTAACATATTTCCCCTAGTTTATTAACTTATTAGCCCAAATTGACTTTATAAGTTATAAACACATACATACTCATATCAATCATCAATTACTTAAGGATTGTAAATCCTTTTAATTTAATAATCAAGGCTAACATTCAAGCTATGTTAATTTCTTACATAACTCTCATTACTCTTCCTTGAGAATGATTAACTATACTTCTTAGTTAATATATTAACTATCTAGCTTAATTATCATATACACTTATATGATCCAAGTACTTTCTTTCCTTTTCTTTTCTTTTTTTTTTTAAAAAAAAATTTTATTCGAAAATTCTGAATTATGTGAAATTCTGGGTTCTCACATTCTCCCCTCCTTATAAGGATTCCGTCCTCGGAATCACTGCTTTCTTACCCTCTAATATCTTTTAAAGTTGTATCATCAATTCATTTATATCAACACAATATTAATATGTGTTTCATATACTAATTTGTGACCTGGGATCTATAAAAGAAAACCATTCACATCTATATCTACCCAATATTTCTCGCGTAATTCATTTACTCAACTAAATCATTACCTGTCACCACCTCCCGGCACTCATGATGATCTTGTAATGTCATGTTGAACGTTGTTGCCGCCGTCGCTTTTTCCTACCGCGAGGTGTCCTTTGATCATGAAAGTTCCAATCTTTGTTTCTCTATTATTGCTTCCTCTTTCTGCATTCTTCATTGGAAAAGTACGAATTTGATGTTCTAGCGATCCACATGAAAAACAACCTGGTATCTTCTTTGGACTTGGACAATTTGGAGAGATGTGTCCCTCTTGTCCACAGTTAAAACACACTCCTTTTCCATTCAAACATACTCCCGAATGTTTTTTACCACAATTTGCACATGCCTCACCTTTCTTCCTATTATCTCCTGACTTGTCTCCAGATTCAGTATTGTCCTTCCACTTACGCTTATTAGAGTTACTTCCTCCACTGCTACCTCCTTCATTCGTCTTTTTCTTCTTCTCTTGATGATACCTCGACACAGCTTCACTTCCTCCTTCGGCGATGATTGCTTTTTCCAACAGGGCCAAAAATGTCTTAATCTGCAACACAACTACCTTGCTATATATCCCTGGCTTCAGTCCATTCTCAAACCTTCGCGCTTTTCGTACCTCAGTGTCAACCTGATGCGAAGAAAATCTCGCTAGTTCGTTAAATTTGGCGGCATATTCTGCAACCGACATATTCTCCTGCTTCAACTCCAAAAAGTTTACTTCCATTCTTGCTTGCATACTTTCTGAGAAATAATTTTCAAAAAATAATTCCTTAAACCTTGTCCAGGTTACTACTTCTGTACCAGCTCTAGCTTTGTTTGTCTCCCACCAGTAATTCTCCTCACCCTTCATCAAATAGGTAGAAAAATCTATCTTTTGCTCCTCCGCTACTCTAGCAATAACAAAAGCTTTCTCCATCTCCTTTACCCATGTCTGGGCTTCTATAGGGTCAGTGGTTCCCTTGAATTCCGGCGGTCCTACGGCCTTAAAGTCTTTAAAGTTAGCCAATGGATTAGCTGGTCGATTTCTTGTTGTTGGGGCTCTAGTTTGCATAGCTTGAGCTAGGATGTCTGTGAAGTTCTGCATTGGATCAACTTGATCTCTTTCATTATTCACAGACCGCTCCTCCCTTTGGTTACGATTTTATCGTCTTGGCGGCATTATCTGATGAAATATAAGACTTACATTAATACTTTATCTTTATGCCACATCTTATTAGTAGTATACAAAATTTTAAACGTAAACCAATTTCAGCTTTCTGGATTATTTAATCCAACTTACTGAATTATCAAATTCTTCATATAATCATCTTAATAATTTAATTCTCAGAATTTAATTACTTATTCAAACATATAATCATATCATTGCATTTATATTCATGCAAATAGTACATAGTACTTTTCAGTACAAAGCGCAAAATACTACAAACGATTACTATACCCGTGTGACAAAAGTCGGGATTCATTAATACAACTTTACACAAAAAAGTTGAGACATACAAAAGTTATCTTGATATTCATACCAAAGCGAATAATATACTCCAAAAGATTATACTACTCACACTTAATTTTTCTTACATCCACTTCCTCCATCTGTCTTCTTTTTAGGACAAGTCTTAACCCTATGACCCGTTCCACCACATGCAAAACATCCTCCTTTCTTTGGTTTAGGACAATTTCGTGATAGATGTCCTTCTTGACCATAATTGTAACACACATTCTTACCCCACATACATTCCCCCGAATGGTTCTTTCCACACTTGACACATGCTTGTTTCTTCTTTGAATGCGAATTCTCTGAGTTGTTGTCACTGTCGTTGTTCTTTTTCCCTTTATTACCCTTCTTTTTCTCATTTACATCTTTAGATGATACATTACACTTAACCCTCATTCTATCGACTTGTGCCTTCAAATTATTTCATTCTTCTGTCATCTCACGTAATGCTCTTTCTGTCTTCCATAATTCCTCTAGGAGAAGTACTTTAGTCCTTAAATCTTGAACTTCCGCAGATGCTTGACCTTCTTCGATTTCTACTTTGCCTTCTTCCCCATCTTTGATCTTTATTTCTAGCTCCACCTTAGTTTCATTGGAATATACTTCTTCCTATTCATCCAGCTCCATCTTGGGGTACTCATCATGATCGCTTGCTAGATTTACCGCAGGTTCGTCTCTTAAAACTTCCTCAACTGACTCACTATGAGCTGGCACCTCGGCTAATGGCATTGGTACAGCTGCTAACATTTTCGTAATCATCTTATCATCTCCGGACATCCTGTTACCAGTTTTAAATAACTTCATTAGTACATCACTATCAAACATAATCCATAAACACTGAGTGTCCCCATATATTACTATTGATGAATTTTCCTAATCCATCACTTAGAACTCTAAACGAGTTTTCTCTATCATGTTTATGGTTATATTCCTAAGGCTTCCCCCCCCCCCCACCTAAGGTTTATAACCTACAGCTTTGATACCAACTTGTGATGCCCCCAAATTCGGGTTCCCTAACCTCGGGTTTGGTGCTCACGATCCATCATATCTATCACATCTAACTTCCCATACATTAATGAAAAACATCATTCATAATATTCCTTAATACAACTTATAACAAATATCCCAGGTTAACTAACCTTGACATAACTTACATACCCTTATATAGCCAAAAGGTTTACATAAATAATTACATAATAAAACATAACCATTAAAAGTTGACACTAACTACTCCTGAACCTTGCCTTTGCCTTTGTCCCTGTTAGAACCTTCTGCTACATCAACAATAGCTGAAATGTTTTATTTAAGCAAGGGTGAGCAACGAGTTTGCCCAGCAAGTTAAAATATACAATAAATGATATATATCATGAATAGAAGAGTCTAGCTTCTATAGAACTTCAACAATAATCAAAAGATTTCAAAGTAGCTGAATAATAATACAATCTCAATAATAAAACTTTTTTTCCCATTTCCTACTAAATAACATATCAGAGATGAAAGAGTAAAATTCTTTCAAAGATTCAATAATATTCAATTCAATAAGAAGAATTAACAATACTGCAACAATATTCAATAAAGTGGGATATACCCAGATTTCATGCTGAGTGATCACAAAAGGATCATGAACTAATAGAGGAATCATTTAGTTATTAAAACTAAATTTCCACAAGAATATAAATTAGTTATAAAAACTAAACTATACTCTTCTGCAAGTACCGAGCTACCAAATCTTTTGTTCCCTATATTATGCATAATACTCAATAATAACGCATAGGTCGATTTACGACATTAAAAATTTGTTCATCTCAGTCTTACATCATGAGTCCGTACCACAACAATATGGTTTGGATTACTTTCAAAGAAATATTATGATTTCAATAATTAATAACAATACTAATCTAGCCGAAACCAATGGCATAGATCTTCCAATAACAATTCAGTTCATAATTAATAGAACATTTCATGCTTTAACAAATATTAGTTTTGCCAAAACAATTAGTTGAGACATGATTTATAAATAGTTCAAATAATAGAACAAGAATCAATTGCACTACGTGCGAATTACAACAATCATTATAGAGGTGAATAACTATCAATAATTATTCACTACCATGCTTGAAAAATAGTAACTCAAGTTGAGTTAGGAACTTGCCTGATTTGTTGACTACTACTACGCAATTTAAGTTAACTTCTTTTGTAATACCTATCATTAATAAGATTGGTCTTTTAATCAAAGATATCATACTTTGTATCATAGTACAATTACTTTATCAATCAATTATCTAACACTAAATTACATAATCAAATATTAGATAACACCTTACAATATTAGTATTATTATCATCCTTTGCTAATTCTTTAATCTCTATATCATATACATTATGTTTTAACACTCTAATCTTATATATTATAAGTTCTTCTTTAATATCTCATAAACCAATTAACCCGGATTAATCCAAAGAACCTAGATTTCAAATCCAACAAACTGGATTTCAAATCCAAAGAATCAAACTACAATCCAAAGAAACCGGATTCCAATCCAACAACTAGATTTCAATCCAACAAGCTGGATTCAACATATTTTCAATTCAGTAAGATGGATTCATCCGATTTTTCAATCCAGCAAGCTGGATTCCATATCCTTTTCACGAAAACACCAAATCAGCTTATTATTTTTCTATCCTTTGTCCAAACATATATACATATATTTCATACACAAAAAGTATTTTTCAATAATTTTCAAACTTCCTTTCGTATTTTTTTAAAAATCATTCTTAGTTAATTCCTTAAGAAATTAGCTACCTCGTGCTTAACTCTAGAAATTCCCATCTCTTGACATAATCTTATACGTGTTAACGTGAGCCTCTAGTTTAAATTTTGTGGCCATCAGAGTTATAGAACTCCGGTTATAGCAATTTTTGTCAAAAAACCCAAATATTGAATTGGTCATAACTTGGTCATTTTAAGTCATAATGAGCTCATTTTTGGACACAACCTACTTTATCCCATATATTTTCATCCCCCAAAAGGTCGGATTTTATCGCACCAAATAAGTGGGCAAACAAAATTTTTACAAAAATATTAGGCGATATACTTTTTTGTCATTTTTCTATTTTGACTCCTTTGCTAAAATCAGTCCACACGACATTCTACAATACCTTTTCCAGTTATTCCACTTGAATATGTTAGAAAACCCATAGATCTAACTCTAGGACTTGACCACACCAAAAATTCAAATATAAAAGGAGATATGGTCATTTGAATTTCATGTTTTGTTTTTATAAAAATCTAATTTTAAACCCTTTGTGGTTTCTAAGAAAACTTATATGTTCTCACATAATAACCAACATAACTCATCATAATACTTACTAATACTTCATATACCCATGAATCTATCATAATACATGATTTATTTAATCAAACAAGCATCAAACACAAGGTTAAACACAATCAAGGCTAATAAAAATTTAGGTTTTCTATCTTTTGAAAAACCTAGTTTTTATTTCATACTTTAGATCTAACTTTTGATTCTCAAAAGGGTTAGATCTAAACATGAAAAACTTATATACGCACAGATCTAAGGTTTTAAACCTCAAGATCAAAACTTCATATTATCAAAAAATCAAATCAAACTAAAAAAAGAAATAATACTATATTAAGGTTAAAAATTTATACCTTTACTTTACTCTTCTCTTTTCTCCTTCTTGCTAATTTTTATTAAAAAAGCTTTGAAGCTTTCAAAACCTCCCTCTCTCTCTCTCTCTTTTTCTAACTCCTAGACTTTCTCTCTCTCTCTTCTCTCTCTCTCTTTCTTTCTTAGTTTATGCTAGATAATAAAATGAAAAGAACAAGATAAGACTTGGACTTTTTTCTTGTTTGTTGGAAAAATAAGTATAGATATATTTGGTATATCTATCTCTAATCTACCAACATATCTAACTCTTCTCTCTCCCACTCAATTACCAAGTGGTTGCTTGCAAGTTTAGATAAATGGTGGTCAAATGAAAATTGGACACTTGTTGGAAGTTGTCCACCTATTAAAGTAAGCAATCATTACATTCTTCCCCCCTTTCTCTCCTCTCTAAATTTTGGCCAAGTGGCCTTTCTATTACCCAAAATTGTTTTCATTTTATGCTTTAATTAACTTACTAAATGTCCAACATGTCCCCTCCCACTTGGGCTAAAGGTTGGGCCACTCTTTTAATTCTTTGGGCTAGTAATTTTAATTCTATGGACTTGCAAATCAACATAGTTCTATACTTATTAATTTATCCATTCCCCACTATTTAATTAGGGTTCCATTACACACATTAGCAAGTTAATTTCTTAATCATATATTTTTAATTTCATAACCCAATTAGACTTGCTATTCTTTAGGTTATAAGATTAATTAATTGAGATGCATCAAATAAATCTCTTAGGATTAGTATATATTTTTAAATACTATCATTCTCTTAAATTATAACACATTAGGTTATTTAATTATCATACCTATATATATGTATTAGGTTACATAACTTTATTCTTCATCTCTTTACAAAATAAATGTATACACATTATATAATACATATTTACTCAATCACGTACATAACTCACATATGTCCTAACATATTTCCCCTAGTTTATTAACTTATTAGCCCAAATTGACTTTATAAGTTATAAACACATACATACTCATATCAATCATCAATTACTTAAGGATTGTAAATCCTTTTAATTTAATAATCAAGGCTAACATTCAAGCTATGTTGATTTCTTACACAACTTTCATTACTCTTCCTTGAGAATGATTAACTATACTTCTTAGTTAATATATTAACTATCTAGCTTAATTATCATATACACTTATATGATCCAAGTACTTTCTTTTCTTTTCTATTTTTTTTTAAAAAAAAAATTCGAAAATTCTGAATTATGTGAAATTATGGGTTCTCACACATGCTAGCTGGAGTCTTGATACATGGAGGTTCATCTCTAAATATCTGTCCATACGCTACCTTGGTGAAGATGAATATCAATCTCAACCGAATTCGGAGTAGCCATACTATCATTAAAGCTTTTGATGGAGCCCGTCGGAATTCGGTCGGAGTAATTGAATTGCCAATCAAAATTGGTCCCCATACATTCTGCGTATCTTTCCACGTTCTCAAGATAGATTCGGGATACAACCTGCTCTTGGGACGACCATGGATTCATATGGCAGGGGCAGTCCCCTCCACCCTTCATCAACAATTGAAATACATTATCAACAATAGCCTGGTCACGGTCAACGCTGAACTAGAGTTTCCTCAACACAGGGACCTACCATTCATCAATGCCAATGCAGATGTTGAACCAGTCAGTTTTCATGCTTTAGAAGTAAGCAATACCCAATACCATGCTATTGGAATGCCATTACCCGAACCCAAGATTTTTGTCGAGGTAATGTCGGCTACTCAAGAAATGATGTCATTGGGTCATAAACTGGGACAAGGGTTGGGTAAAGATTCCCAGGGTATCAAGTACCTAATTCGATTAACCAAGCAAACTGGAACAGCTGGACTAGGCTATTCTACCAGTTCTAGTCACAGGAATCCTCATAAGCATCAGCAAATTCCTTGAGCTTCAACCATGCGGCGTTTATCTTCACCTTCAAACTCTGAGTCTGCACAACCTCCTGTAAAGGTGCAAGCCAATGTAATGGCTATGTTATTTCCCAAGCCGGTACCGGTAAAGGAGAAAGAAGCCTTTGTTCCAAATCCCGTAGTGGAAGAAGAGGAACAAAGAATCAAACAAGACGTCATCCGAATGATGTCAGGCATACGCAATCGTTCATGATGAACATACCAATAGATACACCCCAGACGATGATTACCCAGACGTAATGGCCATCATTCGGGACAGGGAGGATGATGACAATACCTCCATCACTGCGGTCCACCCGGACTTTGCCCTTGCCAATTGGAACAGCATTCCATGCATTGGTCGTCAAGGGTAAAGCGGGCTGAAACTATTTCTACCCTGTAGATATAACAACTGCTTAATTTTCTGTACAGTATTAGTAGTTTATTTTGCCAGTATATGCTAACACTGTGTATGATCAACACATATCATATATACTAAGTGAAAGCATATTTTGTTTCAGGACTCTAAATTTAGATGTGCCTGTACTTGCTGATACGATGCCTCTTCTCCACAAGGATTGTACCTTTGATGTAGAGATGAATTCAGCCTTGATGGATATACAGGATGACATTGAGGCGCCTCCTGAAATTCAAGAATGGGTCAAAGACAAACCTAAAGCCCTAAGTTAATCCAGATTGGTTCAGACCTTACCCCAAACCAACAGAATGACATGGTTACGCTATTAACCCAATTCCAGGATGTGTTTGCATGGTCTCACGAAGACATGGTGGGTTTGTCCACTGACATTGTCCTTCATCACCTTCTCATTAAAGAGGGATTCAAGCCAGTCAAGCAAAAGCTCAGGAGATTGAAACCTGAGTGGAGTTTAAAGGTAAAAGAAGAAATTGTGAAATAATTTCAAGCTGGCATCATCATGATGTCTACATATCCTGAGTGGATATCCAACATTGTTCCCGTGCCTAAACCCAGAGGGAAGGTGCGAGTTTGCGTGGATTACCGGGACTTGAACAAAGCTTGCTTAAAAGATAGCTTTCCCGTGCCATTTATCCACATTCTCATTGACAATACTGCGTAATACGACATGTACTCCTTTGCTGATTGCTTTACGGGATATCATCAGATCATGGTTGCTGAGGAAGATTGTGAGAAAACGGCTTTCATCACGCCTTGGGGAACTTTTTGCTACAGACGGTTGTCATTCAGCCACATCAATGCCGGAGCCACCTATCAACGAGCTGTGATGGCTCTCTTCCATGACTTAATGCACAAAGAGATAGAGATCTACATGGATAACTTCATTGTCAAGTCCCGGAAGGAGGATGACCATCTAGACCATCTCAGAAAGTTGTTCAACAGGTTGCGTAAGTACAACTTGAAGTTGAATCCAGCTAAATGCGCCTTTGGCATTAAATCAGGCAAGTTGCTAGGATTTCTAGTCAGCCATAAGGGGATTGAGCTGGATCCTGCTAAAATCCAAGCCATCATGGAAATGCCCATTCCTCAGACAGAAAAGGAAATACGGGGATTTTTGGGAAGAATCAACTTCGTTAGAAGGTTTATCTCTCAACTCACAGCAACCTGTGAGCCAATCTTCAAGCTATTATGGAAGAACTCCTCCATGAAATGGAATGATGAGTGTCAAAATGTCTTCCTTACAATCAAGAAACAACTAGTCAAAGCTCCCGTTTTGGTACCACTCAGGGATGATGTTCCCCTATTCATGTACCTGTCCATAAGTTACAATGCCATGGGCTACATGCTGGGACAGAAAGATGATAGAAGCCAAGAATGATCTATCTATTACCTCAGCAAAAGGTTCAGCAGCAGTGAACACAAGTACACTCTGATCGAAAAGACGTGTTGTGCTTTAGCATGGGCTTCCATGAGGTTACAACATTACCTCCATGGTCATACAACCCATCTCATATCCCGCGTGGATCCTCTCAAATACGTGTTCAATAAACCCATGTTAAATTGCCGGTTGTCCAGATGGCAGTTGATCCTACAACAATTTGACATCGTATAAGTGACTCAAAAGTCTATCAAAGGTCAAGGAATTACGGATCAACTGGCAGCCGCACCTTCAAGGGATTTCAAACCCTTGGAAATATACTTCCCCGATGAAGGAGTAATGATAGTGCAGCCACACCATCAGTACGATACGCGCCAATTATAGAAGATGTATTTTGATGGAGCTGTTAATCTGGAAGGTTCTGGAGCTGGAGTAGTTCTAGTATCTGGTACAGGGGAGCAGTATCCCGTCGCCGTCAAATTATAGTTTGGCAGCACCAACAACATAGGTGAGTATGAAGGCTGTCTCATGGGGCTAAAACTTGTCCGTTCAATGGGCATCAGGTGGTTAACTATCTTTGGAGATTCAGAGTTGGTAATCAGACAGTCCACCGGAATCTATCAAACCAAGGAACTACATTTGCTGCCCTACCATCGGCAGGTTTTACAGATGGTTGTGGAGTTCGAAGAAATCTCCTTTCTACGCATTCCTCGTAATAAGAATGACTTTTCGGACACGTTAGCAACTTTGGCCTCCTTGATTCGCATATCAAACAAGGAACACGTGCCAAGCGTCATAATTTCCCTACATAAGGCCCCAGCCTATAGGAATTATGTTGGAGAAGTATCGGATGAGCTACCTCCCATCCAACATCCTTGGTATCAGCATATCAAGGAATATCTAAGAGATGGATCTACACCCGCTGAAGCGAGCCCGACTGAGAAAAGGCGGATCCATCGACTTGCTATGAAATTCTACCTGAGTGGAGATGCGCTCTATAAAAGAGATTCAGGACTAGGTCTCCTCAGATGTTTAGATCAAGCCCAAAGGCTTATGGATGAAATCCATGGTGGAGTTTGTGGTCCCTACATGAGTGGCCCCCTCCTTGTCAAGAAAGTCCTCAAGACAGGACATTATTGGCTATCTCTCAAAGCTGATTGACATGACCACGTCAGGAGATGCTATCAGTGCCAGATTCATGGGAATGCTATACACGCCCCTCCAAGGGATCTACACAACATGAGTTCACCTTGGCCCTTCTCAATGTGGGGAATGGATGTTATCGGGCCCATTGAGCCTAAAGCCAGTAATGGACATCGATTTATCTTCACCATGATCGACAACTTCACCAAATGGGTATTGGCAGCCTCCTTCCCCAGGGTTACTAAAGAAGTCATCATTGCTTTCATCAGAAACAATGTCGTTTGTCGATACGGACAACCAGAGGTGATTGTGTCAGACAATGCTAAGAACCTCAACAACAAAATGATGGAGGAATTATGCAGTAAATTCCACATCAAACATCTTAACTTTGTCATCTATCTTCTGAAGATGAATGGTGATGTTGAAGCGGCTAACAAAAACATCAAGAAGATTATGCAAAAGATGTCCACCAACCACAAAGATTGGCCTAACCTATTGCCTCTTACTCTGTTAGCCTACAGAACCTCAATGCTCACTTCCACTGGGGCAACCCTCTACACCTTAACCTATGGGATGGAAGCAGTGCTCCCTATAGAAGTTGAAATGGAATCCCTTAGAGTGTTGATAGATGCTTAGCTGGATGAAGACAAATAGGTACAAGACAGGTATCACCAATTGTCTCTGATAGACGAAAGGCGAACCGCGGCTATCTTCCATGGTCAGTTATATCAGCAAAGGATCGCCAGATCCTACAACAAAAAAGTCTGGCTATGGCAGTTCAAACAACATGACTTGGTTTTGAAGAAGATCCTTGACAACCAAGATCAATCCAAGGGAAAATTCACTCCTAACTGGGAAGGCCCATTTATTATCAAGGAAGTATTGACATGAGGCGCCCTCAGATTACAAGAAATGGACGGCGATGAATTTCCACAATACATCAATTCGGACACCGTGAAACGGTACTATGTCTGAAGTTGCCCTCAAGCAAACACCCTGGTGTTGGACCATCGGATCACCAGTCATTCCGGTTCTTTAACCCTTTACCACATACAAATTTTCCACACTTTTCCCCTCAGGTAAACATACTTTTTAAGCCAGCAACTTGGCTCTCCTTTGCGTTCTTATGACTTAGGTCATCCCACTACGGATTGAACCTCTTGCGTTTGCAGTTTGGCTACCCATACATGGGATCAAACTTCTCTTACCTGCAGTTAATCCTCAACTTAGGATTGAACTTTCTCCTCCCCGCACTCTGACCTGCACATGGGATCACGTTTCTCACTTCGCCCTGAGGGGCGAACTACGTCGACCTGATCTCCTCTTCAATAGGAGTACGTAGGCAACCATTTCATATGGCCCGGTCGCAATAAAACAAAAACAACAAAAACATTTCTACCCTATTATCCTCACAAAAACAAATTCCTACACCATTTCTGCCATATACAGCGTTGAACCTCATACACTAGGTTCGAACTACGCAGACCTGATCTCCTCTTCAATAGGAGTACGTAGGCAGCCATTCATAGTTCGGTTTCACCCCCTACCAAAACACAAACCATTGTCAACTGGTACTGAGATCATCCTTCAAACACTATATTTCATTCGGCTTCAGACCAAAGGGATGGAATTACCTGAACTCCTTCCAAATAGGAGATTCGGCGACCATCTAAGTTGCGGTCATACCTTGAAGAGCAACACCAATCCATAAGAGATAGAATTAACTAGGCTTCTCTTGAATAGAAGTACTGGCGACCATCTGTGGTGCGGTCAATCTCAGAGAAGAAAGCCACACTCCTATTCACATTTCCATACAGAAACCAGTCCCAAGACACCAAAGATGGTAGGGATACATATAGATCGATGATCCATTCTAAAATATCCAGAGACAACTCAATGTCCATCCACCCAGGAGGAATTCAGAATACATCAAGATCACAAGCCCTGAAGCAGCAGGCAAAATATCAAGCAAATAGCAAAGCATATCTAAAAGGGAAGTGATCCAAAAAATATATTTCCCTGTTATATATAATGTTGTTTGATATATACAATGTAAACTATACATGAAAAAATGGCTAAGCTAGTCTGTGCAGAAAAATACAAGCTCATCTACAAGTCAGGGTATATGCGAGCTAACAAGCCCAACATGGCGTCCCTCTCAGAAGATGGAGGTGAAGTTGTGGTCTCCTGTACAAGAATATCCACACGACCTAACAGATCTGCAGCCATCTGCATGGTGACCATATGATCATCAATATATGCGCTCATCTCTGCCATCATGCCAGTGGTAAGGGACCTCACGGCAGTACTATCTATGACGGCTACATCACGGGCTGATATGGCGCTATCCCGCTCAACTATCACTGCATCTCTGGCTAATTTGGCCTCATCCCGCTCAATAACAACGATATCTCTGCGAGCTAATGCCTCGTCTCTCTCTAATAGAGCTACGTCTCTCCCATCAAGGGCAGTCAACATCATAGATCAAGCTTAATCTCTCTCAAAGGTCATCAGATGAAGACTCTGCTCAAGGTATCAGGTGTCAGTCTTTGAATCACAACAAAGACTGGGTATCTTGAGAATTCGGAAGAAATGTTGGCAACCCAGCAACGGGCTCCCCCTCAAGGTGGGAATCGATGTACTCCATGGGCTCTACATCATCTAACTCGCTATCCGGTACTATAGATACTGCTGCAGCCGATAAAATCTTTGTCTCCATCCATATGGAATACTCTGCAGAACAACCCGGATGGCTCACAGAAAAAGCAGCTATCTCACGCTGATCCCAACAAGCGTATACACGGGATCGGTCCTCTGCTGAGAGATATCGAGAAGCTGAACGCTGACCTATCGCCCCCTCGAAGGGGTGAAAGTCCTGAAACTGGTCAAACTGTGACATAACGGCCAGTGGGTGATAAGTAGTCAGACCCCTTAAACCGGCCAGAGGGAGGTAGTCCATGCCCGGAGCATGAGTAATGAAGCTGTATGGTGAGCTAAGCCCCGAACACGGCAATATGCTGAATGGATCTCTGATATCTACCAAAAATGTGGACCAGGACAGAGCATCTAGACACTCAGATGGCTAAAAGGAGTATGACATGGCTACATCATGGGAGAACCAATACCCATTCCATCTAAGAGTGCCAATCGGTCTCAAGTGTGACATAAACCACACATATAGCATGACCGAACTCCCCATGAACACTCCTGTCAGATAAGTGCAGCAGTAGGATGCTGACCACAGGGTCTCTGCTACAATCATCGGTATAATGGTACGACCCTCCCTGAGAGCTCTCATCGCCATGATGACTCTGATGTCTATCTCATCCATGTACCGTGGCATATAGACATACGACAGTATGCATAACAGCAGTACATCAACCCTGGCCAAACGCCAATGATCCTCCGGTGCGGTGAAATCCCCGGAATGTCATGAATAGCTATCCTCTGAGCCAAATCAATCATACAGAAAATGCTAGGATATCATGTGGACAGATGTCAGCTCATCCTGCACTACTCTGCGCCGTAATCCAGTGAGAGTCATGAACCGTCTACTCATGTCTCCCAAATCCATATGCACGCAAGGTCTGTCTAATGGCAGCATCGTTAATCGTGCACACTCCTCCAGAGTAAGAGTCAACTCATGGGTCCTAAATCGAAAGACCTGCCTATCCGGTATCCAATTCTCTAGCATCACATCCACAAACCCTGCGAGAACCTGAAACATCAATAAGGTCATGGTATGCTGCAGCAAATGATCTACAGTCACCCTGTCTGGTGGTGACATACTATCATACCACGATCGCATACCCAAAGCCACCAATGATGGTGGGGTATGATCTATACGGCTAACTGTCGAGGAAGACATATGTGTGGGCCGTGTCATAAGACCATCCAAGGGTCAATGCCGAATATCTCTGGACATACAAACATATTCATAACATGATACATACATAGCAGATAATAGATGGCAATATGATATAGGGAATGAAAAATTGTGCATACATTCGTAAGTATATCATCATCTAATACATCATCTCTGTACAGCTACAAATACAGGGAAATGGGGCACAGACGCCCTACTACTAACAGATGCCTATCAAAAGATATAGCGAGAATGGGGTTCAGCCACCCAATATCTAACAGAGGCCTATCAAAAGATATAACGAGAATACACATCAGAAGAAGACCATGGTGTCGATGTCCACATCATCAATCATGTCCACCTGATGTAACTCCTCCTGAGTCACTGGATCTCTATCAACAAGGATATGAGGCCTATATAGAGGAGGATCTACGCCGGCAAAACCAAATGGGTCATCTGAGGGGCCAGCGCCTGAGCTGGAAGGATCAAATGAAGCTGCCTCTACCGGATCTCTGCCCAAATGTCGGATAAATATATGTGGATCGGGTCCAATCGCCGTCGACTATCAATCTTTGTCATATGAGTCGGATCTCGAACACAAGCTATCCAATCCATCATCATCACGGATCCTGGAACCATATCCCCCATAAACTGTGTGGCGCGGGATTGGGCTCCGATAAGTACGAGGAAACCACCAACGCCGAACGCCTCAAAGTGCAAGGACCCTCGATAATGCAAAAGCTGCCAACCCCAACAATGGGATATCAGTGACGGGTGACTGTGATACAGGCCAATGACGCCTGGCAGAAGGCAAGATCGGTATACGAATCTCCCATGTGGTGCTCCTAATAGCACACTCTCCTAAATAGAGCTCCCAGCCTCCATCTGTGAAGAGAGGAACTCTCCTGGTGGAAATCACGTACTCAACTCCAGTCGGGTATCCATCCTCAAAGCCAATGGTCAAGTGTTCCCTTGAATAGGGAATCCATGTGATGGTATCACCATCAAGAACTCCAACAAGATACTGGCGGAGTGAAGCCCTCGATTCTGAGGGACCTCTAGCAAAATGGAATGATGTCGTCTTCGTCCTCGTGGATAGGTATCTAAACCTAACACACTCACAAGACACAAGCATGGGAGCCTCTCATAGGCCCAAAACTGCCAACACAATGGCAAAACATCTGCTATCAGTAAACACTCTTAACCTATAAATGGGAAATGACAAGAGAAATACTCACCAGCAGAAACGGGTAAAAGCCTAGCCAAGCCTCAGTCAAACCATGTGAACGCATATGCATGCCCCGGAGGAAATAGGTAAAGGTGTAGGAGCCCCAATCATACTCTCTAATATGGTCCACGTCACGCGTGGCGCTGATCAAAGCGAAAGAAACCGTAGAAGAGTTATCTGCTATGAAGCAGCCTCTAATGATCATCAGGAATATTTGCCGCAGAATGCGATCCCTGATTCTAACATCATCGGGCATGGGCTTACTCAAAAGCCCGCTCATAGCATCTATGCTCAAAGGACCTGAACATATAGTCCTGCCTTTGAGCGCCTCCGCCAGAACTCCTAACAAGGATCTGACGGCAGTAGGGGTAATATTCTCCATGCAAGGAACTGGCTCCCCTCCAAAATCCATACCTGTGATAAATCGCCAATCCATCGGCGTCATCATCACCTCGCAATCCAGCAGATGGAGTGACTGAGTCTGATGAAACCATCGCTCAAACAATGCCCTGAGGTAACCCCAGGGACAATGACGGGGAAGGATGGAGAAGAATGCCCCGAATCCCCAATCATGCACTATAGCTCTGTAATCAGGATGAAGAGCTTAATACATGGAGTGTATACTAAACCAATTCCCTCGAGGCTGTGTGAAGCCGGGAACCTGTATGAAATGCAGATCAACTTCAAAACCCTTTAATCCTCATCAATAGGAAAGAAGGAAGATCAAAGTCTAATGCCATACCTCGTTAGCATGCAAGTACATCGATGGATGTCTGCTCAAATCACCTAGAAGCTCTGGGTTTTCCACATTAATACAAGGTAGCTCCCTACGAGGAACATGTGCAGCAGGAGCGGGATCCTCAATCGGAATATCCTCCTCCACGTCGTCAATGTCTGGCACGTCTACCCGGACTAGACGAATCACGACCTCTCTGATAACCCAAAAATTTCTAAAATCTTAAATGATTAGAATAAAGGTTAAAGAATAAAACCTAGATGAGAATTTGAGGATTTATTTAAAATTTTCAAGTAAAACCTATATGGTTTGCTATTCGAATGAGAATAGAGAAAATATGGGATTACAAAATTCCTAAACCCTAGAAATGAATTAATATGTACTTGGAGGAATATCAAGAATAAGGTAGTACGATACCTGTAAATTCGATGTGAACTGAATAGTTTAAGAAATGTTATATAAGTACATATGGAAATTTTATTATTGGAAATAAGATTTCACATGAAGAGATGCTATGAGGTTAAACGAAGATGAGTATATGTATAGAAATATATATGTACTTAGTAAAGTGCTATATATATTTTAGCAAGAGGAATGATGAATTAAGTTAATGATATGAGGATCAAGATAAAACTATGTTAGTAATTAACATAGCTTGAGTGTTGGCCTTCGATCGACAAATAAGAATTTGAATAAGTATAAAGTCGTTAGTTAAAACGATTAGTAATGAGAATGAAGTAATTTAAAACTCAAAATTTGAGTTAGAGATAGAATTTTGAAGCATGGACTGCTCGGTTGCGTCCAGAACGTCGAATTTAGTCAGAATGGACAATAAGCACAAAATGTGTAAAGGTTGACTTTTGGTCAAAGTCAACAGTTGACTTTTATGGAGAAAAGTCAAAATTAGTGTGAGAAGTGAAATATGTTATGATTATGTGAATTATGTATATGAGTAAGTAAATATACATTATATAATGGGAATACATTTATTTTGTATATAAAAGTGAAATAAGAATTAAGTTATGTAACCTAATATATATATTAGGTGTGATAATTAAATAACCTAATTGGTTATCGTTATTTAGTGGTCCTAATATTTTATTTTAGTGACCTAATTTAAGTGAATTGTGGAACATGTCCCAATTTATTAAATTATTTTGTTCAATAGGTGAGTAAAGGAATATGAAAATTATGTGATAGTTTATATTTGTTTATTATATAAGCAAATAAAAGAAATTAATGTGATCCTAATTATAAATTAGGAATGAAAGATTTAATAACTTAAGGGTTATGGGAAAAGAGAATTATGGTATTTAGAATATATACCAATTATGAGAGATTTATTTTATACATCTCGCTTAATTAATTTTATAGCCTAATTATAGCAAGTCTAATTAGGTTAAGATATTAAATGTACTTCAAGAAAAATTTTTATTTCACTTGAGTGCATGTAAACCCTAATATAATGATAAGGGTAGAATGGAATAGAATTAAAAGTAATGGGCTATAATAATATCATAACCCAATTAATTTAAAAAGAGTCCAAGAGAATTATATTTATTGGACTAAGGAGGTTATATTATTTAATCAAGCCCAATTAATTAATTAAGTATGGGACTTGTAGATAAAGTGGTTAAGGGCAATTAATTATTAATCTAGTCTAGTATAATATGTGTGGGACAAGAATTATAATGGCCCAATTTAATTTAGAAGGAAGGCTATGTTATTTTGTTAGTAAGCAAAAATAACATCCTATGGAATTAATAAAATGTCCAAGTGTTGGCCTAATTATGGAAGTATACATTTTAGTCATTTGGAGAGTAAATTAGCAATTAAGCAAAATCTTGAAGATTGTAAGGCCACTTGGCCGAATTTTTATATATAAAAAAAAAGAGATAAGGATTAAATAAGGATGAGTTAAGAAAGAGAAGAAAAAAAAAAGATAAGAAGATAAGAGAAAGAGAAAGAGAAAGAACGGGAGAAGAAAGAGAGAAGAGAGAAACCGAGAAGGAGAGGGAAAGAAGAAGACAGGGGTGGCAGCCCTTCATGGGGGAAAGATGGAGGAAATCTCCATGGAAGAGAAGAAGAAGATGAGGAAGAAAAGCAAGGTATAAATTTTCTCTCTCTTAAGTTTTATTTCTTTTGTAAATTGATGATGGGGGTTTTGATTTGGTAGTTAAAATCCTAAGATCTATGTATTTTCCATGGATTTATGTATGGATCCACCCATGATGGGTGTTGATTTTGAAAACTAAAGGAAAAGAAAAAAAAATAAATTTTTCTAGTTTTGGGAATTGAAATTTCTATGTATTTTGAAATTTCACCATTTTAAATCTATGACTTCTTTTTGCGATCCGTCAAAAAGGGATGTTAGATATATGTGTTTAGTAGTTAACCCAAGTGGTAGTACTCAAAAATGTTGAGTTTACATGGGGTAGTGACTGATTTGGTGAAAACGGTTCCGTTTTTATAACCAAAAATGGGCAGATTCGAGGCAGTCAGTAGCGAGGGAAATTTCGTCCAGTTTTTGTGCTTTAAAAATTCTGGGCTTTTGGTATGTTGTAGTGCTCTGATTTAGCTTTCCATAGACTCCGGAACGGACTAATTCCGATTCCGGATGAGGTAGTTATGGCGTTCGGGAGATGTGTATCAAAACTGTTAATCAAATTCCGAACAGCCACCTTTGTGTAAATTTCTGGACTGATGTGTTATGATTTTGGAAAAATGTCGTGAGACAAAAATTGTAGCCCTGGAAGTTATATTCGCGTGGACTCAAGAATCGCTCAAAAATGTTTTAAAACGCGAGAGTTATGGCTGTTTTAGCGAGGCTGGGTAAAAATTTCAAAAAAATCAAAAGTGTCCAAAAATAGGAAAAATGCGATGTATGAAGTGAGACCCTTGAGCATGGCGTTTGCCAGTTTGTAATGAAGATTTGGGTCGGGCTTAAAGTGTTGTAATGTTTATGACATTTTAGAATGCTTAAACAAGTTTATTAATTAAGGAATAGAAAACAATTGAAATAAATTGTTTATTAAAGTGATTAATGACATAAATTATTTTTATGTGACTAATAATATTGTATTGAGATATTATTAGTAGTATGTGACTGGAATGTTATTAAAAGGTTAGTAACCTTAGCGTAAAATATTATTACATAATTAATAATATTCGACGGGAAATTTAATAAGAGATTTATGATATTTTTCAATGTAATTGTTGAAATTGTTATTCAATAAAGTATATTATGTGTTTGGGCAAATGATAGAGAAATAATAAGTCATAATAATCTAATAAAGTCTTATGGTGCGAAATTTGACTATAAGTAATATTATATGCCGAGAAACTTTCTTTCAGGCATAAATAAAGCAATAAAAAAATATGTAATAAATATAAATTACATATTTAAGCTTAAAATATATATATATATATATATATAGTTGCCTATAAAAATTATTTTGTGGTGGAACAAAGAATGTAAAACCTTTGAAATATTGTATTAATCATAAAAAAAATGATATTTTGAGGTTTTCGGTGCTCAAAATGAAGTTTTTGAGCTGAGATTTACGTAACGAAGCAAAAATGCGAATAATCATAAAATGAAAAATAAAATAATAAAAGCGAATGTGCTAGTGAGATAAAATGTTTATATATGAGGCAATAGTCGGTGTTGACTCATGAACTAGGACAAACCAAGTAAAAGTTATTTAAAGTGAAGAAATAATATAGTAAATTGATTTTTACTATAAAAGCTATACATTAATTTGTTTAAACTCCGAATTTGCGTAGTAGAGGTAAAAGATATTTCTAAAATGAAATTTAAATGGTTTAAGTTTCAAGGTGTAAAATATTTGCATCTTAAAATGTGTGAGACCTTTATTATTTATGAAACAAGTAAAATATTATTACATGATTAATAATATTAGAAGGTGATTACAATATTATTAAATGAATAATAATATTAGTAAAGGATTTAAATATTATTAAGTTATTAATAATATTTGTGAATGATAAATATTCTATTAACTCGATTAAAATATTAGACAAAAGTTTAAGATAATGATTAAGTGATAGTAATATTATTAAGGGATAATAATATTACTAATGAGTTAAAGAATTATGCAATGTTTAATTATGTGGCTAAATGTTAGCTAATTTATTATTTGAGTAATAGTGTTGTGGGATAAAATGTATTATGCTAATTGGAGGATCGATCTTATTAATGATAGGTCTTTTATAAGAGATTAAATTGATTGTTTAGCGGTAATCAATTATGCAGTGCAAGTTCCTAAACTTGAACTTCTAATTATTGTGCAAGTTTCCTAACTCAACTTGAGTTGTTAATTCAAAGCATGTTAGTGGTTAATCATTGTTGATTTTACCACGTCCAATAAATTATTGATTCGCACATCATGCATGTTGTATATGTTCATCGTGTATGAAAGGTCGATCACCTTCATTACCATATGTTTCAGCTTAAACTTGTTCACGTTAATTGTTGACATCCATTATTATTGGTTCGGCCATTCAATCGTTGAAAAATTAATTCATGTTATTTCACAATTATTATATTGTTGAAAACTTGAAAGCTTATCAATTCTTTTCAATCATGATATATCTCCTTTGTATGTAAAACTTGTTTGGGCAAATTTGTTGCTCACCCTTGCTATATCATGATAAAATTTTCAGATTAAGATGAAGGCTTGAATAAGGACAGAGGCAAAGACAAAGTGCAAAGTTTCTTTATGTTGTAGTTAAATTTATTAAATTTTCTGATGAAAATAGTATTGTAAATCTTCTAAGATATTGAAGGTATGTATTAAGTTAAGGTTGTAGACCTTGGGGAATGATGTGTAAAAGTTTAATGTATAAACAATTTATGTTTATATCTTCCGCAATAGTGATAGAAATAGTATACCGGATCCGTGGCGATTTGGGACCCGGATTCGGGGATGCTACAGTTGGTATCAAAGCTGTAGGTTATAAACCTTAGGTAGGTGTACCTTAGGCTATAACCACAAAGATGATAAGTAATAAACTCGAATAGAGTTTAAGCGATAAGAGATGAGTTTATGGAAATTCATCATTAAGTAAAGAAGAAGATAAAGAAGATTCAAAGAAGAATCTTAAAGAGTTATAAGGATAAGAATCGAGTTACCGACTCCAAAGAATAGAGATGAAAAGTGATACTAAATAGACGATGTCTATAAGAGGAAAAGTGCTAATAAAATCATAATATAATATGATTAAGGAGAAGAATAAGAAGATCGTAAAATAAAACGATCGTAAGCATAAGAAGAAATGATTACAAAAATAAGATCACCACGTGATCAGATTAAATCATTGAATAACATATGATTTGTTAAGTGATTGGAATGATATAAAGACGATGCTATAAAGAGAAGGTACTATGAAATGGTACTATGTAAACTCAGAAAAGAGTGGAAAATATTAAGATACGGATTAAAGAAAATTTGTATTAAGAAAAGAGAAAGTTAAGATTATGTGGGTTTTCAATTGAGGACTCATGTCAGCAGTGAGAGTTGTATGATTCCTTGTATGGGCGGGGAATTTGTACTTGGTTTTAGAATCACTTAGCTTCCTGGTCGATATAGTGGTTAGGTTGACCAATTCTTTGTATGGGCGGGGAATTGTCCGCTTAGCTTCCTATATTGATTAGTGGTCGAGTTTGGTTTGACAACCACTTAGCTTCTTACATTGATAATCATTGGAACCTAATGTCGCGCTATTTGATATATGCATGTTGAGAAGGTGATTCTTTTCTTATGTGTATAACGAATATGTAAAGAATATAAGGTTAATTATGCAGTTCTTAAAACTCATACTTATGGTAAGTTCATGACTCATAATCATATGATATGTTTTGAACCCCTTAGCGAATGGACGCCTATGGTCTGACTAGGATAAGTTCTTAAACCCATATGATTGTGGCAAGTTCCCTACTCATAATGTGTGGTAAGTTTGATGAACTGGGGTATAGCAAAGTTGTGAATGGAGCATTGAGGATTATAAGAATAGATAGATTTATTAAGCAATGGATCAGTAGAAAAAGTGAAGTTGATGATGGAAGCATAGGTATTCCAAATCTTCTAGCTATGCTAGACTTCAAGTTTTTGACATCAAGCTAAATCGCACTATGTGCTTTTGAAAATGAATTTTATTCTCAACTCCCGGTGACTATTGTATATCGTGGACTTCTGCCACCGACACCTCGTTACTGTTGAGATGATAAAACAGATTTGCAAAAGGTTTTTGAACGATTTAAAGAAGAGTCTATGCTTATTGATTTGGCTAGACGAAAATGATTTGAGATGTCAAAATGTATTTTTATATCATTAATGCATCATGCAACCTGGTGCAAAGATGATAAAAATGATGGAGTTATCAATGCAGAATTACTTAGTGTTGGATGTGATCTAAAGATCATCACCCTACTATAGTATGATGTAGTATGACAAAGTCATAAAATGACGGAATCCTCAACGGACTGTATATACAGTGCGGTATCATGATGTCAAAATGATTTTAAGAATTTTAAAGATGAATTATTGCCAACTGAATTTGGCTAGAAATATTTCGATTGAAATTCGAATTATTGATATGTGTCTAAGCTATTTGATTCAGCTAGACAAATGTTTATAAAAATTCAAAGTATTCTTTGAAAGCTTATGCCGAACCAAATTGTTTTGGTGAGGAATCTTATGATAAGTCTGAGGTGAACAACCCTGAAAATGGGGATATACTAATTGGATAAAATATTCCAATCTAAGGACGTATATAGTCGTTCAGATTACTAAGGTACAATAGACTGATCATCTAAAGTGCCAGCATCGGTAGTTTACCTTCTTCGTGATTGTAAACATACCTATTAAAGAAATGTTTCAGAGGTAGAGTACCTTTCTTTCTTAATTGAAGGAGGTAGCAGGTAGAAATACCCCAAACCTCAAAGTTCATGATTTTTATGATCCCTCGATGATATATGAAAAGTTTTTTTAAACCCTTCGTAGTAATGTTGTGGTAGAACGTGATGATTGATATGAATAATGTAAACTCGCTGTGTATGCAGTAGAATCTGAGATGATTGAATAAAGGTTATTACGACAACCTAGTTTTGAAGAATGTTTAGAAGATGTAAACTCCTAGTGAGTAGTTATGGTGAAATATGATGATAGAAAGAGAAATCCTCAAAGGAGGAAATTGTAAAGGTTAAGTTGAAAACCTAGTTATGAATAAGAGAATAAGCGAGAGATTAGTATGCTTTAATTTCGAGGACGAAATTCTTAGAAGAAGGTGAATGTGATAACCCAAAAATTTCTAAAATCTTAAATGATTAGAATAAAGGTTAAAGAATAAAACCTAGATGAGAATTTGAGGATTTATTTAAAATTTTCAAGTAAAACCTATATGGTTTGCTATTCAATGAGAATAGAGAAAATATGGGATTACAAAATTCCTAAACCCTAGAAATGAATTAATATGTACTTGGAGGAATATCAAGAATAAGGTAAGACGATACACCAGTAAATTGATGTGAACCTAATAGTCTAAGAAATGTTATATAAGTACATATGGAAATTTTATTATTGGAAATAAGATTTCACATGAAGAGATGCTATGAGGTTAAACGAAGATGAGTATATGTATAGAAATATATATATACTTAGTAAAGTGCTATATATATTTTAGCAAGAGGAATGATGAATTAAGTTAATGATATGAGGATCAAGATAAAACTATGTTAGTAATTAACATAGCTTGAGTGTTGGCCTTGACTGACAAATAAGAATTTGAATAAGTATAAAGTCGTTAGTTAAAACGATTAGTAATGAGAATGAAGTAATTTAAAACTCAAAATTTGAGTTAGAGATAGAATTTTGAAGCATGGACCGCTTTGGCCAAGGCCCGTAACGTCCGAATTTAGTCGAGAATGGACAATAAGCACAAAAATGTGTAAAGGTTGACTTTTGGTCAAAGTCAACAAATGACTTTTATGGAGAAAAGTCAAAATTAGTGTGAGAAGTGAAATATGTTATGATTATGTGAATTATGTATATGAGTAAGTAAATATACATTATATAATGGGAATACATTTATTTTGTATATAAAAGTGAAATAAGAATTAAGTTATGTAACCTAATATATATATTAGGTGTGATAATTAAATAACCTAATTGGTTATCGTTATTTAGTGGTCCTAATATTTTATTTTAGTGACCTAATTTAAGTGAATTGTGGAACATGTCCCAATTTATTAAATTATTTTGTTCGAATAGGTGAGTAAAGGAATATGAAAATTATGTGATAGTTTATATTTGTTTATTATATAAGCAAATAAAAGAAACTAATGTGATCCTAATTATAAATTAGGAATGAAAGATTTAATAACTTAAGGGTTATGGGAAAAGAGAATTATGGTATTTAGAATATATACCAATTATGAGAGATTTATTTTATACATCTCGCTTAATTAATTTTATAGCCTAATTATAGCAAGTCTAATTAGGTTAAGATATTAAATGTACTTCAGTAAGAATTTTTATTTCACTTGAGTGCATGTAAACCCTAATATAATGATAAGGGTAGAATGGAATAGAATTAAAAGTAATGGGCTATAATAATATCATAACCCAATTAATTTAAAAGAGTCCAAGAGAATTATATTTATTGGACTAAGGAGGTTATATTATTTAATCAAGCCCAATTAATTAATTAAGTATGGGACTTGTAGATAAAGTGGTTAAGGGCAATTAATTATTAATCTAGTCTAGTATAATATGTGTGGGACAAGAATTATAATGACCCAATTTAATTTGTAGAGGAGGCTATGTTATTTTGTTAGTAAGCAAAATAACATCCTATGGAATTAATAAAATGTCCAAGTGTTGGCCCAATTATGGAAGGACATTTTAGTTATTTGGAGAGTAAATTAGCAATTAAGAAAAAATCTTGAAGATTGTAAGGCCACTTGGCCGAATTTTTTATATATAAAAAAAGAGATATAGGATTAAATAAGGATGAGTTAAGAAAGAGAAGAAAAAAAAATAAGAAGATAAGAGAAAGAGAAAGAACGGGAGAAGAAAGAGAGAGAGAGAGAAACCGAGAAGGAGAGGGAAAAGAAGAAGAGAGGTGGCAGCCTTCATGGGGGGAGAAAAGATGGAGGAAATCTCCATGGAAGAGAAGAAGAAGATGAGGAAGAAAAGCAAGGTATAAATTTTCTCTCTCTAAGTTTTATTTCTTTTGTAAATTGATGATGGGGGTTTTGATTTGGTAGTTAAAACCCTAAGATCTATGTATTTTCCATGGATTTATGTATGGATCCACCCATGATGGGTGTTGATTTTTGGAAACTAAAGGAAAAGAAAAAAATAAATTTTTCTAGTTTTGGGAATTGAAATTTCTATGTATTTTGAAATTTCACCATTTTAAATCTATGACTTCTTTTTGCGATCCGTCAAAAAGGGATGTTAGATATATGTGTTTAGTAGTTAACCCAAGTGGTAGTACTCAAAAATGTTGAGTTTACATGGGGTAGTGACTGATTTGGTGAAAACGGTTCCGTTTTTATAACCAAAAATGGGCAGATTCGAGGCAGTCAGTAGCGAGGGCAATTTCGTCCAGTTTTTGTGCTTTAAAAATTCTGGGCTTTTGGTATGTTGTAGTGCTCTGATTTAGCTTTCCATAGACTCCGGAACGGACTAATTCCGATTCCGGATGAGGTTAGTATGGCGTGCTCGGGAGATGTGTATCAAAACTGTTAATCAAATTCCGAACAGCCACCTTTGTGTAAATTTCTGGACTGATGTGTTATGATTTTGGAAAATGTCGTGAGACAAAAATTGTAGCCCTGGAAGTTATCTTCAAGTGGGCTCAAGAATCGCTCAAAAATGTTTTAAAACGCGAGAGTTATGGCTGTTTTAGCGAGGCTGGGTAAAAATTTCAAAAAATCAAAAGTGTCCAAAAATAGGAAAAATGCGATGTATGAAGTGAGACCCTTGAGCATGGCGCTTGCACGCTTGTAATGAAGAAGATTTGGTCTGGCTTAAAGTGTTGTAATGTTTATGACATTTTAGAATGCTTAAACAAGTTTATTAATTAAGGAATAGAAAACAATTGAAATAAATTGTTTATTAAAGTGATTAATGACATAAATTATTTTTATGTGACTAATAATATTGTATTGAGATATTATTAGTAGTATGTGACCGAATGTTATTAAAAGGTTAGTAACCTTAGCGTAAAATATTATTACATAATTAATAATATTCGACGGAAATTTAATAAGAGATTTATGATATTTTTCAATGTAATTGTTAAAATTGTTATTCAATAAAGTATATTATGTGTTTGGGCAAATGATAGAGAAATAATAAGTCATAATAATCTAATAAAGTCTTATGGTGCGCAAATTTGACTATAAGTAATATTATATGCCGAGAAACTTTCTTTCGTGCATAAATAAAGCAATAAAAATATGTAATAAATATAAATTACATATTTAAGCGAAAAATATATATATATATATATATATATATAGTTATATATAAAAAAATTATTTTGTGGTGGAACAAAGAATGTAAAACCTTTGAAATATTGTATTAATCATAAAAAAATGATATTTTGAGGTTTTCTTTGCTCAAAATGAAGTTTTTGAGATTTAGATTTACGTAATCGTAGCAAAAAATGCTAATAATCGTAAAAATGAAAAAATAAAGCGAATGTGCTAGTGAGATAAAATGTTTATATATGAGGCAATAGTCAAGGTGTTGACTCATGAACTGACAAACCTGAAGTAAAAGTTATTTAAAGTGAAGAAATAATATAGTAAATTGATTTTTACTATAAAAGCTATACATTAGTCAAGCTTAAACTCCGAATTTATAGTAGAGGTAAAAGATATTTCTAAAATGAAATTTAAATGGTTTAAGTTTCAAGGTGTAAAATATTTGCATCTTAAAATGTGTGAGACCTTTATTATTTATGAAACAAGTAAAATATTATTACATGATTAATAATATTAGAAGGTGATTACAATATTATTAAATGAATAATAATATTAGTAAAGGATTTAAATATTATTAAGTTATTAATAATATTTGTGAATGATAAATATTCTATTAACTCGATTAAAATATTAGACAAAAGTTTAAGATAATGATTAAGTGATAGTAATATTATTAAGGGATAATAATATTACTAATGAGTTAAAGAATTATGCAATGTTTAATTATGTGGCTAAATGTTAGCTAATTTATTATTTGAGTAATAGTGTTGTGGGATAAAATGTATTATGCTAATTGGAGGATCGATCTTATTAATGATAGGTCTTTTATAAGAGATTAAATTGATTGTTTAGCGGAATCAATCTGCAGGCAAAAAGTTCCTAAACTTGAACTTCTAATTATTGTGCAAGTTTCCTAACTCAACTTGAGTTGTTAATTCAAAGCATGTTAGTGGTTAATCATTGTTGATTTTACCACGCCAATAAATTATTGATTCGCATATTGTGCATGTTGATATGTTCATCGTGTATGAAAGGTCGATCACCTTCATTACCATATGTTTCAGCTTAAACTTGTTCACGTTAATTGTTGACATCCATTATTATTGGTTCACCATTCAATCGTTGAAAAATTAATTCATGTTATTTCACAATTATTATATTGTTGAAAACTTGAAAGCTTATCAATTCTTTTCAATCATGATATATCTCCTTTGTATGTAAAACTTGCTGGGCAAATTTGTTGCTCACCCTTGCTATATCATGATAAAATTTTCAGATTAAGATGAAGGCTTGAATAAGGACAGAGGCAAAGACAAAGTGCAAAGTTTCTTTATGTTGTAGTTAAATTTATTAAATTTTCTGATGAAAATAGTATTGTAAATCTTCTAAGATATTGAAGGTATGTATTAAGTTAAGGTTGTAGACCTTGGGGAATGATGTGTAAAAGTTTAATGTATAAACAATTTATGTTTATATCTTCCGCAATAGTGATAGAAATAGTATACCTGGATCCGTATGATTTGGGACCCTTGATTCGGGGATGCTACAGCTTGGTATCAAAGTCAGAGGTTATAAACCTTAGGTAGGTGTACCTTAGGCTATAACCACAAAGATGATAAGTAATAAACTCGAATAGAGTTTAAGCGATAAGAGATGAGTTTATGGAAATTCATCATTAAGTAAAGAAGAAGATAAAGAAGATTCAAAGAAGAATCTTAAAGAGTTATAAGGATAAGAACTGGAGTTACCCGACTCAAAGAATAGAGATGAAAAGTGATACTAAATAGACGATGTCTATAAGAGGAAAAGTGCTAATAAAATCATAATATAATATGATTAAGGAGAAGAATAAGAAGATCGTAAAATAAAACGATCGTAAGCATAAGAAGAAATGATTACAAAAATAAGATCACCACGTGATCAGATTAAATCATTGAATAACATATGATTTGTTAAGTGATTGGAATGATATAGCACGATGCTATAAAGAGAAGGTACTATGAAATGGTACTATGTAAACTCAGAAAAGAGTGGAAAATATTAAGATACGGATTAAAGAAAATTTGTATTAAGAAAAGAGAAAGTTAAGATTATGTGGGTTTTCAATTGAGGACTCATGTCAGTAGCTGAGTTGTATGATTCCTTGTATGGGCGGGGAATTTGTACTTGGTTTTAGAATCACTTAGCTTCCTGGTCGATATAGTGGTTAGGTTGACCAATTCTTTGTATGGGCGGGGAATTGTCCGCTTAGCTTCCTATATTGATTAGTGGTCGAGTTTGGTTTTGACAACCACTTAGCTTCTTACATTGATAATCATTGGAACCTAATGTCGCGCTTATTTGATATATGCATGTTGAGAAGGTGATTCTTTTCTTATGTGTATAACGAATATGTAAAGAATATAAGGTTAATTATGAGTTCTTAAAACTCATACTTATGGTAAGTTCATGACTCATAATCATATGATATGTTTTGAACCCTTAGCGAATGGACGCCTATGGTCCGACTAGGATAAGTTCTTAAACCCATATGATTGTGGCAAGTTCCCTCAACTCATAATGTGTGGTAAGTTTGATGAACTGGGGTATAGCAAAGTTGTGAATGGAGCATTGAGGATTATAAGAATAGATAGATTTATTAAGCAATGGATCAAGAGAAAAGTGAAGTTGATGATGGAAGCATAGGTATTCCAAATCTTCTAGCTATGCTAGACTTCAAGTTTTTGACATCAAGCTAAATACGCACTATGTGCTTTTGAAAATGAATTTTTATTCTCAACTCCCGGTGACTATTGTGTATGCGTGGACTTCGCCACCGACACCTCGTCGCTACTCGCCGAGATGATAAAATAGATTTGCAAAGGTTTTTGAACGATTTAAAGAAGAGTCTATGCTTATTGATTCTGGGCTGAGACGAAAATGATTTGAGATGTCAAAATGTATTTTATATCATTAATGCATCATGCAACCCGGTGCAAAGATGATAAAAATGATGGAGTTATCAATGCAGTAATTACTTAGTGTTGGATGTGATCTAAAGATCATCACCCTACTATAGTATGATGTAGTATGACAAAGTCATAAAATGATTTTGAATCCTCAACCTGACCGTGATATACAAAAGATCATCACCCAAAAAATGATTTTAAGAATTTTAAAGATAAATTATTGCCAACCGAA
Organism: Panax ginseng; assembly: GCA_020205605.1. Taxonomy (NCBI): domain Eukaryota; kingdom Viridiplantae; phylum Streptophyta; class Magnoliopsida; order Apiales; family Araliaceae; genus Panax; species Panax ginseng. Next base: position 21,305,842 of record CM035143.1, read on the forward strand.
TTTGGCTAGAAATATTTCGATTGAAATTGAATTATTGATATGTGTCTAAGCTATTTGATTCACCTAGACAAATGTTTATGAAATTCAAAGTATTCTTTGAAAGCTTATGCCAACCAAATTGTTTTGGTGAGGAATCTTATGATAAGTCCGAGGTGAACAACCCCGAAAATGGGGATATACTAATTGGATAAAATATTCCAATCTAAGGACGATATAGTCGTTTCAGATTACTAAGGTACAATAGACCGATCATCTAAAGTACCAAAGATCGGTAGTTTACCTTCTTCGTGATTGTAAACATACCTATTAAAGAAATGTTTCGAGGTAGAGTACCTTTCTTTCTTAATTGAAGGAGGTAGCAGGTAGAAATACCCCTAACCTCAAAGTTCATGATTTTTATGATCCCTCGATGTATATGAAAAGTTTTTTTAAACCCTTCGTAGTAATGTTGTGGTAGAACGTGATGATTGATATGAATAATGTAAACTCGCTAGTGCGAGTAGAATCTCGAGATGATTGAATAAAGGTTATTACGACAACCTAGTTTTGAAGAATGTTTAGAAGATGTAAACTCCTAGTGAGTAGTTATGGTGAAATATGATGATAGAAAGAGAAATCCTCAAAGGAGGAAAATGTAAAGGTTAAGTTGAAAACCTAGTTATGAATAAGAGAATAAGCAGAGATTAGTATGCTTTAATTTCGAGGACGAAATTCTTAGAAGAAGGGGTGAATGTGATAACCCAAAATTTCTAAAATCTTAAATGATTAGAATAAAGGTTAAAGAATAAAACCTAGATGAGAATTTGAGGATTTATTTAAAATTTTCAAGTAAAACCTATATGGTTTGCTATTCGAATGAGAATAGAGAAAATATGGGATTACAAAATTCCTAAACCCTAGAAATGAATTAATATGTACTTGGAGGAATATCAAGAATAAGGTAGTACGATACCAGAAATTGATGTGAACCTAATAGTCTAAGAAATGTTATATAAGTACATATGGAAATTTTATTATTGGAAATAAGATTTCACATGAAGAGATGCTATGAGGTTAAACGAAGATGAGTATATGTATAGAAATATATATATACTTAGTAAAGTGCTATATATATTTTAGCAAGAGGAATGATGAATTAAGTTAATGATATGAGGATCAAGATAAAACTATGTTAGTAATTAACATAGCTTGAGTGTTGGCCTTGACTGACAAATAAGAATTTGAATAAGTATAAAGTCGTTAGTTAAAACGATTAGTAATGAGAATGAAGTAATTTAAAACTCAAAATTTGAGTTAGAGATAGAATTTTGAAGCATGGATCGCTTTCGGTTGGCCCGTAACGTCGAATTTAGTCGAAATGGACAATAAGCACAAAATGTGTAAAGGTTGACTTTTGGTCAAAAGTCAACAAATGACTTTTATGGAGAAAAGTCAAAATTAGTGTGAGAAGTGAAATATGTTATGATTATGTGAATTATGTATATGAGTAAGTAAATATACATTATATAATGGGAATACATTTATTTTGTATATAAAAGTGAAATAAGAATTAAGTTATGTAACCTAATATATATATTAGGTGTGATAATTAAATAACCTAATTGGTTATCGTTATTTAGTGGTCCTAATATTTTATTTTAGTGACCTAATTTAAGTGAATTGTGGAACATGTCCCAATTTATTAAATTATTTTGTTCGAATAGGTGAGTAAAGGAATATGAAAATTATGTGATAGTTTATATTTGTTTATTATATAAGCAAATAAAAGAAACTAATGTGATCCTAATTATAAATTAGGAATGAAAGATTTAATAACTTAAGGGTTATGGGAAAAGAGAATTATGGTATTTAGAATATATACCAATTATGAGAGATTTATTTTATACATCTCAGTTAATTAATTTTATAGCCTAATTATAGCAAGTCTAATTAGGTTAAGATATTAAATGTACTTCAAGAAGAAGAATTTTTATTTCACTTGAGTGCATGTAAACCCTAATATAATGATAAGGGTAGAATGGAATAGAATTAAAAGTAATGGGCTATAATAATATCATAACCCAATTAATTTAAAAGAGTCCAAGAGAATTATATTTATTGGACTAAGGAGGTTATATTATTTAATCAAGCCCAATTAATTAATTAAGTATGGGACTTGTAGATAAAGTGGTTAAGGGCAATTAATTATTAATCTAGTCTAGTATAATATGTGTGGGACAAGAATTATAATGGCCCAATTTAATTTGTAGAGGAAGGCTATGTTATTTTGTTAGTAAGCAAAATAACATCCTATGGAATTAATAAAATGTCCAAGTGTTGGCCCAATTATGGAAGGACATTTTAGTTATTTGGAGAGTAAATTAGCAATTAAGCAAAATCTTGAAGATTGTAAGGCCACTTGGCGAATTTTTATATATAAAAAAAAAGAGATAAGGATTAAATAAGGATGAGTTAAGAAAGAAAGAAAAAAAAGATAAGAAGATAAGAGAAAGAGAAAGAACGAGAAGAAGAAGAAAGAAAGAGAGAGAGAAGGAGAGAAGAAAGAGGGAAAGAAGAAGAGGGGCAGGCCTTGCAGCCCTTCATGGGGAAAAGATGGAGGAAATCTCCATGGAAGAGAAGAAGAAGATGAGGAAGAAAAGCAAGGTATAAATTTTCTCTCTCTTAAGTTTTATTTCTTTTGTAAATTGATGATGGGGGTTTTGATTTGGTAGTTAAAACCCTAAGATCTATGTATTTTCCATGGATTTATGTATGGATCCACCCATGATGGGTGTTGATTTTTGGAAACTAAAGGAAAAGAAAAAAATAAATTTTTCTAGTTTTGGGAATTGAAATTTCTATGTATTTTGAAATTTCACCATTTTAAATCTATGACTTCTTTTTGCGATCCGTCAAAAAGGGATGTTAGATATATGTGTTTAGTAGTTAACCCAAGTGGTAGTACTCAAAAATGTTGAGTTTACATGGGGTAGTGACTGATTTGGTGAAAACAGTTCCGTTTTTATAACCAAAAATGGGCAGATTCGGGGCAGTCAGTAGCGAGGGCAATTTCGTCCAGTTTTTGTGCTTTAAAAATTCTGGGCTTTTGGTATGTTGTAGTGCTCTGATTTAGCTTTCCATAGACTCCGGAACGGACTAATTCCGATTCCGGATGAGGTAGTTATATGCGTTAGGAGATGTGTATCAAAACTGTTAATCAAATTCCGAACAGCCACCTTTGTGTAAATTTCTGGACTGATGTGTTATGATTTTGGAAAAATGTCGTGAGACAAAAATTGTAGCCCTGGAAGTTATCTTCGCGTGGGCTCAAGAATCGCTCAAAATGTTTTAAAACGCGAGAGTTATGGCTGTTTTTAGCGAGGCTGGGTAAAAATTTCAAAAAATCAAAAGTGTCCAAAAATAGGAAAAATGCGATGTATGAAGTGAGACCCTTGAGCATGGCGTTTGCCAGTTTGTAATGAAGATTTGGGTCGGGCTTAAAGTGTTGTAATGTTTATGACATTTTAGAATGCTTAAACAAGTTTATTAATTAAGGAATAGAAAACAATTGAAATAAATTGTTTATTAAAGTGATTAATGACATAAATTATTTTTATGTGACTAATAATATTGTATTGAGATATTATTAGTAGTATGTGACTGGAATGTTATTAAAAGGTTAGTAACCTTAGCGTAAAATATTATTACATAATTAATAATATTCGACGGGAAATTTAATAAGAGATTTATGATATTTTTCAATGTAATTGTTGAAATTGTTATTCAATAAAGTATATTATGTGTTTGGGCAAATGATAGAGAAATAATAAGTCATAATAATCTAATAAAGTCTTATGGTGCGAAATTTGACTATAAGTAATATTATATGCTTAGAGAAACTTTCTTTCGAGGCATAAATAAAAGCAATAAAAATATGTAATAAATATAAATTACATATTTAAGCGAAATATATATATATATATATATATATATAGTTGCCTATAAAAATTATTTTGTGGTGGAACAAAGAATGTAAAACCTTTGAAATATTGTATTAATCATAAAAAAAATGATATTTTGAGGTTTTCGGTGCTCAAAATGAAGTTTTTGAGCTGAGATTTACGTAACGAAGCAAAAATGCGAATAATCGTAAAATGAAAAATAAAGCGAATGTGCTAGTGAGATAAAATGTTTATATATGAGGCAATAGTCAGTGTTGACTCATGAACGGACAAACTGAAGTAAAAGTTATTTAAAGTGAAGAAATAATATAGTAAATTGATTTTTACTATAAAAGCTATACATTAATTTATTTAAACTCAAATTTGCGAGTAGAGGTAAAAGATATTTCTAAAATGAAATTTAAATGGTTTAAGTTTCAAGGTGTAAAATATTTGCATCTTAAAATGTGTGAGACCTTTATTATTTATGAAACAAGTAAAATATTATTACATGATTAATAATATTAGAAGGTGATTACAATATTATTAAATGAATAATAATATTAGTAAAGGATTTAAATATTATTAGGTTATTAATAATATTTGTGAATGATAAATATTCTATTAACTGATTAAAAATATTAGACAAAAGTTTAAGATAATGGTTAAGTGATAGTAATATTATTAAGGGATAATAATATTACTAATGAGTTAAAGAATTATGCAATGTTTAATTATGTGGCTAAATGTTAGCTAATTTATTATTTGAGTAATAGTGTTGTGGGATAAAATGTATTATGCTAATTGGAGGATCGATCTTATTAATGATAGGTCTTTTATAAGAGATTAAATTGATTGTTTAGCGGTAATCAATCTGCATGCAAGTTCCTAAACTTGAACTTCTAATTATTGTGCAAGTTTCCTAACTCAACTTGAGTTGTTAATTCAAAGCATGTTAGTGGTTAATCATTGTTGATTTTACCACGTCAATAAATTATTGATTCGCACATTGTGCATGTTGTATATGTTCATCGTGTATGAAAAGTTGATCACCTTCATTACCATATGTTTCAGATTAAACTTGTTCACGTTAATTGTTGACATCCATTATTATTGGTTCGGTCGTTCAATCGTTGAAAAATTAATTCATGTTATTTCACAATTATTATATTGTTGAAAACTTGAAAGCTTATCAATTCTTTTCAATCATGATATATCTCCTTTGTATGTAAAACTTGTTTGGGCAAATTTGTTGCTCACCCTTGCTATATCATGATAAAATTTTCGATTAAGATGAAGGCTTGAATAAGGACGAGAGGCAAAGACAAAGTGCAAAGTTTCTTTATGTTGTAGTTAAATTTATTAAATTTTCTCGATGAAAATAGTATTGTAAATCTTCTAAGATATTGAAGGTATGTATTAAGTTAAGGTTGTAGACCTTGGGGAATGATGTGTAAAAAGTTTAATGTATAAACAATTTATGTTTATATCTTCCGCAATAGTGATAGAAATAGTATCTTAGGATCCGTGGCGATTTGGGACCCTTGATTCGGGATCTTCTGATTAGTATCAAAGTATGAGGTTATAAACCTTAGGTAGGTGTACCTTAGGCTATAACCACAAAGATGATAAGTAATAAACTCGAATAGAGTTTAAGCGATAAGAGATGAGTTTATGGAAATTCATCATTAAGTAAAGAAGAAGATAAAGAAGATTGAAGAAGAATCTTAAAGAGTTATAAGGATAAGAATGCAGAGTTACGACTCCGATAATAGAGATGAAAAGTGATACTAAATGAGCGATGTCTATAAGAGGAAAAGTGCTAATAAAATCATAATATAATATGATTAAGGAGAAGAATAAGAAGATCGTAAAATAAAAGCGATCGTAAGCATAAGAAGAAATGATTACAAAATAAGAGATCACCACGTGATCGAGTTAAATCATTGAATAACATATGATTTGTTAAGTGATTGGAATGATATAGCATGATGCTATAAAGAGAAGGTACTATGAAATGGTACTATGTAAACTCGAGAAAAGAGTGGAAAATATTAAGATACGGATTAAAGAAAATTATATTAAGAAAAGAAAAGTTAAGATTATGTGGGTTTTCAATTGAGGACTCATGTCGATGGGTGAGTTGTATGATTCCTTGTATGGGCGGGAATTTGTACTTGGTTTTAGAATCACTTAGCTTCTGAGTGTCGATATAGTGGTTAGGTTGACCAATTCTTTGTATGGGCGAGGAATTGTCCGCTTAGCTTCTATATTGATTAGTGGTAGAGTTTGGTTTGACAACCACTTAGCTTCTTACATTGATAATCATTGGAACCTAATGTCGCTATTTGATATATGCATGTTGAGAAGGTGATTCTTTTCTTATGTATATAACGAATATGTAAAGAATATAAGGTTAATTGCGAGTTCTTAAAACTCATACTTATGGTAAGTTCATGACTCATAATCATATGATATGTTTTGAACCCCTTAGCGAATGGGCCTTTATGGTGCGACTAGGATAAGTTCTTAAACCCATATGATTGTGGCAAGTTCTGAACTCATAATGTGTAGTAAGTTTGATGAACTGGGGTATAACAAGTTGTGAATGGAGCATTGAGGATTATAAGAATAGATAGATTTATTAAGCAATGGATCGATAGAGAAAAGTGAAGTTGATGATGGAAGCATAGGTATTCCAAATCTTCTAGCTATGCTTAGACTTGAAGTTTTGACATCAAGCTAAATCGCACTATGTGCTTTTGAAAAATAAATTTTATTCTCAACTCCACGGTGACTATTGTGTATGCGTGGACTTGAACCCACCAGACACCTCGTTACTGTTGAGATGATAAAATATATTTGCAAAGGTTTTTGAGCGATTTAAAGAAGAGTCTATGCTTATTGATTTGGCTGAGCGAAAATGATTTGAGATGTCAAAATGTATTTTATATCATTAATGCATCATGCAACTTTGGTGCAAAGATGATAAAAATGATGGAGTTATCAATGCGAGAATTACTTAGTGTTGGATGTGATCTAAAGATCATCACCCTACTATATAGTATGATGTAGTATGACAAAGTCATAAAATGACGGAATCCTCAATGAATTTGTATATATATGATGCGGTATCATGATGTCAAAATGATTTTAAAAATTTAAAGATAAATTATTACTTACCTGAATTTGGCTAGAAATATTTCGATTGAAATTGAATTATTGATATGTGTCTAAGCTATTTGATTCACTAGACAAATGTTTATAAAAATTCAAAGTATTCTTTGAAAGCTTATCTTAGAACCAAATTGTTTTGGTGAGGAATCTTATAATAAGTCTGAGGTGAACAACCACGAAAATGGGGATATACTAATTGGATAAAATATTCCAATCTAAGGGCGCATATAGTCGTTCAGATTACTAAGGTACAATAGGCCGATCATCTAAAGTACCGGCATCGGTGGTTTACCTTCTTCGTGATTGTAAACATACCTATTAAAGAAATGTTTAAGAGGTAGAGTACCTTTCTTTCTTAATTGAAGGAGGTAGCGGTAGAAATACCCTAAACCTCAAAGTTCATGATTTTTATGATCCCTCGAATGCGGATATGAAAAGTTTTTTTAAACCCTTGAGTAATGTTGTGGTAGAGCGTGATGATTGATATGAAATAATGTAAACTCGTTGTGTGCAGAGTAGAATGCGAGATGATTGAATAAAGGTTATTACGACAACCTAGTTTTGAAGAATGTTTAGAAGATGTAAACTCCTAGTGAGTAGTTATGGTGAAATATGATGATAGAAAGAGAAATCCTCAAAGGAGGAAATTGTAAAGGTTAAGTTGAAAACCTAGTTATGAATAAGAGAATAAGCGAGAGATTAGTATGCTTTAATTTGAGGACGAAATTCTTAGAAGAAGGGGTGAATGTGATAACCCAAAAATTTCTAAAATCTTAAATGATTAGAATAAAGGTTAAAGAATAAAACCTAGATGAGAATTTGAGGATTTATTTAAAATTTTCAAGTAAAACCTATATGGTTTGCTATTCGAATGAGAATAGAAAAATATGGGATTACAAAATTCCTAAACCCTAGAAATGAATTAATATGTACTTGGAGGAATATCAAGAATAAGGTAATACGATACACCATAAATTCGATGTGAACCTGAATAGTCTAAGAAATGTTATATAAGTACATATGGAAATTTTATTATTGGAAATAAGATTTCACATGAAGAGATCTTATGAGGTTAAGCGAAGATGAGTATATGTATAGAAATATATATATACTTAGTAAAGTGCTATATATATTTTAGCAAGAGGAATGATGAATTAAGTTAATGATATGAGGATCAAGATAAAACTATGTTAGTAATTAACATAGCTTGAGTGTTAGCCTTGATGACAAATAAGAATTTGAATAAGTATAAAATCGTTAGTTAAAAGCGATTAGTAATGAGAATGAAGTAATTTAAAACTCAAAATTTGAGTTAGAGATAGAATTTTGAAGCATGGAATTTGCTTTCGGTTGCGTCCGAGCGTCGAATTTAGTCGAGAATGGACAATAAGCACAAAATGTGTAAAGGTTGACTTTTGGTCAAAAGTCAGCGATTGACTTTATGGAGAAAAGTCAAAATTAGTGTGAAAGTGAAATATGTTATGATTATGTGAATTATGTATATGAGTAAGTAAATATACATTATATAATGGGAATACATTTATTTTGTATATAAAAGTGAAATAAGAATTAAGTTATGTAACCTAATATATATATTAGGTGTGATAATTAAATAACCTAATTGGTTATCGTTATTTAGTGGTCCTAATATTTTATTTTAGTGACCTAATTTAAGTGAATTGTGGAACATGTCCCAATTTATTAAATTATTTTGTTCGAATAGGTGAGTAAAGGAATATGAAAATTATGTGATAGTTTATATTTGTTTATTATATAAGCAAATAAAAGAAAACTAATGTGATCCTAATTATAAATTAGGAATGAAAGATTTAATAACTTAAGGGTTATGGGAAAGAGAATTATGGTATTTAGAATATATACCAATTATGAGAGATTTATTTTATACATCTCGATTAATTAATTTTATAGCCTAATTATAGCAAGTCTAATTAGGTTAAGATATTAAATGTACTTGATGAAAATTTTTATTTCACTTGAGTGCATGTAAACCCTAATATAATGATAAGGGTAGAATGGAATAGAATTAAAAGTAATGGGCTATAATAATATCATAACCCAATTAATTTAAAAAGAGTCCAAGAGAATTATATTTATTGGACTAAGGAGGTTATATTATTTAATCAAGCCCAATTAATTAATTAAGTATGGGACTTGTAGATAAAGTGGTTAAGGGCAATTAATTATTAATCTAGTCTAGTATAATATGTGTGGGACAAGAATTATAATGACCCAATTTAATTTGTAGAGGAAGGCTATGTTATTTTGTTAGTAAGCAAAATAACATCCTATGGAATTAATAAAATGTCCAAGTGTTGGCCCAATTATGGAAGGACATTTTAGTTATTTGGAGAGTAAATTAGCAATTAAGCAAAATCTTGGAAGATTGTAAGGCCACTTGGCCGAATTTTTATATATAAAAAAAAAAGAGATAAGGATTAAATAAGGATGAGTTAAGAAAAAGAAAAAAAAAGATAAGAAGATAAGAAGAAAGAGAAAGAGAAAGGAGAAGAAAGAGAGAAGAAAGGGAGAGAACAGAAGGAGAGGAGAGAAAGAAGAAGAGAGAGGTGGCAGCCCTTCATGGGGGAAAGATGGAGGAAATCTCCATGGAAGAAGAAGAAGAAGATGAGGAAGAAAAGCAAGGTATAAATTTTCTCTCTCTTAAGTTTTATTTCTTTTGTAAATTGATGATGGGGGTTTTGATTTGGTAGTTAAAACCCTAAGATCTATGTATTTTCCATGGATTTATGTATGGATCCACCCATGATGGGTGTTGATTTTTGGAAACTAAAGGAAAAGAAAAAAATAAATTTTTCTAGTTTTGGGAATTGAAATTTCTATGTATTTTGAAATTTCACCATTTTAAATCTATGACTTCTTTTTGCGATCCGTCAAAAAGGGATGTTAGATATATGTGTTTAGTAGTTAACCCAAGTGGTAGTACTCAAAAATGTTGAGTTTACATGGGGTAGTGACTGATTTGGTGAAAACAGTTCCGTTTTTATAACCAAAAATGGGCAGATTCGAGGCGTCGATGGCGAGGGCAATTTCGTCCAGTTTTTGTGCTTTAAAAATTCTGGGCTTTTGGTATGTTGTAGTGCTCTGATTTAGCTTTCCATAGACTCGAACGGACTAATTCCGATTCGGATGAGGTAGTTATATGGCGTTAGGAGATGTGTATCAAAAGCTGTTAATCAAATTCCGAACAGCCACCTTTGTGTAAATTTCTGGACTGATGTGTTATGATTTTGGAAAAATGTAGTGAGACAAAAATTGTAGCCCTGGAAGTTATCTTCGCGTGGACTCAAGAATCGCTCAAAAATGTTTTAAAACAGCGAGAGTTATGGCTGTTTTTTTAGCGAGGCTTGGTAAAAATTTCAAAAAATCAAAAGTGTCCAAAATAGGAAAAAATCACGATGTATGAAGTGAGACCCTTGAGCATGGCGTTTGCAAGTTTGTAATGAAGATTTGGGTCGGGGCTTAAAGTGTTGTAATGTTTATGACATTTTAGAATGCTTAAACAAGTTTATTAATTAAGGAATAGAAAACAATTGAAATAAATTGTTTATTAAAGTGATTAATGACATAAATTATTTTTATGTGACTAATAATATTGTATTGAGATATTATTAGTAGTATGTGATTGGAATGTTATTAAAAGGTTAGTAACCTTAGCGTAAAATATTATTACATAATTAATAATATTCAACGGGAAATTTAATAAAGAGATTTATGATATTTTTCAATGTAATTGTTGAAATTGTTATTCAATAAAGTATATTATGTGTTTGGGCAAATGATAGAGAATAATAAGTCATAATAATCTAATAAAGTCTTATGGTGCGAAATTTGACTATAAGTAATATTATATCTTAGAAACTTTCTTTCGAGGCATAAATAAAGCAATAAAAATATGTAATAAATATAAATTACATATTTAAGCGAAAAATATATATATATATATATATAGTTGCCTATAAAAATTATTTTGTGGTGGAACAAAGAATGTAAAACCTTTGAAATATTGTATTAATCATAAAAAAATGATATTTTGAGGTTTTGATTGCTCAAAATGAAGTTTTGAAATTTGAGATTTCTGTGTAATCGAAGCAAAAATCACGAATAATAATCGTAAAATGAAAAATAAAAGCGAATGTGCTTAGTGAGATAAAATGTTTATATATGAGGCAATAGTCGGTGTTGACTCATGAGCGGACAAAAAGCCCAAGTAAAAGTTATTTAAAGTGAAGAAATAATATAGTAAATTGATTTTTACTATAAAAGCTATACATTAAATTTGTTTAAACTCAAATTTGCGAGTAGAGGTAAAAGATATTTCTAAAATGAAATTTAAATGGTTTAAGTTTCAAGGTGTAAAATATTTGCATCTTAAAATGTGTGAGACCTTTATTATTTATGAAACAAGTAAAATATTATTACATGATTAATAATATTAGAAGGTGATTACAATATTATTAAATGAATAATAATATTAGTAAAGGATTTAAATATTATTAAGTTATTAATAATATTTGTGAATGATAAATATTCTATTAAATTAAAAATATTAGACAAAAGTTTAAGATAATGGTTAAGTGATAGTAATATTATTAAGGGATAATAATATTACTAATGAGTTAAAAAATTATTCAATGTTTAATTATGTGGCTAAATGTTAGCTAATTTATTATTTGAGTAATAGTGTTGTGGAATAAAATGTATTATGCTAATTGGAGGATCGATCTTATTAATGATAGGTCTTTTATAAGAGATTAAATTGATTGTTTAGCGGTAATCAACGGTACAGGCAAGTTCCTAAACTTGAACTTCTAATTATTGTGCAAGTTTCCTAACTCAACTTGAGTTGTTAATTCAAAGCATGTTAGTGGTTAATCATTGTTGATTTTACCACGTCAATAAATTATTGATTCGCACATTGTGCATGTTGTATATGTTCATCAGGTATGAAAGGCTGATCACCTTCATTACCATATGTTTCAGTTAAACTTGTTCACGTTAATTGTTGACATCCATTATTATTGGTTCGGTCATTCAATCGTTGAAAAATTAATTCATGTTATTTCACAATTATTATATTGTTGAAAACTTGAAAGCTTATCCATTCTTTTCAATCATGATATATCTCCTTTGTATGTAAAACTTCTTTGGGCAAATTTGTTTGCTCACCCTTGCTATATCATGATAAAATTTTCGATTAAGATGAAGGCTTGAATAAGAATGAGGCAAAGACAAAGTGCAAAGTTTCTTTATGTTGTAGTTAAATTTATTAAATTTTACGATGAAAATAGTATTGTAAATCTTCTAAGATATTGAAGGTATGTATTAAGTTAAGGTTAAACAATTTAGACCTTGGGGAAATAGATGATGTAAAAGTTTAATGTATAAACAATTTATGTTTATATCTTCCGATCCATAATAGTGATAGAAATAGTATCTGGTATTTCCATCCGGAGTTTCTAGCGATTTGGGACTCACATGCACATAGGCATATCTAGGTGTCCATTCAAGAACACACCCCCTTTAAAGTCATATACATAATATATGCATTAAAAATCAAAATCATCCATGCATAAGGTTAACCTCAACATCAGGAATACTTTGCCTTTCTACCTTTGCTCATTGGACCTCAAATAGGACAAAACAATAGCAGAAAAAGGTGCCAATTTGACTGTCTCAAAAGTCAAATTTTTTCACATCAATATGTTCAGCATGCTTTAATACTAACATTTACTATGTTGAATATTTTTTATCAAGTCATTTGTGCATACATAATCACTACTATGTGTTTAGATGCATTTCATGCGATAACTCAAAATCCAACGGATAAAAACTGGAAAAAATACATGCATACGTTACTGGATGATAGTGTAGAACACTTGTGCGGTGATGAAATTTGCGTAAAAATAGCCCAACTCGGCAGATCCAAGGAGGCTCACGATTTCTCTTCGCGCGACAAGTTAAAAATGACTTGTGAGACCAACCTGCTGGATTTTATCATCCACGATTGGCGCGCAGCTCATCTCATACTGAAGTAGTGCACCTGCAGCACCACCCTGTGGGTCCCACCCTCCAAATTTCTAGTCCAGATTTGAGTTGCAAAGGAGTTCTTATAGACTAGAAAGGTCAAATCGGGAATAAAAACACGCGATTGAGCAAAATAGCATACAATCCTGGTCTTCTCAGATGAAACTTTGAGTCTGTACATCACTCATTGGTAGTCACCTGAACACGAGGTATACCCTGCTAATGATCTCATTTGTTATAAATCACATCTGGTAATACCTTGTACAAGTCCGATGCCGCTAACTCCGGGTCATTACCCTAAAAGATCCCCGACGGGGGTTACAATGTAGATCCCCGACGGGGGTTACAACGTAGATCCCCGACGGGGGTTACAACTTAGATCCCCGATGGGGGTTACAACGTGGAGTCCCCGACGGGGGTTACAACGCAGATCCTCGACGGGGGTTACAACGTGAAGCCCCAGCAGGGGATTACAACGCGGATTCAAGCCGTTGACACACATATCAACGAAGGTCAAGCAGCCTTGATGTTATCTCAACCAATAACGATTAAGCCTATCAGAGCTCTAGAGCTATTCAAGGATTTCATGCTCGATTACTCATATTCCCCAGCGGATCCCCGGCGGGGGTCACAACGTAATGATCCGTTGATTCACACGTCAGCGAGGGTCAAGCAACCTTGACAATCTATCCATATAGTATCAGTCGTTGATTCACACGTCAGCGAAGGTCAAGCAACCTTGACAATATATCCCACAGGATTTTTCAACCATTGATTCACATGTCGGTGAAGTACACGTCAACGAAGGTCAAGCATCCCTGATAGCATTTGTTGTTGGCAGTAAATCCAACAGAATCTTGACATGACCTGGCGATCCCAACCAGGGAAGGTCAACATTATCAAGGAGGATCGATGATGGAATATGTTATACACATCCTCAAACAGGCCAAGCTTTATCCCCACAGATCTCTTACGCATAAGAGGTACATCTTCAGGATCAAGTCGTTATCAAGGATCCAGGAAGTTGGTGACAACTCCAACATCAACATCCTAACAGATTCGGATTACACATCAAATCTGGTCATCATTGCTAATCCCCAGTTGAAGCAATAGGGAGCCAGCAATCATCCCCAGCATGTTGGGCCACAACCCCGTACACATGCATCATACATTTGCATCATGTTGCTACATATAGTACCATGTTTGTCTTGGTGCGTTTCAAGTGTCTAGGATTCTTTATCCTACCCACGCATCGTCATGCATGAGTATGATAAAGAGGGGCATCTGTAGACACTCAAAATTTTCTGTACACACATCACTTTAACATTATTACAGAGGACAAATTAAGTCTTTTAAGAGGAACCCCTAAAAGACAGTCCATATCAAACCGGATACTACCTGAAGTTCAAAGATCAACCAACCGGAGCACACTGAGAGTAACAATTCAACCTCCTGAGATGACCCCCGAGGCGTGCGAGATCCAATAATGAACACACACCGAGAAGAAGATGATTAATCTGGAGATAACCCCGAGGTATCCAGTCTCAGTCCCAACCATGGGAATAGCCACCAACCTTGGTGATAACCCCAAGGAATGCAGTTTCGGCGATAACCCCAAAAATGATTGTTTCAAATGCGACCAGCTTCAATCTCGGCGCTCACAACGAGATACTCTGTTCCAACCCAAAGATAACACCGGGAGGACAGGCCCACCTCAAAGATGATAATGAGGACCTTCGACAAATCAAAGAAATCAATCTCAAAGAAGCCATGAAAGAACGTCTACTTTATCATTGAAACCAAATGATAACACCAGGTGAGGGCAACATCGTCATCTAGCCATTGCAATGCCACGCCACGTCGTCTTAACATCTCTACACAACGATTTCCCACAAAACTAACCAATCCCGAGTGACTATTGTGCGGGGTAACGGATAGAATTTGAAGCTTAAAGACCGGAGGGCATCGTCCCATCTTCAATGACGTCGTCATGACTCTCTAATCCCATGCTTATTGTACAACTCTCGACAACAAGCCATCCGAAATAGGTCTTGTATACCTCAAACGGATGTCCAGTTACACCGAAAGTTCGAGTGGACATTATAGTGCTGAGTGCACGCGTCTTCGAGACGACTCCGACCCGAGAAACCCGGGCCCACCAGGAAGTTGCCTCTGGTATACTGCTGGCTCTGCCTCCTGTATACTGGCGGCAGAGTCACAGTACACTGCAGACTATATCGTCTATAAATAGAGGGCTTGGGGTGCCCATTTTGCAAGAGAAAATGGCGAGGAAGCCCTGCCCAATTTGCTCTGCACTCACCCCATACAGTGTACTTTCTCATTTTAAACACCTGTGAGCTCACACATAGCTTCTTTTGTACCTACAAAAGCCAGTGTTTACCCACTTTAAAGATATAGAAGTCTTCTTTGGCAGTTAACTGTAAGCCTTCTCACACACTTTAGAGTCTTTCTCTTCATCTCTACACACACCCTTCTTCACGTTGAGAGTCGTGTTGCTCGCGTTTGCCCGGACTTCGGTCTGTGAATTTATTTTAGTTTGTATATACATATATATTTTATATTATATATATATATATTTATATATATGGACTAACATTATCGAGTTATGCCTCGATTGAGCCTGAACTTGGTTTGGGCGTTTATTTGCTTTTCTATATATATATATATATATATATATATATATATATATATATATATATATATATATATATATATATGTGTGTGTGTCAAACTTTGTTCGATGAGCCTATACTTGGTCTAGTGTGTTTACTTCTTTAATATATATATATATTAACGTATGTATAGGACTTTGTTTGATGAGCCTGGATTTTACATCCGGTGCGTTTACTCTGCTTATATATATATATATAATTATATATATGAATTTGTTGTCGAACTCTATTTGATGAGCTTTGAATTTTACATCCTATACGTTTATCTCTTATATATATATATATATATATATATATATATATATATATATATATATATATATATATTTTCTGTCCCACACCTGGAGTTCTTTTTCGTGGTGGTTGATTGCGTTCTACATTTCTTTTTACATTTCGGCCCGCCTGGAGTTTACTTATTGGCGGGTTGATTGCTTTATATAGCTTTATTTACATTTTGTCCCGCTTGGAGTTTCCTTCGTGGAGGTTGGCCAGTATTCTACTTTATTTACGTTTTGTCCCGCCTGGAGTTTCCTTCGTGGCGGTTGATAGCTTTTACAGCTTTATTTACATTTATGATCCCCATAGAGGTGCTTCGTGGTTGGTGATCATGTCTGTATATATATATTTACAGATTTTATATATATACCTGCTTACTGCTTTCATACAAATTGCAGTATCATGTGCGCCTAGGAATCATGTGATCACAGATTCAACTTATTGGATCTAGATTCGGTTCCCGTGATGGACATTTTCAGCTGTAAGTAGCTTGTAAATTATTCTGCGGTGTCTGAATTTTCTCAGATGGTTTCCATACCCACGAGGAAGTCGGCATTATTTTGTACATTATTTTTCGTACGGATGCCTCGCATCTGTAAAATAAAAATCAATCAAGCAGAGCAATTAATAAAATGGGAGTGTAAAAGGTCGCAATTACTATTGAGCATCAGGGTTTGAAAAACCTCTTTTATAAAACATCACTGCCATATCTTGCTTAAAATTGAATTTTTACATAAATTCAAACCATGTGTATATAGGTGTAAACTAGGCCTCGCACTACTTCCAAATAACAGCACATTGATCCACACACACACACATTCAGATAATAGTTTCTTGAAAAGAGGCGGTCGCCGTGGTAACACGGATGTCAGGGGGTGCCTAACACCTCCCCTCCGCATAACCAAGTCCCCGGACCCTAATGAATCTTGGTTTCACCGAACCGTTTAGCAGTGTCACACCACTGGGTCAATGTGCAAACCTTTTCTCGGTTGTGTTGGTACAACCATTTAAAAAACCAACTAGCGACTCTTAATCAGGTCCCATCATTGACATTATACATGTCGGACCTTTTTCACGTATTTTTTCAAACAAATCTCACTTAAAATGAGAACACCAAAGAACAAGTAACGGAAAGGGACAATTAAAAATCCCGACGTCGACACTTACGATTAACAAGAAACCCTAAAATCGGTTCTGGAAACCCTAATTTCAGTTACAGGAATTCGAAACCCTAATTCAAAAATTTAAAACCCTAATCTGGGAACTTAACAGAGAATTATAATGCTTAAGTGCTATTAATTATAATATTAATTAGGGTAAAGCTTAATTAATTAGCAAACCCTAATTTTTAAATTTAGAAAACCCTAATTTCGGGATTTGAAACCCTAATTTATAATTAGGGAAAACCTAAGTGTTAATTTAATAATTTTAATGTTAATTAGGAAATATTAATCCTAATTTTCAAGTTATAAGTAATTAGAAAACCCTAATCTAATTACGAAATCTAATTTCTAATTTAGGAAAATTATTTTTTCTAATTAAAACCCTAATTCGTGGGTTTTAAACCCTAATGACCAATTTTGTCGTTAATTGCTTAATTAGAAATTTTAATTAGGATATATTAATCCTAATTAACAAGATTTAAGTTATGATTAGTAAATTTTTATATAATTAGAAAATCCTAATTATAATTCAGAAATATTAATTTTGATTTTTAAAAATCGAAATTCGGAATGTTAGAAATTAAAATTTGCAAGTTAAGGGTTAAACCCTAAACCCTAAAATGGCTCAAACCCTAATCCAAACCCTAAACCCTAAGGGTTTGGGACAATGTCCATTATGCCATTAAAATAAAATTCCAAATGACATTTTTGCCCTTAGTGCATTATTAATAAGGTTGCTTGTATATCTTTCCATATTGGGAGTGGGTGACCTAATATTGACCAGCCATGTGGGTTATATCACAACAATCAGTCATCTAGCTCAGCCAAAAACATTGCATTTGTATCATTATATAGATATAAAGAAAGAGAAAAGTTCACTTTATTTTTCATTTTTGTCAACCCTTCTCTCTCTCTAAAATTCGGGATTTAGAAAGATAAAGAGTGATGAGATAAGCCATGATCAGGTGTTAGCATTCCAAGATCAGATCACAAGGATCAGAAATCAAAATCCAAGCTAGAAAGGTATAAAACCCTAAAATTTAGAAATCCTATGATCTGATGTTATACTTGTAATTGATTGTTTAAAGTTGTGTATTAGGGTGTCTATAAGTGATCTGGGTTGATAGATCATGGATCTATAACATCTAGAGGCACGAAAATCAAATTATTAAAACTGGTCAAGAACCCTAATTTTGTTGTCTGACAAGCCAATGTCAGGGCTCTTAGATTCTTGTGTGTTAAGCGTTATGTATGTTTAAAGTTATATCTTTGTAGTCTGACATGAGGAGAGTAGACTGGAAGTGGAATCACATCTATAGAAAGTCTAGATCGCCAGATATGTACGGTCAAAACCCGTTGACCGTTCACGGAAAAATGAATTCTGGGCAGCCCAGAATTCCAGTAACCATTGACAACATTTTGCAGGCGCTAGATCTTGCTGTATATTAATGTTTTATCCATGTTATTGTATTAAGGTTATAGACGGACATGTACTCTACTCATACATGCCCTTATATCACTCCGATTGTGCATATAATTAAAGTAATGAGCAGTCAAACCATCGTTGACCACCAGTTCTTAACGAAATCTGAAAAACCCAGATTTCTCAAGAACACATCTCTGACAAGCTTTTGACCGGCCTTGATCTCTCAGTTCTGATGTTGTTAGGTTGATGTAATGTATTATAACTGTACCCTGTCATGTGGTCTACAATATTGAACCATGATATTACACAAATCAAACCCACAATTAACGGTATGAAGTTCGAAAGTAGCCTATCCGAACTGTTCTTCATTTCTGGGTAACCCAGAAATGAAGAACAACTCCTGACAAGATCTTTGAGGGCTTATATCTCTCTGATTTCATGTCGTATGACCATAAACTTAGTTGTTAGTTGTTGTATTACATTAGTACTACATTGTGCATGCTTGAGTTAGCCCAGAAACTTAAGGATCAAGAATTTAATACCGGTCAAACGTAGTACCCTGCACTCTGGCTATGAAGGCTCAAGAACACTCAAGAACACCTATAGCGACGGTTCTGTCGCTATAGGGCATTTTTGTAATTATTATTTTCTGGAAATTAATATTTTAATTAAATAAATTGAAATAAATGGTTTTTAATTATAAAAAATACATAATAAATTCCGAAAAATTATTTTAAAGTCCAAAAAATAGTTTTTATTATTTAGAGTATATTTCATAAATATTTAATATTTTTGGAATATAAATGGTATTTAATTTATTTAATTATAATATTAAATAAATTATTTAAAAATGATTTTAATACATGAAAAATCGTGAAAATAATATTATGGTATAATAAAATATTTTAAGTTATTTTTAGTGACTTTTAATATTTTAGGATGAATTTCAATTAATAAATATTAATGATAATTAGTTTATTTAAAAATATATTAAATAAATTATGGAAAAATAGAATAAATGATTTATAAATCATATAAAAATGATGTAAGTATTATAAAAATATTTTAAGTTATAAGATATAACTTTTGATATTTTGTCATGAAAATATTAATATTTTAATATTAATAGTAATTACTTGGATAATGAATTTATCAGTTTAAAAATCATATAAATATGATTTTAAGGTATTAAAATACTTTGTAATATTATAAATATAATATAATATTATGACATGTATTTCATTAATATTTGATAATAAATAGATATTAATGATAAAAGAATTATGAGGTATTTAATTCATTTAAATATAATTTTAATGATTGAAAAATCAAGATAAATGCTAATAATTATTTAAAAATTATTGTGAGTTTATGAAAAATATTTCGACTGTTATTAAAATTATCTGAGATAATTGTTAAGTGTTAGGCAGAGTTTAATTGAACTTAGACTCGATAAAAGTCCCACTGTAGACACGGGGATGTTAGAATTTTGTCGGATTCAACTCGAACTTAAATAATTCGATTTGATCTTTAGTCTTTATGTGTGTTATAGACTAATAGGGTTATGTGTTATGTGTTATGTGTTTAGGTTATTCTATGTATATCTATATATATATAATAGTATTATATTGTGATGATATTATTCTAATATTGGAGATCTATATTACTAATATTAGATCTTCGGATAAAGCGTTATAAATTATGTTGCGGTAATCAACGGTTCAGACAAGTTTGTTTTTACTTAACTCTACTTCTCTTGTTTCATTCGGATAAGCTTATGGTTAATCATTATTGGTTGCCATGAATTGTACTATGTACATATTGCATGTATAAGTCAGGTATGAAAGGCTGATCACCTTCATTACCAGTTGGTTCAGATATATTTGTTCATGTTCAATACTTGTTCAGTCATAAATTTATTCCTGCTAGTTCACAATTATATTATTGAATTATAGTCAGCTTATTATTCAGACTCTTTCAATCATGATATATCGTTATATTATTGAACTTAAACTTGCTGGGCAATCCTTATGCTCACCCTTGCTATATCATGATAAAACATTACAGATTAAGACGAATGTGTCAGATACAAGGAAAGGTTAAAGACAGTTCCAGCTTAAAGTTATTGTGTGCGATTAGTTTTGTAACAGTATTGTATATTAATGTTATTGTAAGTTATATAAGTTATGTATTGTGTATAAGTTAAGGTTACTCGACCTTGGGGAAAAGTGTGTAAGTTATTGTATAAACAATTTATGTTTATATCTTCCGCAAATATAGTAATAGTGGAATAGAATGATCGAACCGGATCCATGGTGATTCGGGACCTCGAATTCGGGGCCCTCACACCAGCCATATAAATCCACGGTCTTCCCAATATCAGGTTGTATCTTGAATCTATTTTGAGCACGTGAAAAGATACGCAGAATTTATGGGGATAAATCTCGATTGGCAGCTCAATCTCTCCGATTGAATTTTAGGGGGATCCGTCAAAAGCTTTAATAATTGTATGGTTGCTTCGGATCCGTTTGAGATTGACGTTCATCTTCAGCAATGTAGTGTAAGGAAAGATATTCAAATACAAACCTCCATCTATCAAGACTTCAGCTAGCATGTATCCGGAGGACAAAACCGCAATGTGTAACGGCTTGCAATGACCGGTCCCTTCGGGCGGTATGTCATCATCAATGAAAGATATCACATTGTTATTAAAAATGTGATCAACCAGATGTTGAAAATTTTTAACATCCACTGATTTCGGCCAGTAGGCTTCTTCCAAAACCTTCAGTAAGATCTTCCGGTGATCCTCAGAAGTTAAAACCAAGTCCAGTATTGAAATTTGATGTGGAGATTCTCTTAAGCTTAAAACCACCTTGGCTTCATTATGGCCCATAGTACAGAGGAAGTTTTCAATTTTCTCCATGGAAACTTTCCCCTTTAATTTGATGGCAGGCTTCATCACCCGTTGGGAAAGATACAGTGGATTTTCCTTCGACACTGCATCAGTTGTATGAGAGGTGGATCCTTCAGCTTCTCCATAATTCCATGGGACTTTTTGTAAGCTGATAATAGGATATTGTGGTCTGAATGCCAAGTTAATTGGCTCTGGAGCAGCCACTTTCAAAGGATTGTCAACTCCTTTGAGTTAAATTGCTTGTATTGTGAAAGGTTTGACAGTCCCATCAGCCTCAGCGAATATAAATGCTACCAGTCCCTTCCATTTAGTAGGATAAGTATTCTCACTCTCAAATAGCACAAGATCGCGTCATCTCGCCAATTCTGAGGACACCACCGCCAATTAGATTCTCGAATAAGGTGGCGAGTGCCCACATTCTTCATCTTTGTGACCGCGAGAATGGGAGTGATATTGAAATACTCCATCAGAATTAAACCGTTCTGAATGGGGATTAATTGGAGGCAGAAGGGAAGTGATCCTTCCTTCATTGATCAACATCTGAAGTATCTCCTCCATAGGTTGGCCCAAGTATGTAAATTCCCTTCTATTGGCAAAATCCTGACGGGCTTTGGCACTTGCTCTCTTCATCACTTTTTCTTCCATTGTTTCTTTCTCTAAAGGTGATGAGGGAGTATTCACAACAAAAGAGAGGAGACTAGCATGCTCCTGGCTGACTAATTGATGTGTGACTTGATGTTGATAGGTCGCTAGTTCTGCCAATTGCTCAATCTGCTTACACAGAGCTTTTATCTTTTGTTCCATCACAAACTGAAACTTGGCATAATCCCATTTGTAAACACCGTCTTTGATGGTCTGGGATGATTCATTGTTAAAATTGGAACTCTGTCCACTGCTCCAATTAATCAATGTTAACCTCCTCCTCTTTGTGTTGAGGAAGAGGGTTGTCTTGTACATGAGGTTGGTCCGGTTTGGTGACCACGATCTCACTGTTGTCTATCAAATCTTGGATCTTATGTTTTAAGGCCCAACAATCTTAAGTATCATGTCCAGGTGCCCCAGCATGATAAGCACATTTTCGAGTAGCATTGAAACCCCTCCCATTAAGGTTGGCCGGTGGAAGTAGATGCGTGATTTTCTTCTGAGTCGTTAGAAGAGTGAGAATGTTCTCGAGTGAGTCCCCTAAGGGTGTGAACACTTGAGGGCATTTGACTTCTCCACCTTTTGGCAATGGAGGGTTTGAAGATTGTACTTGAAAGGGAGTGTAATTCCTCCTCTGGATAGGCAGATTCTGATTGCCTTTCTGACCGTGTAGTATCAAGGAAACATCCTCATCTTTCTTTTTATGGACCCTCCTGGGGTTGTTTCCATAATTTCCAAACTGGATGTGCTCAACAACAGCTTTAAGGGGAGCTAGGTCGTGAATCTTTCCTGACTTCAATCCCATCTCAGCCATCTCCCCATGTTTAATCATTTCAGAAAATGGTTTACCAATGCCAGCTAAGACTCTTTCATAGAATGGAGCTTCTTGTATGTCTATGAAGGTCATGACCATTTCTGATTCCATCATGGAAGGAACAACTTGAGTAGCAAGGCGGCTCCACCTTTGAGAATACTCTCTAAAAGACTCATTGGAATCAAGCTTTCTTGAACTGCAATAATCTGTACAAAGCCATCTGAGACTGGAAGTTGTATTGTGTGAGGAAGGCGTGAGCTAGCTAGCTCTTCCCAACTATGGGTATTTGAGTTGTCTAATTTGGCATACCATTGTAGACACTCAAAATTTTCTGTACTACTGTTACTAACATTGTAGGAGGACAGATTCGTCTTTTAAGAGAGAACCCTGAAAGACAATCCAGATCCATACCGGATACTACCGGAAGTTCAGCATCAACCCCGAATCGCAATCTGGGAGTAACAATTTCAACCTTGGATGTAACCCCGAGGCCTGCAGATACAATACCGGCACCACCAGAGAAGACCGATTAATCTCGGAGATAACCCCGAGGTATCCAGTCTCAATCCCAACAATGGGAATAGCTACCAACCTTGGTGATAACCCCAAGGAATGCAGTTTCGAAGATAACCCCGAAAATACTTGTTTCAAATGCGACCGGCTTCAATCTCAAGCTACAACGAGATACACTTTGCACCAACCCTTAATAACATCGGGAAGACAGTACACCTCAAAGATGACAATGAGGACCTTTCAACAATTCAATGTAGATCCAATCTCAAATAAGTCTGAGCAACGTCCCTTGACAAATTTAATCCGTGATAACACCGGTGAGGGCAACATCGCCATCTTGTCAACACGATGCCATGTCACGTCTCTACGCAACAATGTCCCACAAGACTGACCAATCCCGAGTGACTATTGTGCTGGGTAACGGATGAAAGTTGAAGCTTGAAGACTAGAGGGCATCATCCCATCTTCAATGACTTCGTACAAACTCTAGTCCCGTGCCATCGTACGACTCTCGACAACGGCGGTCCAAAATAGGTCATGTATACCTTAAACGAATGCCCGGATTGCACTTCTGAAAGTTCGAGTGGACATTACAATGCCTGAATGCACGATTGAGAGACGACCACCAAAAACTCAGGCCAACCTGAGTTGCCTCTGGTACACTGCAAGGCTAATATGCCTATAAATAGAGGGCTTGGGGTGCTGATTTTAGAGAGAAAAAGACGGGAAACCCTCGCACACAATTCCTCTCTTTCGCCTACGATGTATTTTCCCACTTTTTAAACACCAGAAGCTCATATATAGCCTCTTTTGTACCCACAAAAGCCCAAAGTTTTACCCACTCTAAAGATATAAAAGCCTTTTTTAGCAAACTT
Source organism: Panax ginseng (assembly GCA_020205605.1). NCBI lineage: Eukaryota > Viridiplantae > Streptophyta > Magnoliopsida > Apiales > Araliaceae > Panax > Panax ginseng. Next base: position 21,330,318 of record CM035143.1, read on the forward strand.
GTAAGCCTTCTCACACACTTTAGAGTCTTTCTCTTCATCTTTGCACACACCCTTCTACACGTTGGGAGTCGTGTTGCTTACTTTTGCCCTGGATTTCTATTCTGTGGTTTTTCATTTCATCTATATATATATATATATATATATATATATATATATATATATATATATATATATACATATATATATATATATATATTGACTAACATTATCGAGTTATGCCTCGATTGAGCCTGAACTTGATGCCCGAGCGTTTATTTTCTTTAATATATATATATTTATATTTATATATATCAATCGTGTGTGTCGAACTTTGTTCGATGAGCCTAGACTTCACCGGTATGTTTACTCGCTTTTATATATATAGAACCGTGGCTGGGACTTTGTTCGATGAGCCTGATTTTGATGCAGTGCGTTATTCGCTTTTATATATATATATATATATGATCGTGGTTAGAACTCGCTTACGATGAGCCCGGATTTTATATCTCATGCATTTACTCGCTTTTATATATATATTTATACTTATATATATGAACTGTGGTGGTCGTAACTCGCTCGATGAGCCCGGATTTCACATTCTATGCGCTTTTATTGCTTTTATATATATATATATATATATATATATATATATATATATATATTCGCCCCTGCTGGAGTTTCCTTCGTGGCAATTGATCGCTCTTATGGCTTTATTTACGTTTCTTCGTCCTTTGAGTTTCCTCCGTGGCGGTTGATAACTTTTAATGACTTTATTTACATTTCGATCCCCATGGAGGTGCTTCGTGGTTGGTGATCCCGTCTCATATATATATTTTACGCTTTTTATATATATATACCTATTTCGCTTTCATATAAACTATAGTATTTTGTGAGCCTAGGAATCATGTGATCACAGATTCATCCCATTGGATCTAGATTCAGTTCCCGTGATGGACATTTTCATCTGTAAGCAGCTTGTAAATTATTATGCGGTGTCTGAATTTCCTCAGATGGTTTCTATACCTACGAGGAAGTCGGCATTATTTTTGTATTCTATTTTCGTACGGATGCCTCGCATCCGTCAAATAAAATCAATCAAGCCGATCACTTAATAAAAATGGGAGTGTAAAAGGTCTCAATTCCTAGTGAGCATCGTGGTTTGAAAAACCTCTTTATAAAACATCACCGCCATATCTTGCTAAAACCTAATTTTTACATAAATTCAAACCACATCATATATATAGGCTCAAACGAGGCCTCGTGACAACTTCCATATAACAAAGACATCGACCCACCCACACACACACACACATTCGGATAATTGTTTCTTGAAAGAGGCGGTCACCGTGGTAACACTTGATGTCTGGGTGCCTAACACCTTCCTCTGCATAACCAAGTCCCCTGACCCTAAACGAATCTCTGGTTTTACCGCTTCAGTGCATATCAGTGTCACATCACTGGGTCAATGTGCAAACCTTTTCTCGATTGTGTTGGTACAACCATTTAAAAAACCAACTGGCGACTCTTAACAGTCTCATCATCGACATTATACATGTCAGACCTTTTTCACTTGTTTTTTCAAACAAATCTCACCTAAAATGAGAACACCAAAGAACAAGTAACGAAAAAGGACACCCAAAAATTCCGACGTCGAGAACCATGAACGAGCTTCTCCAGTCAGACTTTTCTGGAATAGCTGCATCCTGAGCTTTTCGTCCTTAATATAAGATCCAAGTTCTCCAATGAACACCTTCAAATGTGTGTAAGGATCTCCTAACCCATCGTATTTTTCAAAGTCAGGAGTTTTGAATTTCTCTAGATAATGAACACCAGGGAATATACAAAGGTCAGCATATGAGATACTTCCGTGTGCTCCAATTCCTTTGATAGCACGAAGGGTTTCTTCCATTTGAAGGACTTTCTTCCTTATGTCACCGGTGTCTGGATCTCCTTTGAGATGGGTGATATCATAAATTTTGTTGGTTGTATCAAACTGAAGTTCAGGTACTGTAATGGCTTTATCAGGACCTTGGGTTCTTCCTTGTGTGGAGGATTCAGCATGTACGGGTATCCTTGTACCCTGAGTAGACTGGTGTAGTTTGTCAGGAATAAGCATATGAATGTTATTCCTATTTACATATGATTTGATTATGATATATATGAATGAATATGCAAGTATGCTTGCATTAACAAAAGTTGTAAAGTCCTTTAAAAGAGAATAGAAACATGTGTACAAGGACTTAGAATGAATTGATCAAATATGTTAGGTTGATCCTACATAAACAAACAGCTTTGTAAAGTCCTTAAAAAGAAATGATGTACAAGGACTATTAATATAGAAAGATCAAGCATGTTAGGTTGATCTTATGATGTAATAGATAGGCTTGTCTGATCGTCGAGCACTGCACCAGAAATCGTAGTCTGCCAGGAGAGTCAAGAAAAACTCGAGAGTTGTCGAGGCAGAATCGTAGTCTGCAAGATAGTAGATCTCGGAGTTCGTAGACTGCCAGGAGAGACGAGGAAGGATCGTAGTGTGTTGAGTAGAACTTCCTCTGAGCCAAAGTCTACTGAGGAAGTCGTGTTCAGAATCGAAGAGACAGCCTGCCTACGAGCCGACCGAACATCTGTCGAAGCCAAGTCAGAAATGTAGAACTACACTCTGAGTCGTAGAGTCTATTGATTACATGCAGAGATCGTAGTCGAGCAAGATCAGATGAAGACATCGAGCACAAAGACAAAAATCGTAGAGTGTCAAGATCTAATCCCGAAGTCGTAGGGTCTGCACAGCCGAAGCTGAATCGTAGAGTGCAGAACTACGACCTCAACAGATGTGCTCACAATACCAAGACAAAATCGTAGAGCAAATATAATTCTCAACTAATGAGCACTCACAAAATATCCAAAGGAAAAAAGCCTCTGGTTGGCACTACAAAGATACATCCAACTTAAAGGAAACCAGAGAGCACTCAACGAATGGCTTGCAAGCTAATAAGAGATCTAAGCACCAACCTAATCAGCATCAAGATTAAGTTGTGAAGCCATTCGAGATGAAGTCTTCTATAAGTAGATCAGAAGAAGACTTCAGTAACTGACAAAGGAAAGCACTCAATTTAGAAGCTATATGTGAGCTCACAAGTGTTTAAAATGAGAAAGCACTCAATTTAGGGCGTGTACAAAGCAAATTTGACAGGACTTCCTTGCCTTTTTCTCTTATAAAATGGCCACCCCAAGCCTTCTATTTATAGAGGGGGTGCGGAAAGCCGTAGATGTACCTGCGGCTGCCCCGGGCTTTGTGGGTCCCGCCGTCTCGAAGTACGTACATGTATGCACTGTGATGTTCGCTCGAACTTTTAGAATTGCAATTCGGGATCCGAATGAGGTATGTAAGACCTATTTCGGACCACTGTTGTCAAGAGTTACGCAATTACATGGGATTAGAGGTTGTACGAAGTCAGGAAGATGGGACCATGCCCTCCGGTCTTCAAGCTTCAAATTCTATCTGTTATCCTGTGTAATAGTCACTCGGGATTGGACCTCCTTTGTTCTTATGGGACATTACTGTGTAGAAATGTATGTATGAGATGTTTGAGATGGTGCGATGTGGCATCAAGGTGGCAAGATGATGACTTTGCCCCTCACCGGGGTTATCTTTGGTTTGGGCTGATAAAGCAGACGTTGCTCAAGGTTATCTTTGAGATTGGACTACTGCAAGTGTTGAAGGTCCTCAGTGTCATCTCTGAGGTATGCTTGTCTTCCCGGTGTTATATTCAGGTCTTGTACTAAGCGCCTCGGTGTGAGATCTGAGGTTGAAGCTAATTGCATGCATTTGAAACAAGTATATCCGGGGTTATCTCCAGAACTTCAACTGCACTCCTTGGGGTTATCTGCAAGGTTGGAACTGCTACTCCCAGTGTTATGTCTGGGACTGAGATTGAATATCTCAGGGTTATCTCCGAGATGAATCGGTCTTCTCCGGTGGAATTTCTGGTATCTGAACTGCATGCCTTGGGGTTATCTCCGAGGTTGGAACTAATACTCCCGGTGTGTGTATCGGGGTTAAGACTGAAATTCCGGTAGTATCTGGACTGGATATGAGTTGTCTTCTAGGGTTATCTTAAAAAGACGAAATTACCCTCCTGCAATGTTAGTGACAGGTGTGTAGAAAATTTTGAGTGTCTAAAGTTGGCCTAGGGTTCAGAAAAGAGAAGAGTAACTTAGTCACTACTCTCCAACCTCGAAGGATCGTAAAGTCGAGCAAAATCAACTCCACGAACCAACCAGGTAGGAATAATAGAGTTAAGTTTCACTCTTCACAAATCATGAATCACAAGGATAATGAAAAAGAAGAATCAGTATAAAGGAAGGACTATCAAGAATCCACATAAGTCCAAATGGAGAAAGAATCAACACACACACAAGCATGCATCATGCTAGATATTTTGTATGTGATAAAATTGGTTATAAGGCTGCAGTATGTTATAATAATCTTCTGCATATTAAACCCAACATCAAGCAGATTTGGGTCTCCAAGGGTACTAACAAGATAGGACCCATGCAAGTATGGGTACCAAAATGAGAGCTTAAACCTCAATGCAGGAACAGAGCTCCACGATCACAACTTGGTATCTGGACAGTGGATGCTCACGACATATGACCGGGAATAAAGCCCTCCTGTCTAACTTCATGGAGAAGGAGGGTCCAATAGTCATCTTTGGAGATAATGGCCTTGGCAAGACAAGAGGATATGGCGCAGATGGGAATGGTGCAGTGCCCTTCAGCAAAATAGCCTATGTGGAAGGACTAAAGCACAATCTTCTTAGCATAAGCCAACTCTGTGACAAGGGTCATAAAGTTACCTTCCTCAACAATCAGTGTCAAGTAAGAGATCTGAAGACCTCTTCTATAAAGCTGACCAGAACAGGAGAAGGGAATGTCTACACTGTTAATCTTGATCAACTGAGTTCTGACGAAATAATATGCTTTCTTGCTAAAGCCTCTGAAGAAATGAGTTGGCTATGGCATAGAAGGTTATCTCATCTCAACTTCAAGAGTACGTCAAAACTAGCCTCCAAAGATCTAGTAGCAGGATTACCCAAGCTCAACTTTATCAAAGAAAGGTTATGCAGCGCCTGCCAGCTTGGAAAGCAGACTAGGAGCTCCTTCAAAGGCAAGACGATCAGCTGAATTGATAAGCCCTTACAATTACTACACATGGATCTATTTGGGCCAATCCCAACAACAAGCCTTGGAGGGAAGAGATACTCATTGGTCGTAGTGGATGACTACACCATATTTATATGGGTGTTCTTTTTAAACTCTAAAGATGAGACAAGCTCCCAACTCATCAAGATGTTCAAGCTAATGATGAACAAAAAAGGGGAAAAAATCAAAGCTATAAGGAGTGATCATGGTAGAGAATTAGACTTCTCTGAGATGGATCATTTTTGCACAGACAATGGCATCAGTCACAACTTCTCAGCTCCACAAACTCCACAGCAAAATAGAGTAGCTGAAAGAAATAACAGAACGTTGATTGAGGCTGGAAGAACTCTACTAGCAGCAGTTCGTCTACCTGAATACTTTTGGGCATAAGTTGTCAATACTGCGTGCTATACTTAGAATAGGTCTCTTGTGCACTCTATATTAAAGAAGACTCCCTACGAACTATGGAGAGGAAGAAAGTTGAATGTCAGTTATTTCTATGTGTTCGGTTGTGCATGCTATATTCTCAACAATGGAAAATAATATCTGACTAAGTTTCAACCCAAGTCAGATGATGGAATCTTTCTTGGATATGCCACAGATAGCAAGGCCTATAGAGTGTTCAACAAGAAGACGTTAAGTGTTGAAATCTCTATTCATATCATCTTCGATGAAACAGACTCGGACAAAGCTGTGCCTCAGGACACTATGATCGACAACTTAGACACTACGAATGAAGTGGTCAAACTCAACACCACGGTCGTAGCCCCAGAAGATGAAATCGTCGAGCTTGAAGAAGAGATCATAGAGAGAGCTACACCAGACGACGAACCCCTACATCAAGAGACAGAGGTTGATCTTGAAGAATTCAGACAAGAAGGCACTAGAACAGATGTTTCAATAGGAAACAGATGGGCAAGAGATCACACCCAAGACCTGATCATTGGAGACCCAAATGCAAGAGTCAGGAAAAGATCTGCCACCCAGAATGAGTGTTTCTATTTGAGTTTTCTGTCTCAAATGGAACCCAAGAAGATAGAAGATGATATGGAAGATTCGAGTTGGATAGAATATATGCAAGAGGAACTGAATCAGTTTGAAAGAAGCAAAGTCTGGAGATTAGTCCCAAGACCAAGAAGTCACCCAGTTATTGACACCCAATGGGTCTTCAGAAACAAAATGGATGAAGATGGGGTAATCACAAGGAACAAGGCAAGTCTAGTGGCCAAAGGTTATTCTCAAGAAGAAGGCATTGACTTCGACGAAACCTTAGCACCCGTTTCCAGACTAGAAGCAATAAGGATATTCCTTGCCTTTGCTGCCCACATGAAGTTCAAAGTTTTTCAGATGGATGTCAAGAGTGCATTTCTAAATGGTGAGCTTCAAGAAGAAGTATATGTGGAGAAACCTCCAAGTTTCATCAATCCAACTCTCTCTAATTATGTCTATAAATTAGACAAAGCTTTATATGGACTTAAACAAGCACTAGAGCATGGTATGAAACATTAACTAACTTTCTTATTAAAAATGGTTTCACTAGAGGTAGAGTAGATACCACATTATTTCTTAAGAAGCACAAAATAAAGTCCTATTAGTTCAGATATATGTAGATGACATTATCTTTGGTTCTACTGATGAAATCTGTGCAAGAGATTTTCCAAGCTTATGCAGAGCAAATTCAAAATGAGTATGATGGGGGAGCAAAATTTTATCCTTGGATTACAAGTGAAGTAGACTGATCAAGGTATCTTCATTAACCAAGCCAAATACATTAATGACTTACTTAAGAAGTATGGCATGGAACCAGTCTCTCCAATGAAAACACCAATTGCTCCAGCAACCAAGCTTGACAAAAGATGAGAAAGGTAATAGTATTGATATTACACAATATAGAGGTATGATAGGCTCTCTTCTATATCTAACTGCCAGTAGACCAGACATAATGTTTGTTACATGCACATGTGATAGATTTCAAGCTAATCCTAAGGAATCACACTTAACTGATGTAAAGAGAATTTTCAAGTATCTCAAAGGCACACCTCACTTGGGACTTTGGTATCCCAAGGAGTCCTCCTTTGAACTGATAGGATATATAGATGTTGATTTTACAGGCTACAAGATCTATAGAAAAAGTACCGGTGGCACTTGTCAGTTGCTAGGAAACAAACTTATGTCCTGATTTAGCTAGAAGCAAAACTTCAAAGATTCTACATCAACAATGAAGTTCGAATACATTGTTTAGTAGCGATTGTTGTTGTGCTCAAATTTTATGGATAAAAAACCAACTAGCAGACTATGGGTTTGATTTCAAATCTATACTTGTTCATTGTGATAACACAAGTGTCATAACTATAACACATAATCCTATCATGCATTCTAGGACTAAGCATATAGAGATAAGATATCATATTATTAGGGATCATGTTCAAAATGGAACTATATCTTTACAATACATCCCTACTGAAAATCAACTTGCTGATGTCTTTACAAAACCTTTAGATGAATCTAGATTTAATAAATTGATAAGTGAGTTAGGCATGCTAAATCAACAACCATAAACTTTATGCTCTAGTTGGTGCTAACCATGCAGATAATAAGGCTATGTTAAAATCGTAGAGATGACTAAAGAGAAACCACGATCGTATAGCAGTCTCAATATGGTAGAGAAGCACCCTATGATGACATAATTCCTATTAAATCTAAGTAACCCCTTCTGATGAGTGATCAGGGACAAACCTGACCCTTAGTTTCAATCTAAGAGGTTGGCTCTTCCTGAGCTACCTTAACCCAAAAGGAATGCCAAGCCAGATTTCATCACACGAACCCCAAGAGACGATGATCGTAGAGCTGGATTAGCAGTAAAACTCAACAATCGTAGAGCAGCCTCAACGATCGTAGCCTCCCCAAAGGATACACTAGCTCAGGGGGAGCTAAGGGCAGATCATTACTTTCCATATTACTTAAAATCGTGGAGCCCAACAGAACTCGACACGTGCCCCACTCTGCAAATCGTGTGAAGGGAAGTTACAAATATAGTTTGAAAAGGTTTTTTTGAAAATTCACCTTAGAATTTCAAAAGCTCATTCCTCTCTTTCTCTCTCTCTCAATAGAAACCCTAGCTTTCAGAACGATCAACCAACCTCTGTTCAAGAAGATCTTGAAACTCACTCTCTACTTGTTCATACAAGACTGAACCACTTGATAGATGTTGTCAACACTCTTCCTCACAATCTGAGTTATGAGCTCACAAAGAAGCTTTGAGAGATAATCAAGGAAATGATCCAAAGCATAAATGAAAGGGATCAAATTAACTTTCAATCTGCCCGAAAGCACAAGGAAGCAGTTATCATTCTACAACAAACTCAAGAGACTCAAAACAAACTTGTTATGGAGAGCCTCTCAAGCCTATGATCTTCCCTGTGTCGCCCCCAAATTCAGGTACTTGAAACCTGAACTCAGTGCTTCACGATACTATTTCTATGAGTGGAATAATATAAATATCAAACTTAATTTACATATATCAAAGTCTAAATCCCAGGTACGCAACCTTTAAACATTCATTACATCATAGATAATAAATATCATTATCTTAATAGACTTTAACTATTACATAGAATATTATAAAACTCATTCGAACAGCTTTCCTTTCCCCTTGTTCTTGTCTGAACCTTCTGGTTGATCATACTTAGCTGAAAACATTTAAATTTAAAGCAAGAATGAGCATTTGATTGCCCAGCAAGTAATAACAACAATATATATTAGCTAAAAGAATTAAATATTTTCTTTGAATGACACTTCTACAACGAATCAACAGTTGTGAAGTAAGCTGAACCAATAATAACAACATATCACTTCTATATGAAATTTTTAAAACTACATATTGAGTATAACTGGAGATCAGTCAACAAACTATGAACAGTGTTTTCTATTATCGAAAAGGTTAAACAAAACTTCACCAGAAATCATTATAACTTACTACGCACGGGGTGATCACCAATTATGCCTCAGATTGATCAATACTACATGCAAGAACGATATTATCGTTCACTCTATCCACCTTAGGTGCACAAAAGTTTTCCCATGTTCGGGATGTTCATACTTAGTCGGGAATCCGAACCAAAACAATCTGGTTGGATACAATAAAGTACTATCTTGCTCAACAATATTTTTAAGTTTATGTCTAGCCAAATCAAATAGCTTAGACGACTTTTAAGTCAATGTATACATACTCGGAATCAATAAGTATGTATCAACATGTGATTAAATACAATGGTTATCCAAGTGGGGACACTTGTCTAACCCTATATAGGAATTTACAAACAGAATAAATATCTGAATTATACAATAATACAATGATCGGATAATGTAAGAACTTGTATAAATACAAAGATTGGATATATAATTAATAACAATAGAGTTAATAATCTGGCACAATAATATGATTCTGAAATTTTCTTACTCATGTCCATTGCATAAAGGAAATGCAAAGTTAGGATACTTGCACAATATAAAGAATAGTTCATATACTTGTCTGAGCTGCTACTTACAATAACGCAACTTAGTTTAATCTTTTATACCGAAACCTATCATTAATAAGATCATTCGTTCGATTAGAATAATATATCATATCGCATAGTACTGCTATTTGCAGTCAGCACATAACCTAATCACATTGTCACATATGTTTAGCAGTCATTAAATCATAAACAAACACGTATATATCTAGTCCAATTATCTAAGTCCGAATCAATTTCTGAAATATTTTGGTGTACCGACGGCTTTATCGGGTATTTATCGAGTCTAAAACTCTATCCTGTAGTTCAATAACTAAAAATATCAGTCATATTATTTTTAATTGACTTATAATAATTTTTAAATAATTATTATAATTTATTATGATTTTTCAAACATCGGAATCATTATTAAATGATTTAAATATTAACTAATTCTATTATCATTAATATTTAATTAATATTAAATTATTAATGAAACCATTGCCAAAATATTAAAGTTATTTATAATAACTCAAAATATTTTTAAAGTATTAATATTACCCTTAAAATGATTCTTAAAATATTTAATATCATTTTTAAATAATTACCATTAATATTTAAATATTAATGTATTATTCATCAAAATATTAAAAGTCATTTAATATCACTTAAAACATTTTTAAATAATTTATATCCTTTCTAAATACTTTTAATTCGATAAAACCATTTTTAAACTATTTATTTAATATAATTATTAAATAAATCAAATATCCTTAATATTAAATTAATATCATTAATAATAACTTATTAATGAAATTATCCTTTAAATATTAAAAGTTATATTTTATAACTTAAAATATCTTTAAACACGTTATTTTCATTTAAATGATTTTTCTAATATTAAAATTATTTTAAATTAATTTACTTAATATAATTATTAAATAAATCTAATATCCTTAATATTAAAATATTAATGTTTTTCATGACAAAATATCAAAAGTTATATTTTATAACTTAAAATATTTTTATAATCTTTAAATTATTTTTATATAAATTTTAAATCATTAATTCTATTTTTCATAATTTATTTAATACCTTTATTAAATAACTTAATCATCATTAATATTTAATTTATTTATGAAATTCATCACAAAATATTAAAAGTCATAGAAAATAACTTCAAATATTTTCTTATACCATAATATATTTTTAAATGATTTTCATGTATTAAAATAATTTTTAAATAATTTATTTAATATTATATGTAAACAAATTAAATACCTTTTATATTCCAAAAATATTAAATATTTATGAAATATACTTAAAATAATTAAAAACTAATTTTTAGAATTTAAAATAATTTTTAGTAATTTATTATGTATTTTTAATAATTAAAAACTATTTTTTTCCATATATTTATTAAAATAATTAATTTCAGAAATTATCTGTCGCTAAAATTGGCTTTAGTGACAAAACTGTCGCTGATTGTGTTTGTGACGCCCCCAAATCCGGGTTACCTGACCCCCGAGTTTGGTGCTCACGATCTACAATATAATACCATCTAACTACCCATTCAAATTATAAATAGGAATACATAACTCATTAACATATGTTGTTAATACATAAGTCTCAGGCCCACTAACCTTAACATTACAGAAATACCCCTTAGATATACAAAATGGGTTTACAATACAATACAACATAATAATAATATTGTTCATCATAACTAATTTATCACTATGCCTTTTCCTTTGTTCTTCTTCGCAACACCTTCTGCAACTTCGTCCCTAGCTGAAAAATTTTATTTAGCAAGGGTGAGCAAAAGTTTGCCCCGCAAGTTAAGACATACAATAAAGGTATAAAAATCAATATTAAGTCTTCTCACATTCTACGCAACAATAATCTGATAATGAAATAGTACAACGCTTTCAAGGTTTTCTACGATAGTCAAATGAATAATCAAGAATTAATTCTACGAAATAGCAAAGTGGAATGTTTTCCAGATTTATGCTGAGCGATCCATTGGATCTTGAACTTCTCTTCTCGAGTAACTATCAAAGTTATACTTTGATATACCCAGATGCATCAGATAACCATAAAGATTAAATCATACCCCTCTGCAAGTATATAAAGTGATCAGCTTTAGTACACCCTATATTATGCATAATACTTCATCGAGCGCAAAGGTCGAGTATACGACCAATAAAATATTCCATTTATATAAAAGGTTGTTCTTCTCAGTCTCAGAATCAAGATTTTGATTTAACAACGAAATACTGTGATTTCAATTTCTAATTACTTCTCGATCTAGCCGAAATAATTGGCATCGATTTTTGTCAATAATAATTGAATTCTCTTCTTGAACCTATCAAGTTCTAACAAATGTTCGTCTAATCCAAAATAATTGGCTAAGACATTTCTCAACAAAATTCGACAATAAACAGGAATTATCTGTATTGTCAATTCTATCTTCTATGAATATGAATATCCAACAACAGTTATTCTACAAATGTATATTTTCCGAATCAGTAATTCAATTTGAATTATTAAACATACACTAACTGCGAATAATCAACAATAAATCCATGCACGTGGAATAATTAGCAATAATTAACCACTATAATAATTGAATGAATATAACTCAAGGTTGAGTTAGGAAACTTGCCTCTTCCAACGATTACAACTACTAATAATAAACTTATCTCAAGTTTGAAAGACCTATAACCAATAATATCGGTCTCCTCACAATTAGCACAATATTTCATCACACGCAACACCGTAATTTACAACAAAACTTCTCCTAGGCACATTACCATATAGTCATATCGGTGTTTATAACCTATATAAACACTTATCAAGTCTAACTATTTCATGCCCCTGTTGATTTCTATTCATTCTCAAGCGTTACGGTCACTCTGTCTATCCGACAATTAACACGCTTATTGTCAAAGTAAGTTCTGGTTTCTAAGCTTCAATGTTATATTAGATAAGTCAAATATCATTTATAATATTTTTCTAAGCTTTTAATAATTTATAAATAATTATTATTATTTATAATAATTATTCAAACACTTAAATTATTTTAAATGATTTAATTATCAAATAATCTTATTATCATTAATATTTAATAATATAAAAATATTAATAACATACTTGTCAAAATATTAAAGTTATTTTAATAACTTAAAATATTTTTAAATCATCAATATTCTACTTAAATAATTTTTAAAATAATTAAAATTATTTTTAAATCATTACCATTAATATTTAAATATTAATGAAATTATCATCCAAATATTAAAAGTAATTAATTATCACTTAAAATATTTTTAATTCATTTTTCTCATTTTAAAATGATTTTTGAATCAATAAAATCATTTTTAATTCATTTATTTAATATAATAATTAAATAACTCTAATATCATTAATATTAATTTATTAATGAGAATTCTCCAAAAATATTAAAAATTATATTTTATAATTTAAAATATTATCTAACACTTTATTCTCATTTAAAATGATTTTTAAATCAATAAAATCATTTTATCTTATTTATTTAATTTAATAATTAAATAAATCTAATATCATTAATATTAAATTATTAATGAAAATTCTCCAAAAATATTAAAAGTCACATTTTATAACTCAAAATATTTTTAAATACATTATTCTTATTTAAAATGATTTTTTATAATATTACATCATTTTTCTCTAATTTATTTAACACACTAATTAAATAAATTAAATATCATTAATATCCAAATAATTATAAATATTAATGAAAAATGTCCCAAATAGTTAAAAGTTATTTTTCAGAATTTAACATGATTTTTAAAACAATGTTTTGTAATTTTTAGAATTTATTTTCTATTTTTAAGTAATTTTCGAAAAAATTAGAAATTTGAAAATAAATAAACCGTCGCTAATGGCTATAGCAACACAAAGCGTCGCTGTTGGTGTTCTTGAGCTCAAGAACACTGACAACTTCGTTATCAACCTGTCATGTTTGACCAGATTAAATGTTCGGTTTAAAATCGTTTCTGGGATAACTTAAGGTTCAATATCGTAGTACACATATAATACTACAACTATAAATCATTACCAGAGTCATAACGTAACAACACAATAAGATCAGGCCCTTCAAAATGATCGTCAGATGACTCTGGCTTTCTCGGGTAACCCGTAAACCCCAGCAGACTTTCAAGGTACTACATTGAGGCTCGATTATATACATGTTCTGCTCATTAGTTTGTTTATTTCTTGGTTCATACGTATAGTTCTCATGTCATAGAACATATATACTATAACAAATCAGTCCAACAACAATAAATTCTCCAGATACAGCTCGGTTAAAGGCTGTCAGAAACTGTGTTCTTCATATTTCTGGAAATTCTAGAAAATCATATTCGTGACCAGATGGCCTGGTTTGACCGATCATAAAATCCCACATGTTTGTTATTTAAGAGATCTAAAGGTATAGATCTCAAGTACACATATCAGACTACACACTGGATATCATAATATTAACATAACACCTATACACTGACAGATCAAGGTAATATAAAAACTTGCCAGACCCAGTTTACACGTTCTGGGTTACCCAGATTTCAGCCGGTCAAGTTCGGTCAACGGTGTTTGACCATGCATAAAATGAAATCTAGACATCATATAACTGTTATTTCAATTGCAGAACAAAGAACTCCTACCAGACTACTGATTCAAAACATCAAACAACAAGAATCATAAACACACACGAATCTGTGGCTCCTGACATTAGCTTGTCAGACCACAATTTTTGTTCTTGGGCAGTTTTGAAAATCAACACTTTTAAAACCATTTGATGCTATGGATCTATGGTATATCACCATAGATCATCATAAAACATCATATAACACTTATAAAAACACAAAATCACAAACTCTAACTTGGCATACATGATCAAAATATAAGTCTAGGGTTTATACCTCTCTTATCAAATCTTTGATCTTGATCTTCCTAAATGATTTTGGGTGATTAATGGGCTGTTTATGTGACTGATTTACTTGCTATTTTCGGATGTATTGGTGAGAGAGAGAGTAGGTGAGAGCTTGAGAGCAAAATGTCTAGATTATGTGATTTTCTCTCTCTAATATATATATATATATATATATATATATATATATATATATATATATATATATTACTTAGATACATGCATGATCCGAGATTTTCTACCGTTGCTAGATATTTAGGAGTCACAAAGTCAATGTAGTGGTTCAACAACTAAAGTTGATAGCAAAATTACAAGTTACATAATAAAATACACAAAAGGGGATTTTGGTCTTTTGTAAAATAAATTTAATGGCATACTAGGAATTTACACAAACCCTTAGGGTTTAACCCTAAGGTTCTAACCCTTAGGTTTTAAATCATTAGTTTCCAAAATTTCCAATTAGGGTTTTAATTAGAAAAATAAAATTTCTAAATTATAATTTAGGGTTTATAAAATAGAAATTAAAATAACTAAAATATAATTAGGATTTTCTAATCATATTTTAAGTTTAATAAACGCCTTATGCTTGCCAATTAGGATTAGGGTTTCCTAATTAGGGTTTAGGATCCCCGAATATGAAATTAGGGTTTCCCAGCGTACAATTAGGGTTTTTAACTGTACAATATTGGTTTTCTAAATCTGAGATTAGGGTTTTTAATCCCTTATTAGGTTTTATTAATTTCAAACCTTATCCGATCAATTATTGATCAACATTCCTATACAGTACAAACACGTATCCACCGATACAATTATTTTAATTATATTATCTATCGAATCCCTATCCAAAAATTAGGGTTAGGGTTTCTAAAGCTGTTAAGCACAACTCTACTCTAATTTCTCAGTCAATACACAAATTGACTAATTCTCCAGACTCGTATCATAGATACACAGTACAATATTAACAGTCAATATTAAATAAAAAAAAATTATTCGTGAAATTTGGATTATTTGAAATCCCGGGTTACCACAGTGTTCTTCAGCAAACCCAGATCTTCATAGCCGATTTGTAGGGTGTCAAGTTTGACCAAGCATAGATTTTAGATCGTTAGGTGTCTGGGTCTGTACTTGTGTTAATGTTGTAGTCCTGATGTAGTACTACAACTCTAAACAAGTTCCATGGCAATACAACCACAGATCAGTAAGTTATTAGCTTCCAAAAAGCATGTCAGAAGCTGTTCTTCATTTCTGGGTTACCCAGAAATGAAGAATAGTTCGGGTGTGCTACTTTGGATCCTTATAGTTTCTATTCTGAGCTTGATTTGTGGGATCTAGTGGTTCCAGCTTGTAGAACAGATGTCAAGGTACAATATCATAACATCATATCATTATAACAACAACACAAGAGCAAGATCTGGTATGGTCAAACCATGTCAGAATCTTGTTCTTCATTTTTCTGGGTTTTCCAGAAAGTCACCAAAACAGGCGGTTGAGCCTACTTTGACTAGTCACTACATTAAATCCATTTGATGTTTAGGAGATTTTAAGGCATAAACATTTAGTATAACCAACATACTACAACTTAGATACAACAACAGAACCAAAACATCAACACACTGATAGATCTAGTCGATTTAAAACATTGTCAAGCCGGTTCAGGGCAGTTTCTGGGTTACACAGAAATGCCCAGTCATGGTCGGTCAACGGCTTTTGACCACGATTATCTTGCAATATAGACTCGATATAAGTCTGATTCTTGATCCAGATCAAAGAGCACATAACAGACTACAACTACAAAGCTTTAAACAACAAAAACACATAACAGAGAAAGATTGGTGGCCACTGACATTCGTTGTCACACCCCAGTTTGAACTTTTTCTAGATTTTGTAAAATGCTAGATCTGAGCCTATAGATATTATGGATCTAACATATATCAACCCAGATCATCATTATACACTACTAACAACATATTTTAACACTTAATCATAACATCTAACATTGCCTTCAAGATCAGATTGTAAATTAGGGTTTTGTACCTCTCTTTTAAAAATCTTGATTCTTAGCTTCTGATCTATTTGTGGATTTCGTGGGAATTGATTTTGGAACTAAAATGCCTTGTATTTTCGAAGGTTTGGTAGAGAGAAAAGTTGCTTGAGAGTTAGATGGCCAAATGAGAAATTTTGGTAGCTTTCTCTCTCTTAATCTATATGTACAACATGTATGCAATGTATGTAGATGTGTAATGGTTGAGAGTTGTAGCTTGTAGGCTCATAGCTTAGACTAGGGTGGCTTTCCAAGATATGGTAGGATTTTGTTATCAATAATTCACCAAATGGGACAAAAAGGGCAAAATGGTCAATTATATTTTAATTTAATGGTATTCTTGTCCATGGTACTTGAATCTAGGGTTTAATCACAAGATTTTAAACCTTAAAGTTTCCCAAATAATTTCTAGGGTTTGATAAACTAAAATTAAAGTGTAACAAAATTTTAATTTAAAACACACTAATTAAAATTAGGGGTTTTAATAGAAATTAGGGTTTAAATAATTAGGGTTCCTTAATATCATTAGGGTTCCCAAATTAACAATTCAATTTACTAAAATAATAATTAGGGTTTCTAATTTTAGCAATTAGGGTTCCTAATTAGCAAATTAGGGTTTCTAATTTTAAATTAGGGTTTTCAAATATTAATTAGGTACGTTTTTCCTAATTAATAGAAATTCTATAATATGAAACATAATTAATATAACACCATTACTACCCAATCTTGAACTTATAATTAAGTTTAACAATTAGGGTTTAATAACTTGATATAAGGGTTTTAACATTGTGGGGAGAATGCATATGTTGATTTGATGTTTTGAATATAAATGTTCATGATTATTTTTAAAGTCCTTCAAAGAATATATGTTCAAGGACTTAGTGATAGATCAAATTTGTTAGGTTGATCTAAGCTCTTAGTGTGTATCATTCTGGAAATGAATGTATAGATAGAAAGATCAAAACTGTTAGGTTGATCTTGAGATGTAATAGATAGGCTTCGAAGATCGTAATGTGTCAATCTGATCAACTTTGCAGAAGTCAAGGCAGAAACGTAGAGCTTCAAGGATCGTAGTGTGCCTTCCTTGAAGGGCCTTTTCGGAAACCGTAGAGTAGTCCCAACATTTGCCGAGCCAACTCAGAGATCGTAGTGTGCTCTTGGAAACGTAGAGTTTATGTGACAACCCCAAAATAGGTCCATTCCATCCAACCCATTCTGAGTCGCCAAATACATGGTACAAAAAATAACTACAATTTTATTACAACAATTGTTGTGCAAAATACAACAACTCATGTGTTGTGAGTTTTGATACAATTATATATATCAACTGTGACTCTTGACACCAACTTGGGTAGCACGTCACCATGAAATCATACATAAAGGTATAGTCAAAAACTATTTTAGAAATTAAAATCTTTGGGAAGTGCTCAAGGAAACCTTCGTACATGGGAGGCCATGCTTCCAGGTTATGATAGATATCATATGGCCACAAAATTATCCTTGGTTGACCCAATAGACCCCAAAGAAAACGAGAAGATTACTATCATATTCTTTCCAATGGTGAGTCTTCTCTTGACATATCATTATCTCCACTATCTCTAATTGAGAATTATACTTCAAACAAACACCAAGATCATATAGGTAGTGCGCGTAGATATACTCAGTAAGTGGATGTGCACAACCATGTCTTATGATGACACGAGGTTGTATGTCTTTAGACATCTTGTATGATAGTGGCAAAACACCCTTCCAATGTTGGGTTCGCCTCACCCTATTTGATTCACCAAATATAACTACTAAATGATGACCACCGCTTCTATTCCCTCACATTACCCGCTCGACCCAAATACACTCTTATTACCGAAAAGGAATTGTGAAGCAAAAGGGTGAGCACAACTAGCTCGAGAAAGAATATCATGACTAAAGATAATTAAATTATCAATTGCCTTCATCAATAATAAATCAGAGATTTAGAACATATGGTAGATGATAAAAATTTCAACCATAGTTGCAGCGGAACGAGTAATCCATTAGAAGAGTCAAATAGACCATAAAGTCTATTATCTTCTCCATGTTAAAAGTCCACCAACAATATTTTATCCCTGTAATATAAATCAACAGTTCCTTTCCACAATCATATGAATAACTCATAATCATAATTGTGATTCTAAATTCCTCTTCTCATCCAGGACGAAGATAATTTTCATCACCTGTCTTTACATGAAACATCAAAGATCATGGTTAAACCAAATCACAGTTCCTGTTTATAATCATACTAACAATTTCATCTTTGCACTACGGCCAAAGATATTCATCAACAGACCATCTTTGCACTACAAGCCAAAGATATTCAACAACAGGTCATCTTTGCACTACGGGCCAAAGATATTCATCAACAATTAATCTTTGCACAACAGGCCAAAGATATTCCTCAACAGTTCATATTTGCACTACAGGCCAAATATATTCATCAACAGTTCATATTTGCACTACAGGCCAAATATATTCAACAACAGGTCATCTTTGTATTACGGGCCAAAGATATTCATCAACAATTCATCTTTGCACTACAGGCCAAAGATATTCCTCAACAGTTCATATTTGCACTACAGGCCAAATATATTCATCAATAGTTCATATTTGCACTACAGGCCAAATATATTAATATCTCAAAGAAATATATAATCATTTCAGAATTTATATAAACAATAATTATAACCATGTTGATCATTTCACCTTTGCACTTAAGCTAAAGATATTCAATTATAAATTCAATGGTCATGATCATACCGATCCAACAATTCAACTTTGCACTATCGCCAAAGAGAGAACCCATAAATCATGATCATACCAATAATCTACCCATCTTTACACTCAAGTCAAAGAGAAATATCATCATTAAGGTTATAAAAATGTTATATATAATAGTAAAATCAATATAATCAAAACATCTAGATTTAATCTCAAGAGTAATATTCATAAATCAACTATAATTTGGTTAGAAAAAGAAACCAATTTTGTCATGAATAGTAACTCGTGAATAGTAACTCGTGAATAATAACTCATGAATAGTAATTCGTGAATAGTAACTCGTGAATAGTACTCCGTATTCATACATAGTACCGTATACGTAAATAATGTCATATACGTAAATAGTGCCATATGCATGAATAGTGTCGTATACGTGAATAGTGTCGTATACGTGAATAGTAACCCCGACTCAAAAAGGTAGAAATTCCACACTAAAATCCATACCAATATTTCAGTATAATGATATTGAAATAATAACATCATTATGAAGAATATAACAACCCTTAATATCCCTTACTATCCCTTACCTCAAAAGAGCAGCACTTCTGATTGGCTATCGGATATGACGCTGAAGGAAACTTGCACTGATGAATAGCAACTCACCAAGTATCTAAATACTCACAAAATACACTCGATAATCTAGAGAGAAAAAGAGAGAAAACTTATGAATTCTGGTGTGATTTTCAATTCTAACTTAGCCCTCTATTTATAGGAAAATGTTAGCACGCCGAAGCAGACTTGACATGTAACCTGATGGCTTTACTTGCTACTATTTATAAACCTAATTTCTGAATCAGTCACCTCTTAAAATTCATAATAAATCATTCGTTCATTTTTAACGGTTCAAAATTTGTGAACATATACTCAACTTATATATGTATAACATATCCAAAAATCACAATTATCCAACGGTCAGATTAAAAATTATAACTCACACAATAAAGTTGTAAGAACACTGATTTGATCTTTTAATACCTCCAATCCAACAAAATACTGATAAAATACCTCAACATTAATTCCTTCATTTATAACCACATAAATAAATCCATCATTTATATCCACATAAAATAAATATTTCCTTATCATATAAATCAATAATTAATTATTCACATAATATTACGTAATCACAATAATGACAACCAGTGCGTTCCCGGTGAAAGAGGGGGCTTTCCGATAAGGATTTCTCCTTACTAAGCAAGAATTAGGTGACCAAACCTCTCCTCGATGTAACTTTCTAGACATTGCCAATAATGCTATCTAATAATATTATTCAAATAATATGAATTATTGATCCGATAATGGAGATATCAGTGCAGAAGGACAATTATTGAAACAACAATAATATAAAATATCAACGCAAAGAATTATTGAATCAATAAAATAAAATATTGAATAAAGAATTACTGTAACAATTATTGAGTAGTGCCTTCTTACGTAAGAATCAATAATTCAAAAATACTGTGCAAAACCGTGTGCTACTGTGCAACCACGCGTATTATTGTATTTTAACCACATGGTATTCCAACAGTGTTAACGATAACAACTACGCCGTTCTTTGTAAAAACTCAAAATTTTCATTTTCTTCATTCGACAATTATTCTGTTATGGGACCCATTAAATGGTCATGGCGTCGCATTTAATATTCCCCGACAACAAGAATATTCCACGACCAAACGAATATTCCCCGACAATAATAAGTATTTTATAGCCACTTGCTTATTTTGAAAATTTTATATATATCACCCTTAACTTTAAACTTTTATCAATTTAACCATTTACTAAATAGAAAAATTGAATACTTTTATTTCATAAAATTCGGGGTCTTACAGTTTACAACTCAAGCAAGCGAAGATCGTAGTGTGCAAGTATTTAAGAGAAATCGTAGTGCTCTCGGCTGATAGCATCAGACCAAGCACCAAGGCGACAAGTCACCACGATCTGAATCGTAGAGTACCACGATCTGAATTGTAGAGTATCATCGATCTTGTATCAGAAGCATCAAGCCTCACGCTTTGTGTGGATACAAACTCCAACATATGAGGAATGGATTCTAAACGTTGTAGTACTCACCAGTCCCAAAGTCATAAGAGATATCCTTAGTATGCAACAAAGAAGCGTATTGAAGAAGCTAAGGAAAGTACCATTGGTAAGGGGGAAACACCTTTTCAGGTGTTAGGTGAAAAAGCAGTCTGATGTGTCAGTGGGCCAGAATGCAATTCAGAAGATGTGCAGAAAAGTCTCCATCAATGAACAAAAAGGTCAAACGCATTTAATGCTTCAACGAATGGATCCAACGGATAGTTTTTAAGATCACATATATGCAAATCAAGCAGATGAGAGAAGGAAGCAAGCATTGAACAAAAATGTACAAGAACTCTCAAAGCTCAACTCTACGATCTGAGAAAAAGAAAAGCTTGCTCAGCTACTCAGTTCTTTAGAAACAAGTGCTTAAACAGCAACTGAGTAGCAACCATCAAGAACTCAACATCTACCAATCAACTGAAGAAAAGGTTCCAAGTCAGAAGGACTTGAAGAGTTCTAAGTGAACTGTAAGAGAGCCAAGTCTGCTGGACTTGAAGAGTTCAAGAGTGAACTAAGAAGTTCCTAGACTGCTTGTCTAGAAGGAATCTATGTGATTCACAAGTTGTAGAGGGTATCCTTAGTGGATTTCCTACTCGAGGAGTAGAAGAGTGGACTAGGAGCTTTAAGTGCTCTGAACCACTTAAAAACGATTGTGTCTCTTACATTCTTACCATAACTGCTATATCTGCTATAACTGCCTCACTTTCATAACTTCACTATATCTTAAGGGAGATTAAAACAAATACTAATTCCGCTAAGTTTTAATCTGTATCAACTAACAAGTTTAAAACGTAAAGATTTTTAAATATCTATTGAACCCCCCCCCCCCCCTTCTAGATAACTATTGTGCCTCCGGGAACTAACAATTGGTATCAAAGCAGGTTCTATTATACAGCCTACAAAGCGTTAGTAGATCCAATGGCATACTTACCAAGCGAATCAAGGACTGGAGGAGGCTGCAAGCCACCAATGTGCAACAAGGATAAATTTGCTAACTGGAAAGTCCGTATGCAAGCATACATGGACTCAATAGATGAAGATCTATTTGAGACCGTTCAAAATGGGCCCTATATTCCAACAAAACTTGCACCAACTACGGACGATCCAAACAGAATATAAATCAAAGTCAAAGAAGAATGGACTGACAACGAGAAAAGATCTGTCCAACTCGACAAGAAGGCAAAGAACATTTTGTTTCAATCCTTAGAAGACGATTTGTTCGAAAAAGTTGTCAACACCAAAACAGCGAAGGAGGTTTGGGAAGCTCTACTCATCATGCACGAAGGAACAGAAGAAGTAAGAGAAAACAAACAATCTCTCCTGACACAGCAATATGAAATGTTTGATCATGTTCAAGGAGAAAACATAACTGCCACCTATGAGAGATTCAACGTTCTGCTCAACTCTCTATGAGCATATGGGAAGATCTATCCAAACAAAGATCTGATCATAAAGTTCATGAGAACCCTACCGAGCAGGTGGGATGCCAAAACCACTGCTATAAGAGAGTCAAAGAATCTTCATGAGATAACAGTTCAACAGCTATATGGCAATCTCTTGACATACGAACTGGAGCTGACTCAACGAGCTGAAACCCTGTCAAAAGGAAGAAAGAAGGATAAGGGTGTTGCTCTTAAAGCAACTAAAAATGCATCCAAGGTCAACACTGAGATTGACTCAGACTATGACGAAGACGATGATGAAGACCTTGCTATGCTGGTAAAAAGACTAAGAAGGTTCATGCGTCAAGGCAAAACAAGAAAGCCAAAGAAGGTCAGCAACTACAGCAGCCAGGAGCAAATGAATGATCTATGCTACAACTGCAAGAAGCTTGGCCACTTCATTGCCAACTGCAACAAACCTCTCAGAGAAGAACTAAAGAAGAAATCACATGCAAAGAAGGAATACAATGGCAGCAAAAGGCCTCAAAAGAGAGACAACGGCCTGGTAGCTAGAGGATCGTGAAGTGATTCAGACAATGACTCCAATCCTGAATCTGGAGATGATGAAGAACCACAAATGGCTAATTTGTGCCTAATGGCCAAACATGCAAAGGACAAACTAAACTCCAACATACATGAAGTAAGTCTTGATGAGGTATTCGATTTCAACTCCCCTGATGTAGACATTAATGATTTGAGAACTGCACTGCATGGCATAACCACTGATCTACATCAATACATGAAATGGTTCAGGGTTCTGTCTAAAGATCATTCACTTCTTCAAGAGGAGAAAAAGAAAGTTCAAGAAGAGCTAAAAACAACTCTATTAAGTTCTAATCTTCTCTCCAAACTTGAGGCTGAGAATGAGATCTTAAAACAAACTAATGAACTCAATGTACTAAGAGAGTCCAATCCAACCTCTAAAATTGAGGAACTAGAAAAGACCATCTCTACATAGAACAAATCCTTATCATCCATGGACTCCCTACTCTCTAGTCAAAGAAGTACATATGACAGAACAGGCTTAGGCTTTGGGTAATCCACCTCAGAGCCATGTGTGGAACAGATAAATGAAACTAGCACTAGTAATGCCTCAAGTTTTAGTAGAAGCATTATCTTTGTGAAATCCTCACAGAAGGAAAAACCAGTCCAACCTTGTTCTACTGTTTCCATTTATACTCAAAGGAGTAAAGGATCTCATGCTGGCCTGGACTTCATAAAAGAGAGGAGTAATCCAACCTCCACTTACCAACCTCAAAGAATCGTGGAGTCAAGTAAGACCAACTCCACGAATCAACTGGGAAGGTACAGCAGAGGTAAGACACACTCATCACTATTTATGAAACCCAAGGACACGTGGAAGAAGGAAAATCAGTTTAACAGAAGGATAACTAAAGAACCACACAAGTCCAAATGGAGGATGAGTCATTATACACACACAGGCATACATCATACTAGATGTTTTATATGCAATAAATTTGGTCACAAGGCTGCCAAGTGTTATTATAATTACATGCATGTGAGACCCAAGATTAAACAGATTTGGGTCCCCAAAGGCACTAACAAAGTAAGACCCATACAAATTTGGGTACCAAAATGAAGGTTCAATGTTATAACAGGAAAAGAGCTCCACGATCATAACCTGGTATCTGGACAGTGGATGCTCAAGACACATGACTGGGAACAAAGCCCTTCTATCTAACTACATAGAGAAGGAGGGTCCGTCGGTCATCTTTGGGGATAACAGCTCGGGCAAGATAAGAGGATATGGCTCTGCTGGTAATGGTGCAGTATCTTTCAGCAAAGTGACACATGTGTAAGGTCTCCAACACAACCTTCTAAGATTTAGCCAACTCTGCGACAAGGGTCATCAAGTAACATTCCTCAACAACCAGTGTCAAGTCAGAGATTTGAAGACATCTTCTGTAAAGCTAATCGGGACAAGAGGAGGAAATGTCTACATAGTAAATCTTGGTCAACTAAGCTCAAATGAGACAATATGCTTTCTGGCAAAAGCATATGAAGAAATGAGCTTGCTATGACATAGAAGGTTGTCCCACTTAAACTTCAAAAGCATGTCCAAACTAGCATCAAAAGATCTTGTTGCAGGCCTACCCAAGTTCGACTTTGTGAAAGAAAGGCCATGCAATGCCTGTCAGCTTGGAAAGCAAACCAGAAGCTCATTCAAGAGCAAAACTGCCAACTCAATCGACAAGCCCATGCAGTTGCTCCACATGGATCTATTTGGGCCAATTCAAACAACAAGTCTTGGAGGGAAAAGATACTCACTGGTCGTAGTCGACGACTACACCAAGTTCACATGGGTGTTCTTTCTAACCTCAAAGGATGAAATAAGCTTCCAACTGATCAAGATGTTCAGATTGGTTATGAACGAGAAAGGAGAGAAAATCAAGGCCATAAGGAGTGATCATGGCAGAGAATTCAACTTCTCGAAAATGGACCAGTTCTGCACAGACAATGGCATCAGTCATAACTTCTTAGCTCCATGAAGTCCTCAACAAAATGGAGTAGCTGAGAGAAAGAACAAAACGTTGATAGAGGGTGGAAGAACTCTGCTAGCAGCAACTCATCTACCTGAATACTTCAAGCGTATAAATCCAACACTTGTGTGCTACACATGCAGATGAGATCACTGATACACTCTACGATCAAGAAGACACCCTACGAACTGTGGAAAGGAAGAAAACCAAGTGTCTGCTACTTTCATGTATTCGGCAGTGCATGTTACATTCTTAACAATGGAAAGCAGTACTTGAAAAAATTTCAACCCAAGTCAGACGAAGGAATCTTTCTTGGATATGCCACAGACAGTAAGGCCTACAGAGTGTTCAACAAGAAAATGCTGAGTGTTGAAGTCTCGATTCACATCATCTTTGATGAAACAGACTTAGACAAAACAGTGATTCAAGACACTACGACCGACAGTACAGACACTACGAATAAAGTCGTCGAGCTCAACACTACGATCGTAGTACCAGATAGTGAAATCGTTGAGCAAGAAAATGAGATCGTAGAGGGCTCATGCAAGATAACTAACCTTCACACCAAGAAGAAGAAATAGATCTTGAAGACTTAAGACAAGAAGGCATCAGGACATATGTCCCAACCGGAAATAGATGGGCTAGAGATCACACTCAAGATCTAATCATTGGAGATCTGAGTGCTAGAGTCAAAACAAGAGCTGCCACACAGAATGAATGCTTTTATCTAAGCTTCCTGTCATAAATGGAACCAAAGAAGATAGATGATGCTATGGAAGACTCCAGCTGGATAAAAGCCATGCAGGAAGAACTCAACCAATTTGAAAGAAGCAAAGTATGGATATTGGTACCAATACCAAAGAGTCATCCTGTCATTGGAACCAAATGGGTCTTCAGAAACAAGATGGATGAAGATGGAGTAATAACCAGGAACAAGGAAAGATTAGTGGCCAAGGGCTACTCTCATGAAGAAGGCATCGACTACGATGAGACATTTGCACCTGTTGCCAGACTAGAAGCCATCAGAATCTTTCTTGCCTTTGCTGCTCACATGAAGTTTAAGGTCTTCCAGATGGATGTCAAGAGTGCATTCCTAAATGGAGAACTCCAAGAAGAAGTCTATGTAGAGCAACCTCTAGGTTTCATCAATCCATCTCTTTCCAATTATGTCTGTAGATTAGACAAAGCCTTATATGGTCTTAAACAAGCACCTAGAGCATGGTATGAAACTCTAACTAACTTCCTGATTGAAAATGGGTTCACTAGAGGTAGAGTAGATACCACATTATTTCTTAGAAAGCATAAAGACAAAGTCTTATTGGTTCAAATATATGTTGATGATATTATTTTTAGTTCTACTGACGAAAAGTTATGTAAGAGATTCTCCAAGCTAATGCAGAGCAAGTTTGAAATGAGCATGATGGGTGAGCTGAATTTCTTCCTTGGACTGCAAGTAAAGCAATCTGATGAAGGAATCTTCATAAACCAAGCCAAGTACATCAAAAATTTACTCAAGAAGTATGGCATGGAATCAGCCTCTCCCATGTAAACCACAATTGCTCCTGCAACCAAGCTTGACAAAGATGAAAAAGGTAAAAGTATTGATATAACTCAATATAGAGGTATGATAGGCTCTCTTTTATATCTAAATGCCAGTAGACCAGACATACTGTTTGTAACATGCATATGTGCTAGATTTCAGGCTAACCCTAAAGAATCACATTTATTTGCTGTAAAGAGGGTTTTAAGGTATCTCAAGGGTACACCTCACTTGGGACTTTGGTACCCCAAGGAATCCTCATTTGAAGTAACAGGATACACAGATGCTGATTTTGCAGGCTGCAAAATAGATAAAAAGAGTACCAGTGGCACCTGTCAATTGCTAGGAAACAGACTTATGTCCTGGTTTAGCAAAAAGCAAAACTCAGTGTCTACGTTAATTGTAGAAGCTGAATACATTGCTGCTGGCAGCTGCTGTGCTCAGATCCTATGGATGAAAAATTAGCTAGCTAATTATGGGTTTGATTTCAAATCTATTCCCATTCACTGTGATAACACAAGTGCCATAGCAATAACTCATAATCCTGTTATGCATTCTAGGGCTAAGCATATAGAAATACGATATCATTTCATTAGGGATCATATGCAAAATGGAACTATTTCTCTACAATATATCCCTACTGAAAATCAACTTGCTGATGTCTTAACAAAACCTTTAGATGAATCCAGATTTAATAAGTTAATAAGTGAGCTAGGCATGCTAAATTTATAACCATGAAATATATGCTCTAGCTTGTGCTAACAATACAGATACAAAAGGCTAAGTTCAAAATCGTAGACATGATCGAAGGAAGTCAACAATCGTAGTGCAGACTCAACAATGACAAAAGCCCCATCAACAAAGCAAGAGTGCATCATGTGATGAGAAAGTTCAAAACAAAGCAATCTCTCTGATAAGCGCCTTAGGAACAAACCTAACCCTTGACTCACTCCAAGAGGTTGGCCCTTCCTGAGCTACCTTAAAAGAATGCTAAATCAAAAATTCATCACAAGGATCCGGTCAGACTCGACGATCTTAGTTCGTATAATGATTCTTGGGAACAGACTCGATGAATGTTTGATGACTGGACTCGATGATCGTAGTTCGATACCGCACAATTGGTCGGAACAGACTCGACGAATGCTGGACAGACTCAATGATCATAGTTTAGACTCGACAAATACAAAGTAGACTCAATGATCACAAAAGCTACCTCAACGATCGTAGGACACATCAGCTCTGCAGGAGCTAAGGGCAAATCAGTACAATCCTTCTCAGTCAAATTCGTAGAGCCAAGCAGAATTCGACACCTGTCCCACTAAGAAAAATGGAGAGAGGGAAGTTACATGTACTATTTGAAAGCGCCTTTTTGAAATCAGAAGTTCAAAAGACTATCTCTCTCATCCTCTCTCAAAATAGAAACCCTAAATCAGAAGAAAGCTCAGTAAATCACTTCTACAAACTCTGTTTTGACGAGTTCAAAATAGTTGAACCCAAGTTTTATAAGACTTTGTCGTTACTAAAGAAGGCGGGTCTCGAAGAAGCTTTGGGTACAGACACATTGATCTACCCCAAACTAGTGAAAGAATTCTACAGGAATGGTGTGTTTGAAAACGACACCATCACTACGAAAGTAAAGAAAGTGGAAATCAGACTGAAGGCCGAAAACATCAACCTCGCCCTAGGTCTCAAATCTGAAGGATGTCCGTTCATAGATAGCACGGGCTTCCAAGAGGGACTTAAAAGAATGCATCACAAGAAACTCCCCTCTGTGAAAGGATACAAGAAGAAGGAGTTTCCACAGAGGTATGAATTTCTAGCTGATATTGTTGGAAAATGTATATGTTGCAAGAGCTCAAGTCATGACTCTGTGAATGAAGTACAACTCAAGCTCATGACTGCCATGTGTTATGGAATACAACCTAACTATGGAGCCCTATTGCTTGAATGGATTGGAAAGTGGATTACCAACTCAAAGAAGTCAAAAAGCCCTCAAAATATGCTCTACGGGCGATTCATAAGTATCATTCTACAGTCTGCTCTAGGTGACAAAATTGGGGACGAAGAAGGAGAAGCTATCAACCCAAATGCATTTAATGACCCAAAGAATCGCTTGAGAATTAGAAAAGGAACCCAAATTGAGTATGTACGCATGATGACCGAGTCCAGTGAAAGAACTGGTGATCTGAAGGATTCAGGCATTCCAGGAAATATGTTTGTTGTCAAGGAGATCGAAGAAGAAGAAGAAGAAAGAAACAAAGAAGAACCCTCTGTCCTTATCAGAAAAAGCAAGGGCATGAAGAAGCTTAAGGCTAGGATGGAAGAAGAACCCCAGGGATCCACAACTGATAAACCAGTAGAGTCCTCTGACATTGAGACTCTAAAGATCCTGAGAAAGAAGCAACAACAGGCTGAGGCAGAAGAAGATAGAGCCACCATATCTCAGCTACTGAAGAAGAATGAGGTCAGCCACAAATCCAAAAGGCCATCCATCTCTTCAATCGTAGAGTCTCTACTGATCGTAGAGACCAGACCAAACACATCAGGCAAGGAAGTAGTTGCATCAAGTATTTTGGCTATTCAACAGGACAAAACTGAAGTTCAAGAAAGTACTGAGGCTGTGGCTCAACCTAGAAAATCAAGAAGAAAGTTGGTCAAGAAATATGTCCTTGAAAATGAAAAAGTGGTCAAGAAGGAAGATAATAGTATGGCTGCCAAAAAGGAACTGTCCAAAGTAAGCCAAGAGGACAATGCTCCAGCTGAGGGGGAGATTCCTGAAGTTCTCATGATAGAGAATACACCAGCTGAGGGGGAGATGCCTGAAACTCTAGAAAATGCTCCAGCTGAGGGGGAGCTTTTAAGTTTACAAGAAGATGATCAAGTTGAGGGGGGAGCTTCATGATATCCCCTTGACAAAAGAAGCTGCCCCCACACAAAATGAGGGAGAACCAGAGCAAGAGCAAAATGAAGTAATTGAGATACAGGAATCCCTAAAAGAAGATAATGAAGAAAAAGGAGAAGAAGATGATGATGACCTTGAGATCACTGGTGTGGGCAAAGATGGGTATAGAAGCTATCTCTACAATCAGATGTTCTCTTACCTACCCATGATGTCATATCATCAAGCCCAAATCCTAAACTCTTGGAACCACATATTCTGGAGCTTCAAAGAATACCCAGCCATCACTGTGCTAGCTCATGGATTTCCAGACACCTTCAAATTTGCCAAGAAGCTCATCACAAATGAACCCTCCTCTTGAGTGGTACATGAGGTATTGTCTATCCCAATCCTTTTCAGAGTAAACCATTATCCCCTATCTTTTTCAAGTCAATTTTATGAATTTCTAAGTTGGTTGGAAGTAGTTCTGAATCCATCAACTCAACTCCCAATTATAGAATCCCAAAATTCTATAATTGATGAACCAGATACTCCAAACTTCATATTAATCCCAACTCCCATCAT
Organism: Panax ginseng; assembly: GCA_020205605.1. Classification (NCBI taxonomy): domain Eukaryota; kingdom Viridiplantae; phylum Streptophyta; class Magnoliopsida; order Apiales; family Araliaceae; genus Panax; species Panax ginseng. The sequence continues at coordinate 21,360,844 of CM035143.1, forward strand.
ATCTACGATCACTGACTCTAGCCCCATCGTAGAGTCCCAAGGAGAAATCTTAGAGCCACATATATTCCAGACACCCAAACACAGGCCCCTCCATCAGATATTCCATCATCCTCCTCCAATGAATATTTTAGCCTTGATCTTGCCCTCTACTCCTTGCAAGATCAATTCCAGAAAACATCCCCTCCTTTAAACAAACCTCAACCCAGTGACCCACTCACAAATCTGCCCACGAAAGATGACTTGAATGAAGTGTCCAAGAACATGTTCAAGGACATCGATGAAAGCCTGGAAACTCACTCAGAACACATTCATCTTAGGCTGACTCAAAATATCACTGCTGCAAATAATCTCCCCGGCACTCTGAACGCTGAGCTTATAAAGAAGTTGAGGGAAATTATCAAGGAAATGCTTCAAAGCATGAAAGACAGAGATGAGATTCACTTCCGGATAGCCACCAAACAAAGAGAGGCTGTTCTTGAATTACAAAAATCTCAAGAAGCCCAAAATAACCTTATGATGGAGAACATCGTCAACCTGAAAGCTTCAGTCACAAAATTTCAGAAAGCCTATGTAAACTAAGAACAGCAAACTGACACTGTTCTAGTTGCCCAAGAAGCTCGATCTGAAGCTCTGGTCAAGGAAAATAGAGAGGACATTGCTCAAACAGAAAGCCAACTTAACGAGCTTGTCCAAGGAGTGACTCGACTATCTAAAGATATTCGAACCCTTGATGCTGACATAAAGGGGAGAATAATAAAGGGAAAGGAGTTCAAGGAGGCCAGGGCAGAGGCAGAGGAGTTCAAGGAAGCCAGGGAAGAGGCAGAGAACAATTTCACACTCAAGCTTCAAGAAGCCATTAACAAACTCCACGATCAAGCAATCAGACTCAACGATCTGATCAGTAGGAAGTCTTAATGGCTCAGCCATTAAGGAGTCAAGGGCCAACTACCAGCTCATAAAATGTGACCACTACAGGCCTAAGAATGCCAAATTGGAGATCCAGTATTCATGAATAGGCATGATCACAACCCGAGGGTAAGCCCAAGTGAGCTGGAAGAAATAGCCAGAAGGGATGAAGCGAGCAGGAAAAGAAGAGCTGAGGAGTATGCCAATCCTCCACGCAAAAGACCAAAGAAATAGAGATAAGTGAAAGTTTAAATTCTTATTGATGTAAAGCTAAATTATAATACTCTTCAACCATCAATAAATTCATGCTTATTCTCTAGAAATTTCAGCTGCTCACTGAAATACTAAGTCATGTTTACTTTCCTGAAATTGCATCTAGATACTAATAATCATGACAAAAAATCTCCTTGGTTATATCAACATCAAATAGGGGGAGATTGTTGGGAAAATGCATATGTTGATTTGATGTTTTGAATATAAATGTTCATGATTATTTGTAAAGTCCTTCAAGGAATATATGTTCAAGGACTTAGTGATAGATCAAATTTGTTAGGTTGATCTAAGCTCTTAATGTGTATCATTATGGAAATGAATGTATAGATAGAAAGATCAAAACTATTAGGTAAATCTTGAGATGTAATAGATAGGCTTCGAAGATCGTAGTGTGTTAATCTGATCAACATTGTAGAAGTTAAGGCAGAAACATATAGATTCAAGGATCGTAGTGTGCTTGCCTTGAAGGGCCTCTTCAAAAACCGTAGAGTGGTCCCAACGTTTGCCGAGCCAACTCAGAGATCGTAGTGTGCTCTCGGAAATGTAGAGTTTAAAACTCAAGCAAGCGAAGATCGTAGTGTGCAAGTATTTAAGAGAAATCGTAGTGCTCTCGGCAAATAGCATCAGACCAAGCACCAAGGCGACAAGTCACCACGATCTGAATCGTAGGGTACCACGATCTGAATTGTAGAGTATCATCGGTCTTGTGTCAGAAGCATCAAGCCTCACGCTTTGTGTGGAGACAAACTCCAACATATGAGGAATGGATTCTAAACGTTGTAGTACTCACCAGTCCCAAAGTCATAAGAGATATCCTTAGTATGCAACAAAGAAGCGTATTGAAGAATCTAAGGAAAGTACCATTGGTAAGGGAGAAAACATATTTTTAGGTGTTAGGTGAGAAAGCAGTCTGCTGTGTCAGTGGGCTAGAATGCAATTCAGAAGATGTGCAGAAAAGTCTCCATCAAAGAACAAAAAGGTCAAACGCATTTAATGCTTCAATGGATGGATCCAACGGATAGTTTTCAAGATCACATATATGCAAATCAAGCAGATGAGAGAAGGAAGAAAGCATTTAACAAAAATGTACAAGAACTCTCAAAGCTCAACTCTACAATCTAAGAAAAAGAAAAACTTGCTCAGCTACTCAGTTCTTTCGAACAAGTGCTTAAACAGCAACTGAGTAGCAACCATCAAGAACTCAACATCTACCAATCAACTGAAGAAAAGGTTCCAAGTCAGAAGGACTTGAAGAGTTCTAAATGAACTGTAAGAGAGCCAAGTCTGCTGGACTTGAAGAGTTCAAGAGTGAACTAAGAAGTTCCTAGACTGCTAGTCTAGAAGGAATCTGTGTGATTCACAAGTTATAAAAGATATCCTTAGTGGATTTCTACCGAGGAGAGTAAGAGTGGATCAGGAGCTTTAAGTGCTCTGAACCACTTAAAACGCATCGTGTCTCTTACATTCTTACCATAACTGCTATATCTGCTATAACTGCTATAACTGCCTCACTTTCATAACTTCACTATATCTTAAGGGAGATTAAAATAAATACTAATTCTAGATAACTATTGTGCCTTCGGGAACTAACAAACATTATACATCATAATTGACCAATGATTAACAATCTTCACGTATACAGTATATATTTATAACGCTGAAAAATAATACTATACTAATATAATATTATTATTCTCATTCATTACTCAAAATCCAAAATTAGGGTTTGGATTCCATATCCGATTTATCTTTCACATATAACATCATTAAGTTAAAATAATTAACTTAATAATACAACTAAAATTCATATAATAAAATAATATAATTATTATAATAATTCTATAATCTTTTCATATATTATTTAAATAATATAAAAATCATATTTTCATAGAAAATAAATAATAAAGACATTTCTACTATAAAATTAATTATTATAAGTATATACTTTATAATGATCAATAATTCTAAAATAAAATTCTTTGAAATTATTCATGTAATAAATAAATTTTATTTATCACATATATACATACACATTACTTGGCATATATTCCCATCTTTAATAATAATAATAAAAATTTATATGCAAAATTTCTTATTTATTTTTATAGAAAATATCGGGTTATTACATTCACCCTCCCTTATAAGGATTCCGTCCCCAGAATCACCGTTTTAAAACTTATACATACAAGGGTACATAGCCTACGTAATTATTGCAAATAGATCTCGATCATATTAGATTGAACTGATCTTTAACTATTCAACATAAAGCTTGTCTATCTGATTAAACGAAAGTTTGATTTCTAAAAGAACTCAAATTCCTCCTTCAAAATTTCTTTATAACATAATTTGCTATATATACAAAAATTAAAGTTATTCAAATAATACCTAGAGTTCCATTCCCAGCTGCCACAATATCCTGGACCGTCATATTGAAGACTCGTGCGGTTGGTTTGTTGGTTGAAGTCGGTCATGTGATTGCCATAGTCCCGCTGCCTTTTCTCGTGGTTACACTCCCCGCCTCTATTTTCCTCTTTGGACAATCCCTCACCTTATGCTCCATAGACCCACACAGAAAATACCCACTGTTCATCCTTGGGTTGGGGCAGTTGGGAGAAATATGGCCCTCATGCCCGCACTTGTAACATACAAACTTACCCTTCAAGCACTCACCAGAGTGATTCTTCCCATAATTCCCACACTGAACTACCTGCTTCTTCACACCTTCCTTTTTCACCTGAATATTCCCAAAATAATTTCCCTTTCTTTTCTCACCCCTATTCCCACTATTAGTTTCCACCTTCACAACTCCTACTGTGCCTTGCCCTTATTCCTTTTCTCCTTGTTGTAGAGGCTTATGGCCTCACTCCCTCCTCAAATTATGATAGCCTTTTCCCGTGAGTGTTTATGAAACGAATTGATCTCAAAAGACCGCCACCTTATTATAGAGCCGTGGTTTTAATCCCAAATTTCGAACCTTCTTGCCTTCCTAGCCTCCTCAGATCAACTTGATGCAGAGCGAACCTAATTAACTCATTAAACTTTGTGGCATACTCACTGAATCGTCATGTTCTCCTACTTTAACTCCGAAATTTCACCTCCATCCTAGCCTCAGCATGCTAGCAATGAGAGGGTAGCTTTAAAAAACAAAGTCTTAAACCTAGCCCAAGTAACTACTCCTTCTCCCGCCTCGCTTGATTTGCTTCCCACCAAAAATTCGCCTCCCCTTCATCATATAGGTGTGGCAAGCGTCTTTTTAGCCCTCATCTACCCTAGCAATTACGAACGCTTTTTCTATCTCCTTAACCCATGTCTGAGCTTCTATAGGGTCAGTTGTTCCCAAGAATTCTGGTGGTCCTACTCCTTTGAAGTCTTTAAAATTTGCCAAGCGATTGTCCTGTTTTGGTTCCTGCAATGGTATTCCCTGTTTGCATAGCTTTGAGCTACCATGTTTGCAAAGTTTTGCATTAGTTCTTATGATTGTCCTCAACATGTTGTTAATGATTCTTTTGCCCTTTGATTTCGTGTTCGACGTCTTGGCGGCATTATCTGATTACATAAAATCATAAATTTAACTTACATTCTAAACCTTATTGTATAAGTTTAACATGTAACATGAAGTTTTTTACAAAACTTATTCCATTAATCAAACATAGATTCGTATTCATCAATTTAAAGTACCTTACATAACATAGCACATACTGTTATCCCTTTGTGACCACAAAAGTTGGGAATTACTGTAATAACTTATAAAAAAGTTTGAGAATATTACATTACACTTGTACATTATCAAACATACATAATCAACTACTAATCCTACTTATTTCCTAAGTCACGGTCTTTCATCTTTCTTTTCCCCTTCTTGCTCGAAACTGCGCACGATTTGTTGTTTCTGGCTCCCATTTGATCAATTTTGATTTTAAGCTTATCTTGTTCTTCCATAGTTTCTATTAACATTTTTCGCAATTGGTTATTTAGTAGCTTTTCTATTTCCCACAGCTTTTCTAGAGAAGAGACCTTGTTCTTCATATTCTGTACCTCCGTTGATGCTTGATCAGCTCCAACTTTAGTGTCTGAATTACTATCTGTCAGTTCCACCATTTTCGGATCTGGTACTACGTTTTCCAATACCACCACCTCATCAAGGTTGTCTGCACTATGAGCCTCTATTTCAGCTTTTGGCTTTGATATCGGCTCCTTCTTTACGATCAGAGAGTATCCTAATTCTTTTCCACCTGAAATCTACACACAACTTATCTTGATTAGTAAATAGTATATACACACATCAAACAATAGTTTTATAAGAGTTATCTTTTATTTTGTTTAACGATGAATTTATTCAATTCATCTCCTTTTAAACTCTATATGAGTTACTTGTATTTTTAACGTTTCCTTCTGTTCTAAGGTTATAGCCTAAGGTCTTAACCCACCTAAGGTTTCTAACCCTAAAGCTTTGATACCAATGTGTGATGCCCCCAAATTTAGGTACTTGAAACCTGAACTCGGTGCTTCACGATACTATTTCTATGAGCCGAATAATACTAATAATAATAACAATAATATAAATATCAAACTTAATTTATATATATCAAAGTCTAAATTCCAAGTACGCGACCTTTAAACATTCATTACATCATAGATAATAAATATCATTGTCTTAATAAACTTTAACTATTACATAGAATATTATAAAACTCATTCAAACAGCTTTCCTTTCCCCTTGTTCTTGCCTGAACCTTCTGGTTGATCATACTTAGCTGAAAAAATTTAAATTTAAAGCAAGAATGAGCATTTGATTGCCCAACAAGTAATAACAACAATATATATTAGCTGAAAGAATTAAATGTTTTCTTTGAATGACACTTCTACAACGAATCAACAGTTGTAAAGTAAGCGGAACCAATAATAACAACATATCACTTCTATATGAAATTTTTGAAACTACGTATTGACTATAATCGGAGATCACCAATGTACTATGAAATGTTGTTTTCTATTATCAAAAAGGTTAAACAGAACTTCATTTGTAAACCGTCATAACTTACGGGCACGGGGGGTGATCATCCCGTTATACCCTGTATTGATCAATACTACATTCAAAAACGATATTATCGTTCACCCTATTCACCTTAGGTGCACAAAAGTTTTCCCATGTTCGAGATGTCCATACTTAGTCAGGAATCCAAACTAAAATAATCTGGTTAGATACAATAAAGTTCTATCTTGCTTAACAATATTTTTAAGTTTATGTCTAGCCAAATCAAATAGCTTAGACGGTTTTTAAGTCAACGTATACATACTCGGAATCAATAAGTATGTATCAACATGTGATTAAATACAATAGTTATCCAAGTGGGGACACTTATCTAACCCTATATAGGAATTTACGAATAGAATAGATATCTGAATTATACAATAATACAATAATCGGATAATGTAAGAACTTGTATGAATACAAAGATTGGATATATAATTAATAACAATAGAGTTAATAATCTGGCATAATAATATGATTCTGAAACTTTCTTACTCATGTCCATTGCATAAAGAAAATGCAAAGTTATGATACTTGCACAATATAAAGAATAGTTTAGATACTTGCCTGAGCTGCTGCTTACAATAACGCAACTTAGTTTAATCTTTTATACCGAAACCTATCATTAATAAGATCATTCGTTCGATTAGAATAATATATCATATCGCAAAGTACTGCTATTTGTAGTCAGCACATAACCTAATCACGTTGTCACATATGTTTAGTAGTCATTGAATCATAAACAAACACGTATCTAGTCCAATTATCAAAGTCCGGATCAATTTCTGAAATATTTCGGTGTACTGACGGCTTTATCGGGTATTTATCAAGTCTAAAACTCTATCCTGTAGTTCAATAACTGAAAATATCAGTCATATTATTTTTAATTGACTTATAATAATTTTAAATAATTATTATAATTTATCATGATTTTTCAAACATCAGAATCATTATTAAATGATTTAAATATTAACTAATTCTATTATCATTAATATTTAATTATTATTAAATTATTAATGAAACCATTGCCAAAATATTAAAGTTATTTATAATAACTCAAAATATTTTTAAAGTATTAATATTACCCTTAAATGATTCTTAAAATATTTAAAATCATTTTTAAATAATTACCATTAATATTTAAATATTAATGTATTATTCATCAAAATATTAAAAGTCATTTAATATCACTTAAAACATTTTTAAATCATTTATATCCTTTCTAAATACTTTTTAATTCGATAAAACCATTTTTAAACTATTTATTTAATATAATTATTAAATAAATCAAATATCCTTAATATTAAATTAATATCATTAATAATAACTTATTAATGAAATTATCCTTTAAATATTAAAAGTTATATTTTATAACTTAAAATATCTTTAAACACTTTATTTTCATTTAAATGATTTTTCTAATATTAAAATTATTTTAAAATTAATTTACTTAATATAATTATTAAATAAATCTAATATCCTTAATATTAAAATATTAATGTTTTCATGACAAATATCAAAAGTTATATTTTATAACTTAAAATATTTTTATAATCTTTAAATCATTTTTATATAAATTTTAAATCATTAATTCTATTTTTCATAATTTATTTAATATCTTTATTAAATAACTTAATCATCATTAATATTTAATTTATTAATAAAATTCATCACAAAATATTAATAGTCATAGAAAATAACTTAAAATATTTTCTTATACCATAATATATTTTTAAATGATTTTTCATGTATTAAAATTATTTTAAAATAATTTATTTAATATTATACGTAAATAAATTAAATACCTTTTATATTCTAAAATATTAAATATTTATGAAATATACTTAAAATAATTAAAAACTAATTTTTTGAAATTTAAAATAATTAGTAATTTATTATGTATTTTTAATAATTAAAAACTATTTTTTTCTATTTATTTAATAAAATAATTAATTTCAGAAATTATCTGTCTCTAAAAGTGGCTTTAGTGACAAAACTATCGCTAATTGTGTTCTTCAGCAAACCCAGATCTTCATAGCCGGTTTGCAGGGTATCAAGTTTAACCAAGCATAGATTTTAGATCGTTAGGTGTCTAGGTCTGTATTTGTGTTAATGTTGTAGTCATGATGTAGTACTACAACTCTAAACAAGTTTCATGGCAATACAACAACAGATCAGTAAGTAATTAGCTTCCAAAAATCATGTCAGAAGTTGTTCTTCATTTCTGGGTTACCCAAAAATGAAGAACAGTTCGGGTGTGCTACTTTGGATCCTTATAGTTTCTATTCTGAGCTTGATTTGTGGGATCTAGTGGTTCCAGCTTGTAGAACAGATGTCAGGGTACAATAACATAACATCATATCATTATAACAACAACACAAGAGCAAGATCTGGCATGGTCAAACCATGTCAGAATCTTGTTCTTCATTTTTCTGGGTTTTCCAGAAAGTCACCAAAACAGGCGGTTGAGCCTACTTTGACCAGTCACTACATTAAATCCATTTGATGTTTAGGAGATTTTAAGGCATAAACATTTAGTATAACCAACATACTACAACTTAGATATAACAACAGAACCAAAACATCAACACACTGATAGATCTAGTCGATTTAAAATGTTGTCGGTAGGTTACGGGCGGTTTATGGAGTTACACAAAAACGCCTCGATCGTGGCCATTTCAACGGCACTTGACCACGATTATCTTGCAATATAGACTCGATATAAGCCTGATTCTTGATCCAGATCAAAGAGCACATAACAGACTACAACTACAAAGCTTTAAACAACAAAAACACATAACAGAGAAAGATTGGTGGCCACTGACATTCGTTGTCACACCCCAGTTTGAACATTTTCTAGATTTTGTAAAATGCTAGATCTGAGCCTATAGATATTATGGATCTAACATATATCAACCCAGATCATCATTATACACTACTAACAACATATTTTAACACTTAATCATAACATCTAACATGGCCTTCAAGATCAGATTGTAAATTAGGGTTTTGTACCTCTCTTTTAAAAATCTTGATTCTTAGCTTCTGATCTGTTTGTGGATTTCGTGGGGCTTGATTTTGGAACTAAAATGCCTTGTATTTTTGGAGGTTTGGTAGAGAGAAAAGTTGCTTAAGAGTTAGATGGCCAAATGAGAAATTTTGGTAGCTTTCTCTCTCTTAATCTATATGTACAACATGTATGCAATGTATGTGGATGTGCAATGGCTGAGAGTTGTAGCTTGTAGGCTCATAGCTTAGACTACGGTGGCTTGCCAAGATATGGTAGGATTTTGTTATCAATAATTCACCAAATGGGACAAAAAAGGGCAAAATTGTGACGCCCCCAAAACAGGAATACATCACCTATTCTGAGTCGCCAAATACATGGTACTAAATACAAACTAATTATACAACAGTCGTGTAAAATACGACAAAACATATGTTGTGAGTTTTAATACAAATATTGTCATCTAGATAATATCCACACTCAATGGAGTCCTCATTACATTTATTATTACACTATTTCACAGAATAGTGAGGACTACTAATGCACCATCTAGAACCATCACTCTGTTCCCCGACTAGTCCCAGCTACGTTCTCATTTCCTGAAGAGAACAATGAAAGCAAAAGGGTGAGCTCAACTAGCCCAGTAAGAAATATTATGACTAAGATAATGTAGAATAAATTATCGTTAGTCTTCAACAGTGTTAAACTGATACAATATAACAAACATCAAGTTTAACTGCAGCGGAACAAGCAATCCATTAGAAGAATCAAGTAGATAATCAAAACTACTATCTTCTATGATTTAAAAGGTTTTTCATCACTTTTATCGGCCGAGACTCGACAATAAATAATCCACATCATCAAATCATCCCCGCACTCACGGACCAAGGATATTCTTTAAGATCACGCGACCACGAATTATCCATGCACTACGGCCAAAGATAATCATGTTTTCATCAATCTGGTCCCGATCATGCCATAAAACAATTCATCTTTGCACCTTGGCGAAGAAGAGAATCCATAGGCATAATCATACCAAAACTCGTCCATCAATGCACTATGTGCCAATGAGGACTTTTTCCACATCATTTATAACATTACTACATTATGATTATACCGAATAATTCCTGGTCATAATCATACCAAGTCCATCTATGCACTACAGGCCAGAGATGACTTTCAACATAATATAAACATGAGGATGATGGCAATGACATAATAATTCAATAAAACAAGTTCAAGAATTAATTTATCCAGGAACCAATAAAGTCCAAATTGTCAACATGATACTTCTTTGTAGTGTAAAATTCAATAATGCTTAGAAAAATATTTTCATGAAAAGATACTGGATGAAGCGCAAATATAAAGGATATTCCACTAATTTCATGGAGTATAGAAGTCAAAACTTTAACCAACTAAGTATAATAAAGAATGGAATAACAAAAGAAATCACCAGGTATGCGATAGAATCGCATGCATGTGAGTTATTCAGCAATGAATAATAAATAATCGGAACCGGTCGTATGTAAACTCACGTATGGGATATTCCAACATAATAATAATTAACCAAACCAGGTCATTCGTAAAGCACAGACATGATGTTTCAACAGAATGATAAATAATGGAACTAGGTCATGCGTAAAGCACAGACAAGATGTTCCAACAGAATGATAAATAATGGAACCAGGTCATGCGTAAAGCACAGACAGGATGTTCCAACAAAATGATAAAGAATGGAATAATAGAAGAATTTCACCAAGTATAGGGTAGTCCGCGTATACAGGTTATTCCAACAGAATAATAGAGAATGGAATAACAGAAGTTCTCTTCATGAATAAGAAAGAAATAATACCCCTTACGAGTACAACATATAATATCCCTTACTTTTGAAAGAAGAGTATTTCGACTGGTAGGGCGAGGATATACTCGAAGAAAACTTGCACTATGCTCAAAGCTTTCTTAAACTCTAAAGAAATACGCTCAAGATTATAGAAGAAGAACTCTCTATAGTTTCTCTCTCTAGAGTTTCAAAGAATTGTAAGAAATAAATAATGAAGAATGAGCTTCTATTTATAGAAGAATTGATCATGTATAGTAATCAATTCATGAACGGTCCAGATTGATTTACTTTTAATCGGACCATTCAATATTTAAAGCAAAATCTTTTAAATAAAATATAATATATTCTATTTATAATCTAATAAAACGAATAAGTTTATAAAAGTATTACTGCTTTTATATAAAAAGATTTTACTATAAAAAACACTATGCATAATAAAATATAATATATTCTATTTATAGAATAACTTTATAAAAGTATTCTGCTTTATATATATAAAAGATTTTACTATGCATAATAGAATATAATATATTCTATTTATAGAATAACTTTATAAAAGTATTCTGTTTTATATAAAAAGATTTTACTATTAAAACTTTAAACTAACGATCCATATTGATTTACTATTATAATTTCAACCAACTATTCAAAAATTAAAGACATCACCTCATGGAACAATATTGTACCCAAAATGATTTGACCAAAAAAATATATTTTTCTAATGAATAGTACCTATGAATAGTACTTCGAATAATAGTATCCCGTGAATAGTAACTTGTGAATAAGTAACTCGTGAATAAGTAACTCGTGAATAACACTCCGACACAAAAAGTGCCCCAAATACCCGAGTGAATAATACTAGAGTGAATAGTAATCGGGTATTTTATGACAACTTGTCTACTTTGAAAAATTTTCATATATCACCCTTAACTTTAATCTTTTATCAATTTAACCATTTACTAAATAGAATAATTATAAAAAAATTGAATACTTTCATTTCATAAAATTCGGGGTCTAACAAAAATGGTCAATTGTATTTTAATTTAATGGTATTCTTGTCCATGGTACTTGAATCTAGGGTTTAATCACTAGATTTTAAACCTTAAAGTTTCCCAAATAATTTTTAGGGTTTGAAAAACTAAAATTAAAGTGTATCAAAATTTTAATTTAAAATACACTAATTAAAAGTAGGGTTTAAATAATTAAGGTTCCTTAATATCATTAGGGTTCCCAAATTAATAATTCAATTTACTAAAATAATAATTAGGGTTTCTAATTTTAGCAATTAGGGTTTTCAAATATTAATTAGGTTTTTTCTAATTAACAGAAATTCTATAATATGCAACATAATTCATATAACACCATTACTGCTCTTGAACTCATAATTAAGTTTAACAATTAGGGTTTAACAACTTGATATAAGGGTTTTAACATTATACACCATAATTGATCAATGATTAACAACCTTCACATATACAGTATATATTTATAACGCTGAAAAATAATACTATACTAATATAATATTATTATTCTCATTCATTACTCAAAATCCAAAATTAGGGTTTGGATTCCATATCTGATTTATCTTTCACATATAACATCATTAATTAAGTTAAAATAATTAACTTAATAATCTGAACTAAAATTCATATAATAAAATAATATAATTATTAAAAATTATTTAAAATTATTCATGTAATAAATAAATTTTATTTATCACATATATACATACACATTACTTGACATATATTCCCTTCTTAATAAAATAATAAAAATTATATATGCAAAATTTTTATTTATTTTTATAGAAAATATCGGTTATTAACATAGGCCTTAAACACGCATTACGCTTAATCAAATTAAGGAAAATTAAAAGGTTGTGGTAACCATCCGAACTCAATGAATTTCGATTTCTAGAATTGTTAACACAAAGTCCAACCATTGGACCTTTGTGTAAACTTTTTCAAAAACAGTTGAGTTGATACAACCATTTCAAATCTACCAACTGGCGATTCTGATTTTCAAATCGTCGACATTTATATGTCGGACCTTTTTTAAACTCACATTTTCAGACAAAACTGAACAAATTGAGAACACAAAAGGGCAAGAACAGAAAGTGGTACAATTTTCCCGCTGATGACAACTATAATATTGTAAGCTAAATAAAATTAAAAATTACTATAATTTTTTGCTTTTAAAAAATCAAAAACTTTATATTAATTATTTTAGTTGCTCTCATTTTAAAGAATTTTAAAAGAAAATATATATAAGTATAGCGAATGAAAAAATTAATCTTAATTATCTCTTAATAATAAATAGACTTCACATTTTTAAAACTAGAATTTATGTTTGTTTGTACTTATAGGTCCAGTAAATTAGTAAAGGGAGACGACAAGTGATTTGAAATTTGAATTCAACTCCGGTTCAATTTATATCCCCCTACTCGGTCATAAACACGTACCTCCCTCTCTCCCCTCATTTCTCTCTCTAACACTATGTTTCTGGTTTAAGACCGAAAGAAAAAAAATAAGTTTAAATTAAAAAAATAAAAAATAAAAAATAAAAATAAAAAATAAGAAAAAAGAGAGAAAAAATTGTTTTATAATTAGATTGCTAATCTACTTTTATAATATTTTTTATTATGTTTGTAATATATAGGGTGTGATGAGAATTTTTGAACATGTGTTTATGTTTTTTAATTTTTAGTTCGTTTATTTTTTAGCAAAAAAAATTTTAAAAAAAAAAATTGATCAAAATTTTCGTCTATTTATTTTTCTTCTCTACTTGCGTGTAGTTTAAAATACACAATATAACATAAGAATTGAATGAAAAAACCCATTCATTTATGTTCTTTTTCCGTCCATTTAAAACCTCAATGCACAAGTAAATACTCCACAAAGTAAACAAGTTAACTCAGAATTTCAGGTAGAAGGTCATAAATGTAATCTACACAAAGTCACAAACTACTGTACATGAAGCTCTCTCTACAATTTCATTTTGTTTGAGCTGGTAGTCAGTCCTGGTCTTTCTCTCCTAATTTTGCTCTCCTTTGGCCATCTTCTCCACTTAACTTTGCTTTCTCTCTATTCTCACTTCTCAATCTATTATTATCTAATCAAATCAGCTCTCCTTTTCTTTCTCCTTCTCTCTCTCTCTCTCTATATATATTATATTTGAAACTCTATGATTGGATCCTGCCCTTCTTTCTTCACTGATTACGGCTAGGGTTTTGTAGACCACCCTTTTTTCTAATCACAATTTTCTAGTCATTTTAATTGTTATGAATTTCAATTTACTATTATTCTTTTAGAATATTACCAGATTATTACGTTGCAGTTCAATTTCGTATAAGAATCTTGTATTCGAGTGGATCTAAACATTTGTTTGAGAGACTCATAAATGCAGGAACTGTAGCTTAATATTTCTATCATATATTTTCTGAATTGGAAGGCCAAATGTTTGAGTAATATTAATAGCCAGCTGTGCCTTTTGTATTTGGGTTATTGATGATGCATCTGTATTTTTACCCAATTGAATTCAACAGATCTTATTTGTCGATTTTTTAGTAAAAATTCTTCCCGTATTGGGCCAACTTGAAGTTTTTGAGGGTCTTCCTTTTCCCTTTGGATTTGATTATTTTCTTGGGCATTTCAATATTCCTTCTCAATTTCCTGGTCTACTATTTCATTTGACATAGTACAGGGGGCAGATCATTCTTCCAGCTGTGCAAAACTAAGGTAAAAAGTCTTCTCCTCACTCAGGTATGCATTTGTGTAGTATTTTTATTTTCTCTTTTTTTTCACGCATTCATTAACAAAGGTTAGATGCCAGTTTCTTTGCCATGGTACTATGGTAGTAATAATTGCTGTATTTAAGGGTTTTGGGTTTCTGTTAAATGGATAAACATAAATGTTTTATAGTGAATGTCCACTTGTGTTCTGATGTGATACAGTGACTAGATTAATTTTAATGTATCTTTAATATCTATTTTAGGCGAATTAAAAATAAAGATTGAAAATTGATTAACTATAATTAAATTAACTAATAATGAGAAAGCAATCTAGGAATCTGAATTCATTAAAAAATAAATATAATAAGTAATACAATCTCTTCTATTTTTATAACTTCATTATGATTTTGATCTCCTTCCTTTAATTTAGTAATTTTACAATTAACGTGGGCAAACATAGACTATGAAAATTTAAGTATTAATTATCACCCATCAAAACTTCTTCGAGTAAGTATGGATTATGAAAAACTCATATCTTAACAATAATTTATCAAAACCTCTTAATTAATTTAAAATGTCATAAGAACTATAAAACGAAGGTATTTCAATAACGAAACATGAAGATAAAATCAATTAAACATAAAAGCATAAGAGATGAATTTATGATAATTTCATCTTCATCCTAGATTAAAGAAATTAGCTAGACATTAAAAATAATTAAACTAACTAAAATAAAGAAAAGAAGAAAATTAAAAATAAATAAGAAAACTCCCTTTAATTAAGGATCGTACAATGAATAAGTAATTTAATCTACTCCTACTCCTAACCTAAACTAATACAAAATAACCCTCCTCTCTAAAATAAAAGACCTATTTATAGGAAAAATAAATTTGTGCCCTAATTTAGATTCATTGAAATTGGATACTTTTGTTCCTTTTTTTCCTCTTCTTTCCTTGTTGACTTCAATATCTATATGGTAATCTTCCAAGAGTCCTTTTTCATATTTAAAAGTTGAATATAAATCCTTTATTTGCTCCCCAAGAAAATAAATGTTATTTTTTACAAAATAAAATAAAATATATTAGTTAAATAAAATAAGCATGTAAAATATTAAATATGGGAATATTAAAATGTATTAATTATGTGTCTATCAAATTACCCTATACCTAGCTTTTGCTCGTCCTCGAGTAAAATAAAAATAAATAAAAATTATACATATCCCATTTTCGTAGGAAACATGATTGCACTTGGCATGTGCAACAAGCCTTTAAACTCCAAGGTTACCCGAAGTGGACGAGTTGTCTCGCAAGGGTTTGCAGTGAATATACCCACAAAATTCAAAAAATATTTTTGGGTTCAACAAATTATGAAATTGTAAGAAAACTTCTAAATATCCATGGGCATTATACACAAGCAAGATTAAATTCAAAATCACACTTTTACCTTATAAAAAATACTCAATCTTCATTTTAGACACCATCTTTCATTAAATAAATTCCATGTGATGCATGCATGTGTATATGATGTAACTCTTAGTAGGGATTTTTACAATGAAAAGCAAGCAAACTCATTTTTTTTTCTTTTTTTTCCATTTCTTTTATTTTTTTCTTCTTGACTCGTGCAATGTCTCATTTTCTTAAGCTTTTCAGAGTTACCCATGTACGAGCGTTGGACCAGTGACTCTCACCATTCGGCTTTAGGGCACTAGGTGTAAAGACACTCCTAAGAGTTTACTAACTCAAGTAACAAAAGTCACAAAATTAGACTAGTCAAGCTGCTTTTATCCATCACACTTTTCAGCATGAATATCGATGGGATACCCAGTTATTTCGTTCAATGGACATTGAAGCAGTCATTTATTTTTTTATTTTTCAACTTCTCTTTTAATTTTTTTTTTTGAAATTACTCGAATAATAGTTTATACCCCACAACTCTTAATTAGTGCAAACGTGAAGTGCAAAAATGCTTGTGAAATCAATTTTAATCTAGATAGTGTTTCGAACTAAGATTTCGTATCTTATCAAAGATTCAAGAGTCCTAAATCTTTCAATCTTACTCATAGTTTTGCTCCACAAACACTTATTAAAATTAATTCAATCCAATTTTTATTTTTTTTGTGTTTTTTACTATATTTTCCTAAAAAGAAAAAAAA
This sequence comes from Panax ginseng, assembly GCA_020205605.1. NCBI lineage: Eukaryota > Viridiplantae > Streptophyta > Magnoliopsida > Apiales > Araliaceae > Panax > Panax ginseng. Next base: position 21,377,784 of record CM035143.1, read on the forward strand.
AATCTAATAATAATAATACCGAACAAACTCCCCTTCCTAAATCATGCATTGTCCTCAATGTGCAAATGAAGAAAAGAGAACAAAGATGTGAAATAATTGTACCTTGTATGCGGGACATTTGTTCTGTAAGAAAATGTGGTGAGAAGGAAAACAAATGTACATATCTATGAATTTGAAATATCCTAAAAGTATGTGGCTAAAATGAATGATACAAATGGGTAAGTGAGTGTTAACTTTTCATGATTTTCGTGAGGTCTAAAAATTGAAAATAGTCGAAATTTTCATCATAGTTATGCTTAAAATTTACCTCAAAAAAATTTCACTAACATGTTCAAAGGATGGAAGAATTATTTCAAATACATGTTCTAGTTTAGTTGACTTATTTGTAGTGAATATCGACTCATTGATTTTATCTATATATTTAGATTCATTCCAATTTTGGTCAATGTGATTTAAGAAAAAATCAATTGGATCTTTTTCAATCAAGAGTCTATTTTCAATTATTTATTGGGTCATTGACAACTCTTGGATTATGTTTACTTTAATGGGTTGGCCCAAAAAAATCACTAGGTGGTTTTTTTAGGAATAAGTCTTGGAGTTTTTTAGAAACATACACTTTTTCAACCGACTCATTAAATGTGACATGATCAATTTTAGACTTAGACTTGTAATTTTTAGACTCCTCAAATTCGCTTGACTCAAACTGTGTAGAATTGAATACAAAATTTTCATTTTTCTCGTCATCTCCATAACCATCAAAATTTTCAAAATTAACCTCAGAGTTACTAGAAAATTCACCCACCTCTTGTTCATTTATTATAGTGGCTAATCGACTCATTTGAATTTCTAGACGAGATATAATACTAAATTGATTTTCCTTAAAACTTGAGTTTTCTCATTTCCTCTTTTCATTTGATAATTCTTGTGGATATTGAGGTTTTGGATCCGAATATGGATATGGGTATGGATATGGACTTAGATAAGGATCTTCATAAGTTAAAAAAAAAATTGATTTACTTGGTGTGCATTAAACTTTCTATAAGGTTCTTGATTTCAAGCAAAATTATTATTCCAACTATAATAAGAATCCATCTTTCCACAAATCACAAAACAAATAAACAACTAACCACGAAAGTCACACACAAAAAAATAAGAATCCTAATTCTACGGTTAACCTAAATAAAGTGTCCTAAAACTATGTGAATTACGAAAGGAGAAATTTTTACGTACCTCACTCCTCCAGGATACTCCTCCAGCAATCACCACAGTTTATATTTGACAAAAAAAACCTAACAGTATGTGCTCTACGTGAGTGAATGCATGAATGCGACAATTAGTTTTCTAACTAACAAAAAAAATAAAAAATTAAGCTACTTATTATTTTTAATTTTTTTTTGTTTTTTGAGTTAAGATACAAAATACCGTGAAAACCTCTCAACAATAATCTTGTCTTTCCACAGCTGATCCGCTTGATAATTTTGAAAAAAAAAAATAAAAAAAAAAAAAACTATTAGAAGGAAAAAAATTAATTGAATATAAAATTAAGTCTAGTCCCCAAGAATTCGGCGCCAAAAACTTGATGTGATAAAATATATAGTGCAAGTGCACATTGTCAAATTGAAAAAGCTGGCAAGTAATGCAAATTGAACCTACGAGACTACCCACAGAGACTAGATTAATTTTAATGTATCCTTAATATCTATTTTAGGCGAATTAGAAATAAAGATTGAAAATTGATTAACTATAATTAAATTAACTAATAATGAGGAAACAATCTAGGAATTCGAATCCATTAAACAATAAACATAATAAGTAATTCAATATCTTCTATTTTTATAACTTCAATATGATTTTGATCTCCCTTCCCTTTAATTTAGTAATTTTAAAATTAATTTATACAATCATAGACTATGAAAATTTAAGGATTAACTATAACACATCAAAACTTTTTCGAGTAAGCATGGATTGTGAAAAACTCATGTCTTAACAATAATCTATCAAAACCTCTTGATTAATTTAAAATCACATAAGAACTATAAAATGAAGGTATTTCAATAACGAAATATGAAGGCGAAATCAATTAAACATAAAAGCATAAATAATAGAAGAAATGAAAAATATTATCATAAATAATTATTTAATTCATTTTCATCCTAGATTAAAGAAATTAGCTAGACATGAAAAATAATTAAACTAATTAAAATAAAGAAAATAAGAAGATTAAAAATAAATAAGAAAACTCTATTTAATTAACGATCATCCAACGAACGTGCAATGAAGAAGTAATTTAATCTACTCCTAACCTAAACTAATACAGAATATCCCTCCTCTCTAAAACAAGAGACCTAGTTATAGGGAAAATAAATTTGTGCCCTAATTTATATTCACTGAACTTGGACACTTTTATTCCTCTTTTCCCTCTTCTTTCCTTGTTGACTTCAATATCTATATGGTAATCCTTCAAGAGTCCTTTTCCATCTTTAAAAGTTGGATATAAATACTTTATTTGCTCCCAAGAAAAATAAATGTTATTTTCTACAAAACAAAATAAAATGTATTAGTTAAATAAAATAAGCATGTAAAATATTAAATATGGGAATATTAAAATGTATTAATTATGTGTCTATCATGTTCGTTATAAATTATGTCCTAGTTCCGCTTTAATTGTATTAGATAAATGAAGATGTTTGTCTTTGGCTTTATTTAAGCACTTGATGTTTTGTAGTGAATGTCCACTTGTGTTCTTTATAAAATACTATGTCCTTATCCTACTTTAGTTGTACCACACATTTATTTCTTCTGATTATGCATCAGCGGTCTTTGGCTTTGTTTTTAGTTTTTAGTTTTTTGGCACTTGCTCCTTTTAAGGTTGTGGTTTGTTGACACAGACGAAAAGTTTTCTGTTTGTTTGTTACGGAAGTCAAAAGGGGTTTTTCGGAGATTCACCTATCAACTTGTTAGATGTATAGCCAATGATTCATTCTTCATTTCAGTCTTTCCTAGTTTTAACATGTTCTTCCTGTATTTTGGTCTAAAAGTGCAACTCTTGAGCAGTGGGGGCTATAAAATTTGTTAGCGATGTTTGTCGTTATGACGTGTAATTAGTTTCTTGCATATTTAGGATTTGAGCAATATGACAAGTGAAAGTGAGGATAGGATGGTGGCCAATGGTTACATAGATTCGCCATCTATTGAAGAGGTCAGCAGTGGAGGAAATGTGGCAGGAGGTGGTTCGCTTAAAAAAGGCCCTTGGACATCTGCAGAAGATTCAATTTTAGTGGATTACGTCAACAAGCATGGAGAGGGAAACTGGAATGCTGTACAAAAGCACTCAGGACTTTCCCGTTGTGGGAAAAGCTGTCGCTCACGTTGGGCAAACCACCTAAGACCGGATCTCAAGAAAGGTGCATTTACGCCGGATGAAGAACGGCACATAATTGAACTTCATGCTAAGATGGGAAACAAGTGGGCTCGAATGGCTGCAGAGGTGTGTATTGATCTTTTCTTCAATGTTCTTTAAGGAATCAATTTGTTTGTGTAATCCTGTGTCCAGATTCCAATTGCATGGCGATTGCATATTCTTAAGTCGAGAACAATGGAGTAGGTAGAAATGGTATTTTTGTTATCTTAATCTGTCATTAAGATATATTAGATTATTCTTCAAGCTTATATGTTGAATAATTAACATCTGTCCGTAACTTCCACCATATATATTTATTCTATATTAGCTCATGTATAAATTTAAGCATATATGCAAGAGGATGGGCATCTCATTGATGTAAAAACTACCGTGTCATAATAATGATATAATATTTCACTTGTAAAAAATGAAATTATTAAGGGGTCATTTTAATTTCTAAACTTGGCAGGTCTTTTGGTTTTAGCTTATGACCTAGTGTATATCATACTATTGAAAAACTCAGCAACAAGATAATGAACACTGGACATTGTTTGACATCTACATCCATTGATGTGTTTACTTTTAAAATGATAAGAATCCAAATTATACCAACGCTTAAAGGCATTTAGTAATTTCTTAAGGGAAACTTGAAGAATCAATGTAGTATATGCCTTAAAAAGAATTAAACTGATAAAATGTTGAGCTCAAAGTCAAGTTTAAAAGGTAAAAATATTAATATGAACATTTATAAACTTTATTAATTAATTGATGGGTTCATATGTCGAGGCGACTTTAATTCCCTTATTGAGAAAGAGGGAAAAGAAGCATGATTACTATTCAACTACCAATAATTGCACCATCCAGAGTTGTGGATTCTTTTAAATTCTTCTAGGGATTCTCTTGTAGATATTTTAATGAAAAAATTGAAAATATTCCATAGACTATATATATATACTAATTAGTATAATGTTTTATATACCAATACTATCTATGAAATTAGTGTAAGAATTAATTAGTATAAATTTTCTAAATTCTTAGATAGTATTATTACATAAATGTTTTTTGTGTTTCTTTATTTTTTTTACATATTATTATGGATTAATATTTATTAGTATTGAAATTGTAATGTATGTATCTATAATTATGTGTATAAAATTCTATTTAATAGAATATGCTATATGTATAAAAATTCTGTTTACATCCTACATTGGGCATTAACGTTGATTCTAGGGTCAGAGTATTGGGTCATGTAACTTCAGTGGTGGTTGATCCCAATGTGATAGTTGCAATTGTGGTCAGCGAAGGCTAGAAATGGGAAGGAAGTTTGTGGACTTAGTGATGTAGGACAAGGTCGAAAGAATCAGTTGAAAAACCTACACAAAAGTACAAATCTTTTCTCAAAATAATTCCTGTCCAATAATGTAAAAATAATAAAAGGATTTCAAATACTTTATATAAAAAACATGAACTTAATGACCAAGAAAAATCCCTAATTTTAAAAAAAATAAAATCCTTGTTAAAATCTACTATTATAATTAAAACTTCTAGAATATCTTAGTATATGTAATTTACCCAAATAGTTATCTCTAAATAATAATATAAAATAATAATTAAGCAATCTTTTGATCCCTTTCTTCCATTTTTACATCACTTAGCTTCATCGGTGCTCATTATAACAAGTAAAAACTTCTCAAAACTGAGATGAGGTGATGTAGCCAGCTTTAATGCAGATAAGTGGGACTTGGTAATAGTATATACTTTTCTGAGTATGTAGCAGACAATATGTGACGCAAAACGGAAGTAAAAGAGTTTACTAACGTAATCTCTAAGAACACAAATTGGAATCCACCAGAGAAATAATTCAATTTTTCTTAAAACTTCAATGCCTCCCTGAAACAAATAACCAAGAGCTTAAAAGTCTCTGGAAACCCTAACTTAAGTAAAAAGACCAAATTAGAACCTTATTAAACAAATAACAACTAAAATAAAAAAAAAACCAAATAAAATAATAAAACTTCAACCACCCTGCAGTCTGCCTAAAATCACGAACCAACTCTTTTGCCTAATTTTCTATCCAGCTCTTTTTCAAACTCCAAAGCCAATTGTCATCCATCAGTCTTTCCACCTACAAAGAACTTGACCTCAAGTTTAAATCTGGATAAAGCGGAACATCGTCACAAAACTCATAAAGATTAGCTACATTGTAAGTACGAGAGATGTTCATATCGGCAGGCAAGTCAATCACGTAGGCATTATCATTGATCTTCTTGATCACCTTGTACGACCCGTGGTTTCAACTTGTTATAGGAACCGACTGGGAACCTTTCCTTACGCAGAAACACCATTACCTGATCACCCTCAACAAACAATTTCGTACGTCTCTTGACATCTGATTCGGCTTTATACTTCGCATTCTTCTTCTCCAACTGGGCTTTCACTTCAGCCTGAACATCGCGAACCAGCTCAACCATGTTTTCAGTAGCAACACTTACTCCAACAAGACGGGCCAGGGCTTAGGAGGATGCAGATACACTAAAGCACAAAAGGAGATTTACCAAGATGGCGATGTGAATCAGATTATTATACGCTGAACTCGACTTGTGCTAGTGCCACGTCCCCACCGCTAAGCTTTTCCACAAATGATCCGAATTAAATTCCCGGTGTTCTGGTTGATTCTTAGTCCGCTGTCGATCCAGCGGTCTTGTGATGCTACTAAACTTTAGAGTAGTATCCATCCGCCACCAAGAATGTAACCCAAAAATAGCTAAGAAACTTCGAATCCCTATCGAGGTGATAGATTGAGGATTCCATATAAAGTATAAACAAACCACTTCACGAAAAGAACAATTGAGCAACATGGGACGCTTCATATGTCTTCCCGACAAGGTATAAAATGCCCCATCTTGGAGAATCACAACCACCACAAACACAAAAATCTAATCCACGCCGAGTCCGTGGAAGACCCAAACAAAATCCATCGACAAATCCTCCCATATGCACTTTCGGTGCATATGTAGAGACCTATATTTTGAGCTTGTCCTCGGCAGTTTGATGACATAACACTTGCGAACAAAGTTACCCACGTCGTGTTTCAACAAATGCCAGTAATACCGCTCAGCCACCCCACCGATAGTCTTGTCACGTCCCAAGTGACCACTCAAACCTCCACCATGTAGCTCTCGAATCAGCTTCTCCCTCAAAGAACTCCGTGGAATACATAACTGATTTCCGTGGAAGAGGTAGCCATCGACCACATGAAATTCTCCCTCTATTTGTTTAAGAAAACACCTTTCCCATACCTTGCCAAAATCTTCATCCTCCGAATACAACTTTTTCAGAAACTCAAACCCAATAAATTCTTGCTGCATAGTGACCAACAAACTCGCGCGCCGACTCAATGCGTCTGCCACCTTATTCAGGGCACCCTATTTGTGCTTCAAAACAAAAGAAAATTTCTGCAAATAGGTTGCCCACCAAGCATGCATATTACTTAAGCTTTTTAGGTACTTCAAAGCTTGGTGATTAGTGTACAAAATAAATTTACGTTGAATCAGATAGTACTCAATACTTTTGGGCACGAACAATCGCATAAAATTCTTGGTCATAGGTACTCCATTTTCGTCGTGCATCACTAAACTTTTTACTGAAATATGCTACTGGTTTCTTCTCTTGTGACAAAACTGCTCCAATCTCAATTACTAGCATCACACTCCACCTCGAATAATTTATCAATACTGGGTAAAGTAAGAACAGGAGTAGTGCACAATTTTTCTTTGATGACTGTAAAAGCTGTTTCAGCTGCTTCACCCCATCGAAATTGACCCTTCTTTAAACACTCTGGGTGCCACAATGCTAATGGGCGCTAACCCATGGAAACTCCTCACCTCTTCTCTCGCTCTTGGGTGTAGGCCAATCACGAATAGCTCCAACCTTTTCTTCATCGACCAATATACCCTTTGAACTGACCACATATCCAAGGAATAATAATCGTTCTATCAGCCAATTGCACTTTTTAAAATTAATAAAGAGCTTATTTTAAGACAACACCTCTAGCACAGTTTGAAGATGCTCCGTATGGTCTTTCTCACTCCGACTATAAATCAGTATATCATCAAAATAAACGACAACATATTTTCCAATGAAAGGTCGTAATACTTGGTTCATAAGTCGCATAAAAGTACTAGACGCATTGTACAATCCGAAAGACATAACCAACCACTCGTAGAGTGCATCCTTTGTTTTGACAGCTGTCTTCCATTCATCACCAGGTTTAACCCGAATCTGATGGTATCCACTTTGCAGATATATTTTGGAGAACAACTTCTAACCCTCCAACATATCTAGCATGTCATCCAATCTCGGAATCGGAAAATTGTATCTGACAGTTATCTTGTTAATTACCCGACTATGAACGCACATCCTCCAACTGCTATCTTTTTTTAGGACAAGTAATGCGAGAACAACGCATAGGCTCATGCTCTCTTGAATAAACCCCTTCTGCAGTAATTCCTCTACTTTCTTCTGTAAAATCTAATTTTCTTTGGGACTCATCCGATAATGTGGCAAATTGGGTAATCTTGCTCTCGAAACTAAATCAAAATGGTGCTAAAAATCTCTTTGCGGTGGAAGGTCATTTGGTAAATCATCAGACAATCACTGAACTCAGCTAAAAGGGACTGCACTTTCTCGGGTAACACAACTCTTTGCTCTTCCTTCCCTTCTATCACTAGAGCTCGCACAACCACAACATGCACCTCCTGTGCCTCTTTAGTTTCAGATTCCAAATCAGTTACTGAAGTGATTAAAGAAAGTAAAGACTGCTCTTCTGCCGGGATCTTAGTTGAGCCACCACCTGAATTTCTTTTCGGAACCATTGCAATCTTCTTGCCACCCCAATTAAAAATAATAAAATTGTCGCGCCGCCTATAGGTGACATCCACATCAAAATGCCATGGTCGTCCTAATAACAAGTGACTAGCATTCATGTCGACTACATCGCAGACCACCTCATCTCGGTAGTGCTGTCCGTGAAATAGGAACTTTTCACACATCACTCACGTTCGCCTTTTGTCCTTTCTGAATCCACCCAATCACATAGGGCTTTGGATGTTTTTCTACTCAGTAACTTGCGGATGTTCTACCGCTTTTTTGGACACGATTTCTCACAACTCCCACTCACAACAATTAAATCACAAACCTTCCCCTGAACACTACAACAAGCCTTAAAAATATTATTTCTTTGTGAGGAATCTTATAACTTCGTTGAACACAACTCTTTGAATCACAGTTTACATATGCTCCCTGCTCCTCCGCTATTTATGCACCATTCAAGAGTTCGTCCATGTCTATTCCTTTAGCATACTGAATGCCCTCGTCATTTTTTCCAACATCCACAAAATTCACCAGTTTCCGAGGCCGGACACTCATTTGAACGATGGCCTGGTTGGCCGCACCCGTAACACTTCAACCCACTTTATTTAGCATATGAGTTTGGCACCCATGGAGCTTCCCTCATACCTGCTGTTGTCGGCCGTGTCCTAGCAGGGATATTACTAGGAACTGAACCCTTTGGATCTGATCTGCAGCAGTTTTAGATCGACTTTGTCCATCGCCTGGTGAAAATATGCTTCTGTTTGCAGCTTTATTGGACGCCTCAGCCATGTCCTTCTTGTAGTAGGAAAATCGATTGGATGTTTTCTTCATTAATTATGCCTTTAAGGCCATGTTATGCGCCTCATCCACTGTCCAAACGACTTGCAATTCAAATGTCTCGAATGGAAGGCTTTAATCCTCCAAATATATGGAAAATTGTTGTCCTTAAGTCTCATTTAGGCTGGTGCGAAGCTTACAGCCTAGACCACTCAATGTTCTAAAAGGCGCTACGTAGAGGCAAAGGCCTTGGGGCCTCAAGCGGATTTTTTATTGTAAGTCAATTTTAATATTTTATCTTATATTTATCCAAACAAAAATAATAATATAAAGCAAAACAATCTATAATAAAGATAATAAAAGCCTTTGCTTAAAGTTCAAACACATATCCATATTGTTAATGTCAAAGTTCAAACACAAATATGCAATTGTTCAAAGTTTAGACATATTTTTAACATATTAGTTTTATTCATAAACAAGATTGCTATTAAATAATAAAATTTAAAATTTTAAAAATTTAATTTAATATTAAAATTTAAAAAACTAAACATAAATTTAAGAATTATATTGAATTAAACTAAATATTACAAATGTATCATCATTTATATAATTTGAAGTTGGTACAAGTTCAAAAATTACAACTATAATAAAATTATCCATTTTGACTTGATATTGTTCACTTCTTATGTGATTTGATATGCTACAACCTTTGTGTTATGAATATGGTAAATCATTAGAAAAATAAATATATCAAAATCTAGTTTGGGTAGTTATTAAAATAAAAAATACCTCTCCGCCTAGACCCCGCCTAATTTCTTAAAGGAATTTTTTTACCGCATTGGGCCTAAGTGAGACGCCAAGGGACTAAGCGCCTAGGTGAGGCGCCAAGGAGGGCCTAAGCGCCTAGGAGGGACCTATACGGGAATTTTTAGAACACCGAGACCACTCCTCTATATATTCTCAATCAGTCCTATTACCTGCAAGACAATTCTATTAACTCCAAAAAAAATTGCTCATAATCTTGGGGTAGAAATCTGTTAATCATAAGTTGTTTCATTCGACTCCGTGATCGTGATAGAGTCTTGCCTTGTTGTCGCCTATCCATCTGCAATTTCTCCCTCCAAACAGTAGCTCCGTTTCTCAACATATATGCTACCAGATTGACTTGTTGATCCGCCGTAACTTCAGTCAACTCGAAGAACCTTTCAACCTTAGAAATGCAGTCCAGGAACTTTTCAATCTGCAGTTTACCATAAAACAGTGGTATGTCTACGCGTATTCTATAGTCAAGTTGATTTTGGTGTCGGTTTTGAGGAGGATTTCTTTGTTAACCCGCAAAGTGCTCATTAGAGTCTTCATCACTCAAATCTTCGAACTGTTCGTGTCTCGTCGCTCTTGGCGGACGTCCACCTCCAGGACGGCCAAGTGCAAATCCCTCGCCTCTATCTCTGTTGGTAGGGGCAGGGGCGTTGGCAATAGGGGCGTTGAAGTTGGGTTGGTGCACCAACAGTTGTTGCAACATGGCCTCCACCCTCGCCATTGACTGTCACTGCTCATCAATCGCTGCCCATAATTCGGCATCCCTACGACTAGTGTCGCCTGGGTTAACTCTTCCGCTTTCGTTGTTAGCCATCGAATAGGGAAAATCCCTAGGCTTTGATACCACTTGACATAGAACGGAAGTAAAAGAGTTTACTAACGTAATCTCTAAGAATACAAATTGGAATCCACCAGAGAAATAATTCAATTTTTCTTAAACTTCAATGCCTCCCTGAAACAAATAACCAAGAACTTAAAAGTCTCTGGAAACCCTAACTTAAGTAAAAAGACCAAATTAGACCCTTACTAAACAAATAACAACTAAAATAAAAAACCCAAATAAAACAATAAAACTTCAGCCACCCGGTAGTTTGCCTAAAATCACGAACCAACTCTTTTGCCTAATTTTCTATCCAGCTCTTCTTCAAAGTTCAAACTTCAAAGCCAATTGTCCTACATCAATATGTTATGGATAGCGGTGGTGTGAGATTATAGGCAATTTACAACACTAATGGAGGCTGATATGATTCTAGTGCATCAAATGGTTAATGGTTGCATTGTTCTAAAAGTTGGCCTAGGTGGAATTGACCTTTTACCGTCTTGATGTGGCTCTAATGTCTAGGCGAGGTATGTGGATTTATTTATTTCTATTTTTTTTATGTTTGAAAGAACAAAAATAATGTTATATCCATTTTCTGTCTACAATGCTATAATGAATTTGTTATGCCTTAAACAAAAGTTTTTTCTTGGTTCCTTTCATGTACAATTTATTATCTTTACATATATTACTTTATATAGTTATATACAAATATAAAAAATAAAAATAAAACTGTTTAGGCCGCTTAGGCGTCGCCAAGGCCCGCTTTGATTTTTAGGACACTGAATGGTTGACTTCACTTGTATCTGATTTGTTGGTGGTTGCAATTTCCTTTATTTAGATAAATAAATGATTTCATTTGAAATCCCCTAGAAGGTGGCCAACCTACACAAAGTATAGGAGAGTAAAATGCACAGTTATTCTACATTCAAGTAAAAACACAAATCTTCCCTATATGAGGAACCTCCCAAAAAATTACCTACTTAAGGTAGGCTTCTAGAACAAAGTCATTTGAAAATCAAAAAGATTCACAATCAAACATCAAAACACCTCATGGAGCCAAAAAGTAGAGAAGGATTATGAAGTGAACAAATATGGGCAGCGGCCTTGCTCTTCCTTTCAATATCGGGTATTCCATTCTTTCCAGATTGTCCATCAAATAGCATGCAACAACAAGTCCGTCCTTCACTCCTTGGTCCTTCCTGATCTTTACTCCAAACCAATCCTACAATATCTCACTTATCGATCTTAGCGTCACCCAAGCTATGCCACACAATGGGAACATGACGGTCCAAAGATTTCTTACTGCCTCACAGTAGAGAAGCATTTGGTCAACCATCTCGTCTCTGTTGTTTCATTTGTTTTGCAGAAGAGAGAATGAGGGATACTTGATTACTTAAGAGTAAAGGGGAGTATGAATATGATTGAGTGCTTCACTGACTCGAAATTACTTGTGGAACTTCTTCTTCAATATCCTTCTTTTGGTTCTAATATTTATTGTCTTATAGCTGATATTATATGTTTAGGGTCTTTGTTTTGTGTTTGTAATGTAGTCAAGACTCAAGGTGCCTAGGTCTGAGGTGTTTCGGGCTCATAAGTTGGCCTGTATGGCTAGGGTATCTAGATGTAACCATTAATGGATGTTTTATTATTACCCAAAAAAAAAAAGAAGGGAGTATAAATGACAAAAAAATTATGTCTGAAATCCTATGATGATCTTTGCCTTCTTTTACATGACTCTTAGTCTCTATCTCTATGTACTCCTCTGTGTGTGTGTGTCTAGCTTTTTAGAGCTTGAGCTTACAGGAGAAGCCCAATGGTCTCTGTACTCGTTTTGGTCTCCTGTTGTCATATCATTTCTCTAATGCTTTTTGTTTAGTTTGTTCACTCTTATATATATATATATTCTCTTAGTAGCATGTTATGTAATTAACGAGTTCATATTTAGTACTAAAATTTGTGTAATTGGACGATGAGTTCTATGTCTTCTGTATACATATAGTTTGGTCTTGCATGGTGATAACTTCTAATTTTTAGTAATATTGCCTTATCCAAGAAATAAAAATTGACTCCCTCCATCTAGTTTAATTGATCCTTGTTTTCCAAGTGTTTGTGCCACAAATTTTAAGACATGTGAAACCCATTAATATAATAATATATTGAGTATATTATTTTAGATTGTTAATGTAGTTGTGAAGTATTACATACAAATATATCAATGATAGAAGCTAATTAAAAATATATTAAATAAATATGGCTAGGTGGTCACAAAGCCCGTGCCATGAACATTCAACAAAGAGGTCAATTAAACCCCCATACAAAGGGTATAATTTTTTGTACCAATTTTCCCTTATATCCACTGGGAAACAATTTTTTTGTCGTGATATCATTTGCTTTGCACCTTAACTTTTCTTGTGCATGTGCTAGTCAAATCAATTTGAAAGTTAAATATGTTTATCATCCATCCCTGGAACAATTTGAAGTGTGTCAAAGGATTATTTTTTTGTCACTGTGCTTCATTGATGGTAGAGGATCTTTAAGTTTTTATGACATCCAACATATAACAATTCACATCCAAATCTGTGATATCTTTTATTTCCTTTTTTTTTCCTTTGTGATATCTTATTTCAAGATGTTAATAACACTTATTGTGTTATTAGAAGATGAGTTTTTTTGGCTAAAAGGAAAAGATATTTTTTTTGGTGATATTAATAGCATTTATGCCAAGCTGAATAGTGGTGCTAGGAATGAAGCCGTTTTAATAAGCTCGTTTGTATAATACTTTTATCGGCTTTATTAGTTACAAATACACTATAAGCGACCACTGGGTGGGCACCTCATTTTACCCCCATAGTACTTCAGCAATTTACTGCACAATTCCGCAAAATTTGGCTTGTCTTTTCTCCTTGAGTGCAAGTGGATCACATTTCTTATCAGCTGTGTCTGAAGGAAGTTCAATTTTGACATTATATATGGAAACCTACATGCTTTCACTTTTATTCTCAGTTGTGTCTGAAGTTGGTCTGATTTTTTGCATTTTATATGCAAACCTTCATACTTTTTTGTACTTGAAAAGAATGTGCATGGCTTCGACACAGGAGTGGGCAAGGGGGCTCAGCCTCTTCACAAACAATAGAGAGAGAATAACAGAAAAGTTTCAAGGAATCCTGAATAAGCTGCTTTAAGTCTTCCTATTTTCATATTAGTCTTACTTCTGTCTTCACTACTTGCATTCCTGTTTCAACTCCTTAGTTGAGAGAAAGCCCCTAACACTGAGTTTCCGTACTCAGTAATTGATCTTTGATTATAGGATTTAATTGTCATGCACACAGATAAGTTTGTTGCTTCTCTTGCACATTTTCCTCTTCTTTTTTTTTTATTATTATTTTTGGTTGTGCTAGTAAACATGACTATTGTTGACTATAAGATACAGATAAGTAAGTTAATAATTAATGTGTAAGCGTGACATAATTGGCACAGTGAAAACAGCTTCTGGCAGTCTATACCTCTTTGGAGTGCCTAAAGCTGTTCCAGAGGTTATTGGTATCACTGGTTGGCAATCTAATTTCACAGATGGCTTCACAGTTCTATTTTTGTTAGACATTAAAAGGAAAAGGTCATAATGTTTACTTTCAGTAAGTAGGTAATAGAATCCAATACGCTACATCGTTTTTACCAAATTAGACAAATTTTATAACATGATTACCTGAGTTCAATATGTTCCATTCACTAAAAATTATGTGAGTTTTCTGCAATTCTGTTCAGAATAATTTTCTGGTTTATTTCTCAAAATTTTGTATCATTTCAGTTACCTGGACGCACTGACAATGAGATAAAGAATTTCTGGAACACAAGAATCAAAAGACAGCAGCGAGCTGGTTTACCCATTTACCCTCCTGACATTTTGCAAGCGCAAAATGAGAATCAAATAAGTCAGAACATGGGTACATTCTCAAGTGGTGACACACCTCATCCTGAACTTTTGCCAACGAATAACTTGGAGATTCCATCTGTCGAATTCCAAAATTTGGAACTAACCCAACAGTTCTATCCATCTTTCCTTGATATTCCTGCAAGTAGCTTGCTTACTCAAGGTCTCGGTTCTTCTACCTGTAGTAATAGCTTTCTGTTCTCAACGATGCATCCAGCCAAGCGTCTTGAAATCGAATCCTCACTTCCTGGTTTCAGTGGCAGTGATGTTCTCCCAGCATTCAGTCAATATCAGGATGATGGTTCTCGGAAAATTGTCAAGTCCTTTGGAAGTTCGTATGATAATAACCTTTCATCATCCTTGTGTTTACTTCCTGGCAGCCATGCCCTTTTAAATGGCAACTCTTCTTCTTCTGAGTCCATCTCTTGGGCGATGAAGCTGGAGCTCCCTTCACTCCAATATTCAGATACTCAAATGGGTAGCTGGGGCACACCTTCCCCATTGCCTTCCCTTGAGTCTGTAGATACTTTGATCCAAACCCCTCCAACTGAGTTGACATCACAAACTGTCTGTCACCGCAGAACAATGGCCTATTAGAATCTGTACTGTACGAATCACGAACACTGAAAATCTCAAAGAACAATTCATGCCAGCAGACTTCTAACGCTTCTGCTACGTGTGGGGTTGGAGCCGACAGTTTATCTCAGCTCCATGATGCAGACTGGGATGTGTATGCCAATTCGAACTCTCCTCTAGGTCATTCTGTTACCTCGGTGTTCAGCGAATATACTCCCTTCAGTGGAAGCTCATTGGATGAACCTCAGTCGATCAAGACACCACCAGGTGAGTATAGTTTGTTCAAGAATATGCTCCTTTTATTTATTAATTATTTAAACTTTAAGTGAATTCTAAGTTTTCTAGAAGGAAATCATTGGTTCTTATTTAAAATTATTGCTTCTTATTTTGATTGTTGCTTAGTTAAGCAAGAAGCTAAATGGGCTTCAATAATGCACTGTGAGGGAAAGGATGGAAATTCATGTCAAATGAATTGTTCCAGGCCAGATTTCGTGCTCGACTCAAACTGGTTTGGTCCTAGCTCTGAGCGCGGTAAGGACCATTCTATTCTGACAGATGCTATTGGCACACTGCTTGGTGAGGATTTTAACTCCGACTGCAAGCAAATAGGTGATGTATCTGCTTCAAGTCAAGGTTGCAGCCATGGGTCTCAGCCATGGGTTTCGTGAATGGAACATGTCTACTACCATCTGCCACATTTCTGAACATTATTAAAAACTTTGATTATATAAAATTTCATGGATAATTTCTCTGCAATGATCATCAAACGTTTTCCCTTAGTTCTGAACAGGTCTAAGGGAACAACATAATGGAATTCTACCCTTGGTGGAAGTAATCCGTATGATACTTTATGGTTTCTTGATCATTGTAGACATTTGGTGGCTCTTCTATTGTTCCTTTAACTGCTGAATAGATCGTACAATTCATTTTACTATTTGGTGGTTGTGTTTCAATTGTTGTTTATGGTAAAATCATAATTTCAATTTTTGTGTGATAATATTCTTTAATCATGTTAAGCATAAAAATCAAAATATGGTTTGTGTAATTATTAATGGTGAATAATTGCTTAGACAATAAATATATTGAGTGGGCAAATATTTAAGATCAGATGAGGCATAGTTCGACGCCTAAGATGAAAAGAGATTGAATTTTCAAAGAATGGAAAATTAATAAGAAGTTCAATTATAATCAAACAACTATGTTACAAGATTACATTTGGAAAAGTATATCTGATCTAAAAACTACTTGATCACAGTGATCAAATTAATAAAACTATTTCTATTTTACCTTACCAACTCGGCAGTTACAGACTCCTACGATAAAGTGTGATAGTCTCTAACTATGATATGTTGATATTGGGTATTTTGTGAGTAGTTTTCTTGGGTACAAAAAGAAATTTGATCGTCTTTTAAGGTGATTGAGAAGGGATAATCGCTCCATAATATCTTACCCATTTTCACCACTCTTCAGGTACTTCCTCGGTACCAACTTCAACTGATATATTTGAATCTTTTAACTGACCATGTCTCTCAAGTCGGCAGACTTGAATGTCATGCCGTGTCGCAATATTGTCTTGGGCAATTCGGGTGCAGAATATGAATCAGCTTCGTCGAAGAACTTTTTTTTTTTGCAAAGGAGGCCATACAACTAAAACTATAATTTAAATATTCATACAGTCATCCGCTAGCGCTGCTAGGGTATCAAATGGAGTTTCCTTATTACATTCTCTTACAAAGTTAGAGCAGTGACCCAAAAATGCTAGAGAGTCCGCACATTTTTTTCCTTGTCTTCGAGTATATATCGCGAGGGTATCAAATGGAGTTTCCTTATTACATTCTATTACAAAGTTAGAGCAATGATCTAAAGCTGCTAGAGAGTCCGCTCATCTATTTCCTTGTCTTACAGTATGCATCACATGAATGATCCATGGCCTTCTAAGGAGCTGCATGCAATCTTGGATTAATCCTTCATCAGGATGAATTTGGATATCCCCTTTTTAAGCAAAGTGACGGCCTTTTCAGAATATGATTCAAATTTCAGTTGTGGGATTCTCCTCCAACGATAAAGTAATCCCCTCCCTTATAGCTAAAAGTTAAGAATATGACCCAAAGTTCTGCCGTTAAAACACTGCTCATCCCAACTCTAACATGAAAACAATTGATCCATTCACCTCTTTCATTCTGCATTATGCCTCCAATCCCAACCGAGTTTGGGATTCGGTATTGAGTTTTAACCAGCCCATCGAGGGACCTTTCCAAACCACATGAATCTGAACTTGACTAGATTTTCGATTAGGCGCAGAAGGAAAAGCAAGCACAAGATCAGAATGAAGGTAGTGAATGTCTCGATTAGTTTCACATTGAGTGGAAAAAGGATGGTCAATAGATTCCTTGTTTCGATTTTTTCAGATGGTCCACATAATGGTAATAAACTTGAGGTGAACTTTGGAACAAGGATGAAAGGAAGTCACCTTAGGATTGAGACAAGTCTTAACCTGAAAGTAGTATGCCTCAAGTCAATGGATGTGGGCATTTATTTTGTAATCTTATTTATTTATTAATAAAAGAATTTATTTAATACAAAAAATATTTTTTATCCATGTTAATTAGTTGAATTAATAAATGTGGTAAACTCATAGCCTTTCGAGCAATGTTTTTAGAATCATGATGTTAATCATGCTAATGAGATCTAAATTCTTAGATAATACAAAACTAAAATGTTTTTAATCGTATAGATCACTAATGTGAGGTTACTGGATAGATTAGTACATACTGTAGCGATCCGGAATTTTCGAATGAATTAAATAGAAATTTAATTTAATAAATTTCTTATTTATTATATGTTTTATTATATTGTGTATGTGAATACGTGTGATATAATAAGTATGTAGGTATAAAATGTGATAAATATAATATTATATATTTATCATAAATAAATTATGAATAACAGTTTATTTGGTTATATTATTATATATCTATCATTTAAAATAAATTGTGGGAAATCAATTTATGGTTAAATTTTAGTGGTGCAAAATTATTGTAATTATTATCATATATTAAAATAATTTATAATATTAAATTATTTTAATAGGGTGAATTTATTCTTTAAGGATGTTATTCTACTGGAAAGGTTATATAACATTACTTTAATGTATATAAAAATTTGATATAAGTTAAATAAAGGGTATTAGAATAATTTATAGTACTAAATTATTTTTTTATTATAATTTTCTACGCAATAGGTACGGGGTATAAAATAGGTGTATATACTATATAATATAAGTTTAGGATATAATATGTATTAGGGATATGTGGGAATACATGGGAAAGCATGAGCTGCAGAATTTTAAGGCTGGGTCATTATTTAGCTTAGCAGGAGCTGCAAGCATATTAAGGCCATAGACTCACACTCAGCCAAGCTATATAAACTACTCCCTCCATCCCTAAATAACTGATGTTTTGAAGGTTGTCACACTTATTAAAGAAGTCATTTATTACTCTAATTTTATCATTAAGATTGATATATATTACCACAATTACCCTTGCATTAATTAAGAAAAGATGTACTCCATATAGTTGTCTAGATAAATGAAATACTCCATATAGTTGAAGGCAATAGAGGAAAAATTGTAATTAATGCTTCCTAGAAACTTGATAACGTCAAATATATTGGGAAATTTTGAACTTCCTATAATGTCAATTATTTAAGAATGGAGGTAGTATAATATAAGAAGAGCCAAAGCATGAAATCTAGTTTTATTTTTCTTTGCTCCATCCCACTCCGTCCGTTCCATTCTATATTCTCCTCTCTCTAAGCTACCCATTTTTATCTTCCTTGTTTTCGGTTAGAATTAGCAAAGAAATTGTTGGGTCATGATATTTCACCTATTGTGTCGAATGGATTGGGCCTACTTATTTAGTTAGTCCATTGGGTTTTTACTATTGGGTCCTAAAGTTATTGGGCCTAGTCACTGTCTTATTCTTGTTGGGTCTTTACAAGATCGGGTCGGATCAGTGGGTCGACTCATTAGATCTTTTAATATCTCTGTTTTTGACTTGAATGATGAAAAGGAAAGGTCATTGACAAAAAAGTCTGCAGATCATTAATGTGGATGAGATTATAGCCATTTGGCCACAGACACACAATGGAGGAAAAAGGTGATAACCTCGTATGCAATGACGTAGATCACTGGGGAGTGGGGGGGTTCGGTATCAGAGTGGGTGGGTACTACGAATCGGGCAAGAGAGTATAACCTAGCAAGGAAGTCTTCAAGAAAAAGGTACACACATACAACTGATAATTTTATCTCTCTCAATACACTAGATATTTTATCCTCCATTGTTAACCTTGTGATCGTCAGATCGACTCTCACGCTTTGAAAGCTATCCCCTCGACGGGTCAAGTCGCCAAGCTTTTGGTGTCGACCGTGTTTAGTATGCATGATCGTATGTCTTACGAATTGGGACGCTGGAGAAGATCTCATGTTAACATCAAGGCTAGAAGGAGGACCGAGTCTTTGTGAAAGAAGATCAAGTACAAGAGTGCCAATGATACAACTTCAATCTATTAAATATACCATTAATTCTATTGATTTAACTAGTCTATTACAGACATTACACCAATTCTTTACCTCCATCTCTGGATCACATCATCTTTCCTTAATATTCAATTATTCACTAATATTATACTTGGTAAAAACTCATTTAATTAAAACTTAACATCATACTCTTTATTCTAGAATCGTAAACTTTACAATTTTAAGTAATGTATTAAATATGCAACTCCTCCAACTCTACTTCCTCTTGAGTATTTAATAACTTCAATCCAATACTAAACCCTTCTTCTCAACATCATCACCATTTATCTATCATAGACTTTCAATATTAGTAACAAGTCAGTTCTCAGAAAAGAGGAGGCTTTTTGTTAAAACTGTGCTCAATTAGACAACTCATTTCCTCGATAGAACTTTTTAGACATTGTCAATACTTTTAATCTAACATAGTTAAATGATTTCTACATCTACTAGTGTTCTAAATGATTTTCATCACCATTGTTGAAATGTCTGGTTCCGTCTGAGGCTGAGTATTCTCTTCGGGAGGTTCACGAAGGTATTTGCGGCGACCATATGGCTGCTAAGTCATTAGCTTACAAAGTACTTCGGCAGGGGTACTACTGGCCTACGATCTTCAAGGAAGCTACGGAGTATGTGAAGAAGTGTGAGAAGTGCCAGCTCAACAGTCCGATCCCACATCAGCCACCAGAAGAGCTATACTCAATATTATCTCCTATACCCTTTTCTGTTTGGGGGGTAGATATACTGGGTCCGTTGCCGAAAGCTAAAGGTCAGGTCAGTTTTGTTATAGTTGCCATAGATTATATGACCAAATGGGTAGAAGCGAAGCCACTTCGGTTGATAACGAAACAAGAGTGCTTAAAATTCATGAAGGAGTCAGTAGTGTTTCGTTTTGGAATTCCCAAAGTGGTGATATAAGACAACGGACGCCAGTTTGTGGGATCAAAATTTGAAGGATTTCTGAAAGAGCTGGGAGTTCAGCACAAGAAAACTTCGGTGGCTCATCCATAGTCAAACGGGCAGGTCGAAGTGACCAATAGAACACTTCTCAGCGTGTTATGGGCTTACCGGACTACACCGAGGACTACAAAAGGGGATTCACCTTTCAGATTGGCCTATGGTATTGATGCCTTAGTCCCAGTTGAAATTGGGTCTCCAAGTCTTCGGGTCAGTCAGTTTAAAGAGATTTACAACGATGAAGGACTGAAGGTCAACTTGGATCTGTTGGAAGAAGTCAGAGAGGTGGCTTTGATCAAGTTAGCAGCCTATCAACGGAGAGTAGCCAAGCATTACAATAAGGGGGTAAAGCTTCGTAGATTTGAAGTGGGGGACTTCGTCCTCAGAGAAGTCGAAGCATCTACGCCACAGAACATGGGAAAGCTGATGCCGAACTGGGAAGGGCCGTATGAGGTAATTGAAGTACCAAAGCCTAGAACTTACCGGTTGAAGGCATTGGACGGATCAGAGATCAAGAATACTTGGCATGCTGGCAGGCTTCGAAAATACTTTTAGTAGAGATCGAGTCAGTTTATCGAAAGTCTGTAAATGGTGGTTTATCATCAATAAAAGATTCACTTTTTCATAAATTGATCTTCCTATTGGTCCTAAATTCACAGCGGTGTAAGGAGGACGGGGGGACTCGTTGACCATTCGATGGTAGCCTTTTTGGCAGGTGGTCCTTATGAATTTGTCAGGCCCTTCGGGATAGGCAAACTTCATCAAAGTAAAGTGGAGGATTCGGGTGGACTCACGACCATTCGATGGTTGCCTTTTCTGCAGGAGTGTCCTCATGGGTTTAATTTCATCATGAGTGGTAAACAAATTCCACAATCCTTTTTAATTTTGCTTTTGTCATGAAAGTGGTAAACAAAATGCAATCAAGTAAGGAGGTTAGGGGACCCACGTCCATTCGATGGTAGCCTTATTGTTAGGTGTGTCCTTATGAATTTTTTCTACCGCGAGTGGTAAACAAATTCCATGGTCCTTATAAAATTGTTCTACCCCGAGTGGTAAACAAGATCTTGATGGTGCAAGGAGGATCAGCCGAATTCACCTTATACATGACTTACCTCACACTTCGAAAACGATAAGTATACATTGCTTTATTTTGTTCAAGTGTTGAGTTCGATCCATTCAGTTCAATTCATTTCTTAACTTAACTGTTATATGCCTTTTTTGATTCATAATCTAAGTTAAGTTCATTCAAGTCCATTAATGTTGAATTATTGACAAGAAATAAATTAAGCAAAAATCATGAAAAAGAAAGCTGAAATTTCATTAATAATTAAACGATTACATACACAGAAAACAAATTTTTTTTACATAAATTCTAACATCAAAAAGCAAGAAGACTGTTTCAAGCACCACCCTCGCCTTCGTGAGTCAAGAAGGTCAGTCTAATTAAAATCGCAACCAGCCTTTTCCTTACCTCGATCTCGCGACTTCAGCATCTTTCTTGAGTATACCTTCAAAATTTCTACATTGAGCTCATCGGATGTACGATAGTCCGTTTATATTTGCTTACGCAGCTCTTCAGTCAAAGGAGGACCTCGCTCCTTAAGTGCTTTTATCTTGCCATGAAGTTTACGACGTTTGGCCCTATGTGTTTTCTTATCATCCCGAGCCTTCGTCTGAACTTCACCAAGTTGTATCGCTGCTTCATGGGTCAGGATTTAATTCTTCATTCTTAGTCTTCGAGCGATTCTCTCCAACCAGCCGACGCTCATATTTGCTAGAGATTGTCAGGTGGCCTTAGTTTCTTTCAGTTCTTCCTTGGTTGACTCCAGTTCATCATTGGATTCCCTCAGACCCTCTTTGGTTTGGGCCAGTTCCCTCCGAAGGCCTTCATTGGTATGAAGAACACTTTCGTGTTCACTACTCTCCCGAGCCAATGACGCCTTCAACATATTATTTTCCCTTCTCATAGCCTCCTCTTCGGCCTCATCATTTATATGTCTGGGACGTAAACGCCCGAAGACCGCATTTGCCTACATATATTCAATAGTATCCAATCAGTTTCAGATACTCAAACAAGAAAAGAAATGTATAAACCAAGAAAACTGTCACTTACCTTCGCCAAATAGCTCATGCCTTCATCAAGCAAGTCCTCGTTCGAATGGTTACCAAATCGGTGATCGTCGATTTCCCGAACGAAGGTATCAAAGAGCTGAAAGGGGAAATTGGCATTGAACCGAGGCCACATGGTCGGTGTTCCCATTGCATCATTCTGAAATTCTTGTGATGAAGGCCTTGGGGGGGACGACATGGGTTGGTCACGAGTTGGAGAAGGGTCCATATATATATTCTCGGGGGATGGAGATCAGACTAGAGTGGGGTCACGAACTGGTGAAGGTACAAGTGTTAAGCTTGGATGGCTGTCAGATGGTTGTTTTCTCTTTCGAGATGGTGCTGCAGTGGGTTCGATTCGTTCTTCTTCATTAGCAGCTTGAGTCTCCACTAGGGTTGTTGGGGGAAGAACATTCAAAGAAGGTACTCTAAGCTCATCGGGGGTCAGGGGGTGATCTTGGTTCTTAATTTTTTGACTCGAAGGAATTGTTTTCGATCGTCTGTAGGTAAATCAAGTAAACTTCCTTGAGTAGGTGTTAGAATGATGGTTGATTCAGGTTCTGGTATGGATTCAGAATCAGATTGTATAGAAATTGGTCGGGGTTTTTGGATGGCTCTCTTCTTTCGGCGAGGTTGAAGGATTTCTTCTACTAGAATGGGCTCTTCAGTTTCTGGCTCGATGGTTTGGGGTTCAACATTGGTTGTTTCAACAGTAGGTGTTTTGGTAGGTGGGTTGTCTTCAGGAGAGGCTTCTATCAATGGAGCTTCAGTATCTTCTACAAATTTTCTGGATAGGAAGTCCTCATAGTCCCTTTCTTCATCAGGTCTCGGCTTGATTAAAGATACTGCAAGAAGAATAGATAGCACATTTCAGAATATGTATCATCAAAAATTATGAGAAATCAAAAATAAAGTTTCAAACTTACATTTGTGGTTATACAACCATGATTGCTTAGAAAATAGTCCATATTTCCACTCTTCCTTCGGAAAGTTGTCAAGAAGCTCTATCATTTCAGCTATGTGTTCTTTAGGAATATCCCCAAAGTCGGCAGAGACTTTCTCATCAGTGGCCCAGTTTGGTATAGAGGCAATCTCTGGTCCCTTGATGAAGAACCATCCTTTGTGCCATACTTTGTTGCTAGATGGGGTAGAGACCAGCGATCGTCTTTCAAATTTTTCACCTACCTTCGATGCCTGCTTACTTATAGCTTTAAATCCCTTCTCTCGGGACTGACCGATCTTATACACAGTTAAAAAGAAATCGAGAGTAGGCTCGACCCCTACTTCATGACAGAACGCTATGAAGTCTAAGATATGGATGTACGAGTTCGGCACTAGTTGGGCAAACTCGACACCAATAAAACCTAAAAGAGTCACTAGGAATATGTGAAGAGGGAACCTGACTCCTTTCTCGAGGATCGTCATAGGGACTGGTTTCCATCCTTCAGGCCGTTGATACATTTTCTCCTCAGACCTAGGAGCCCTTACCAAATGAGTATCTGAAATATGGCATCATTCTTGAATCTTTCGTAATTCAGCTTCGGTGACGGTTGACGGAGTGTTCGCATGGGTAAAAAGTTCCTTATTTCTAAAGAATTCAGAAGGAGGGGGTCAAGGTTTAGAAGATATTTTCATTTTGCTTGGAGTAGTAGCTTGAGGGTTGGAGCTCGATGCCTCGTTGTTGGGATTTGGGTTAGGTTGAACGGTCGTGAGGGGGGTTGCCCGAATTGGTGAGTTCTGGTTTGAATTGAGGACCACCATTGTTGAAGTTTTGCAGAGAAGGGAAGAAAAGTTCTGGAGAGAAGAAGAGAGTTCAAAGGTCCAAAATTCAAATTGACAGGTAAAACTGTCAAATTTGGTAAAGTTTATCTTTTATACTAACGGTTGCACGGTACACGAGGGCGGCACATTTAATTGATAGTCATAATCACGAATTTGAAAGGGTGGCGTTCGGGCTAAGTCTCAAGCATTTAGCAGATTGGGCCCTTCAATTGGACTTCCAGTTTTAATCCATCTTTTCAATTTTATTTTTATTTTTATCCTTCACCGGTTGGGCTTTGGTAAGTTTCGTTTTGGGGCCTATTTCAACCCTATCAAATCCTATAATATCATGGACCATTTATAGTTTTCTATTAAATATCCTATTTAATAAAAAACTAGGGGGCAATGTTGGGTCATGATATTTCACCTATTGGGCCGAATGGATTGGGCCTACTTATTTGGTTAGTTCATTGGGTCTTTACTATTGGGTCCTAAGGTTATTGGGCCTAGTCACTATCTTATTCTTGTTGGGACCTTACAAGATCGGGTCAGATCAGTGGGTCGACCCATTAGATCTTTTAATATCTCTGTCTTTGACTTGTAATGATGAAAAGGAAGGCTGTTGACAAAAAGTCTGCAGATCATTAATGTGGATGGGATTATAGCCATTGAATTGGCATACATGGGAGGAAAAAGGTGATAACCTCGCATGCGATCGGCAGAGATCACTGGGAGTAATGTCGTGTCGACTAGTGAGTGGGTGACACGCAAAACCTGGTAGCACGAAGAGTATAACCTAGCAAGGAAGTCTTCAAGAAAAAGGTACACACATACAACTGATAATTTTATCTCTCTCAATACACTAGATATTTTATCCTCCATTGTTAACCTTGTGATCGTCTGTACTGACTCTCACGCCTAAGCTATCCCCCGACGGTCGAAGCCGCCAAGCTTTTGGTGTTGACTGTGTTTAGTGTGCAGGATCAGGGCGTCTTACGTGATTGGGACGTTGGAGAAGATCTTGGCATTAACAGGAATGGAGACTATAAATTGAATGGAAGCAAGATTGAATTCAAATTAGATCAAAAGGTAATATCTCTGCTATGTTTTAAAATTGGGGTTGTGTTCTGTACATTAGGGTGCTTAATTTCTGTTATTTTCAGTAAATGATTTCCTTAGAAATCTGGATTGGATTATAATTTAAACTCTATACAATCTGGGTATTCTAAGCAAAGCTATAAGATATTTGTTATAATTAGACTTGGCAATATAGTTGGTTAACTGTCGGGTCAACCCATATTAACTGGAACCAAATGGGTTGGTTAACTGTTTTTATTTATTTTGGTTGGTTAAAGTTTGGAACCATATTTTTAAAAAGAAATATAGTTCCAACCCAGTTAACCATTTTTTGACCCATATTTTATTCCAAATACAAATCAAAAGTTTTTCCACCCATATTTACATACTAGCAACAGTCCCGTGCCTCCGGCACTATGGACGGTGAGATTTATCCCAAACTTTTGACGGTCCAGATGATTTATTAGTATGAGCGGAAAATTCAAAATCATTTGTATTTTGTTAGATAGATTCAAGAAGCTCAACCACCACCCCACCCTCACCCCACCCCACCCACCCCCACCAAAAAAATATATTATGTGATTATGTATACACCCCTTACCCCTTACCCCCACCACCACCCAACCCCCACCCCTACCCCTACCCCACCCCCACCCCATCCCATACCCACCCCCACCTCCACCAAAAAAAATAATATTATGTGATTATGTATACACCCCACCCCCACCACCACCACCCCCACCCACCCCACCCCTACCCCTACCCCACCCCTACCCCCACACAACCCTCCCTACCCCCACCCCACCCACCTCCACCCCCACCACTCTAAAAAAAAAATTAATATTAAGCGATTATGTATACACCACCCACCCTCTACCCCTACGCTACCCACCTCACCCCACCCCACCCCACCTACCCACCCCTTATATCTGTCTCTCTATCTATAGTATATATTAATTTTATTTTTTTAAAATTTTGTTTAAAAGTCAAAACATCTTAAAATGGTTAATATGGTTTTTAACCCATAACCATACTCAAGTGATAGATTATTTCTAAAACTTGAGAATTAGCAGAATTTAATTGATGTAAATAAGATTTGATATCATAAAATGGAACTAAATTAATATGTTTTTAGTGATTTGAGATTGTGTATAGAAGTTTTGGGGCCTAATAAATAACTATAATTGATTTGAATTCTGAGTTTTGTAGAAGAAGAGAACAAGAATTAGTTTTTGTCGAAGTGACACGGCCGCGCTGGTTTGCAGTCATCCCAAGAGATTTTATTTGTGTTCTGAGCTTTAGGGCATGTATATTAAAGTTCCTTATGCTCTATTATGAGTCCTAAATGATTTTTGGATTGTCTATGCAAGAATTGGCTTAGTATAATATGGTTGATAAGAGTTTTATAATAAAACTACTAAAATATTTTAAGTAAAAACTTTTGTAAATATAGACTGGTTTAAAGGCTTTTAAAAGCTCTGTATTATATGTTGGATTGACAGTCTAAGGTCTTTAGCATGACATGGGTTAGACAGAGTTTGCATAACTTTCGCCTTAAATTTTTGAAAAAGGAGTAAGCATAAACTGTGCCACTCCCGAGGCATAAATGTAGCGCTGACCACTGTGCGTGTCTTTATGAAACATTTAAGACAAGTTTTATATAATTTGGGCTTTGGGACATGTAAGCATGAGTCTTCTAGTATGTATTACATTAAATATAAGATGTTTAGCATGACCTAGCATGGAATGATGATATCAAGGGAAGGTGGAATAAGAAGTTTTTTAAAATAAAACCCAATAAGCAAGAATAGAGGCAAGACAAACTAAGATAGTACATTAAATTAAAAGTGAACTAAGTTGATATGAATTGTATAACTATTGTGAATATACATGACTGTATGGTTGTGTAGGATTCGTGAATCGCAGATAGCTATGCGTTATAATTTCTCGCTAGGCAAGTCTTCTAGTTCCTATTTGTTATATCGAACTTCACATGATTATATGATTTATCTACTATTCCATTGAAGTATGAAAGTCAACTTATGACTTAAAAGGATTGAGTTTTGGTACTCAGTCTTGACATGATACGTGATATGCTAAATCTTATTTTTCGAGGTTATAATGCATGTTTATATGAACTGAGCATGATAAAATATGCTATGTAAAACATGAAAACTATTAGATTTGTTGAGTTGTCGAGCTCAATCTTGCAGAAATAAACTTTTTGCAAGTTAACGGTACAATGCGATAATACTTGTTATCTGGATGATATGGATATGAAGACATGCAAGGAAATACTGCTTTCTTAGTTGAAACTTAGATGGTGCTATGATGATGATGATGTACAAGATAAAAATATGTAAACTTCTGAAATGTTTAATAAAGAGTATTTGTTTGGAACAAGAATGTATTGTGGTGGTTTTTGTATGTAGAATTATACAGGTAGAACACTATACAAAAGATGTTAAACATTGAGATTTGAACTCTTATAGTTCACTTACTCTGATAATATAGGGAATCGTAAATGTTGCGATTCAGGGATCGCAAGGAAGAAGAAATATAAAAGAAAAATTTAATTATCTGCATTTCAGCTAATATAACTTCTAATTATGATGTAAGGTTGAACTTAGATAGTATTAAATGCACAAGATCGATACTAATTTTAATTCTAATATTGGGTTAAGTTGGTCCCAATTTTGGGGCCGTCACGCATACTATGGTTGCTTTGTTGAAGGGGATGATTGATCTAATAATTATTTGTGTGGAGACACTAAAACAAGTATGTAGGTGCTTCTTGAAGAATAAGTACACTGAACGTGACTTGTATAAAGGAACCCTAATGGAGTTTTACTTGCCTGTCAATAGGAGTTCTAAAATTCACGGTTAATTTACTTATACTTTTGCGTTCTTCGTTTAATTCTTATTAAACCATACTAAATCTTCTAACGTTATCACCTATAAGTGATTTAAGGTCAACCTTATCATGTACATTAGGTACCTTCGTGTCTTACTATTGGTTTACATTCAATTTAGAATCAAAACCTAACTTGGTCAACTTTTCTACACTGCCGGCACTGCGGCGCCAGTCTCTAGTATATCTTCGGCGCTGCGGCACCAATTAGTAGGGGACAAGGCCGGATCCAGCGCTGCGGCGCCGCCCCTGTGCACCAGTTAGGTAGGACAGTTGGTTTTTCCAACGAAACTCCCGGCTTCATAACTTATTCGTTTTACATCCGAATTAGCTCATTCGAAAGCCCACAACTCACAAATTACATACTCTAAGTGTTCATATAAGAATTTTACATTTCTCGAATCCGTGAACTCGGAATTCACTTTTTTGTTCATTTTGAGCGTTCGTTTATCGTTTTCGAGCGTTCAATACTCGTTTTCTTCGTTGTAAGTCGGAATTCGACGATTCTCAAGTCCATAACTCTTGCATACCCTATCTCACGTGTTGGCATTGAAAACCAACATTTTTAAGTCACATGACAACTTTTGACCCTTAATATGAGATTTCTACGATTTCCACGTTTAACGTCTATTTTCGTAAAATTCGCCATAATTTCGTTACTCGTGTTCTATAAGCCAAATCAAATGGAACACTCCATTGAGTCATTATCTCCATCCTAACCAAATAATATGCACATACCCTAGCTATAATGGATTTGAAATCGTCCAATCACAACTACGTTCACGTTCATAACTTTCTACGATTTTAACTTACGTAAACCTTACGATCTCTATTCAATTATGACTTATCAATGTTTTCATTATTAATAGTCATCCTTATTCTTCCTCACTAAATATGCTCCACCAATCTACGATTCTCTACGAGAAAGAAATCGAAAAAGATGAAGACTATTGTTTATGAGAATATTAAATTTGTAGTTCTTTGCGTTTTTGATAAACGTCTTATGATTTGCTTGGAAGTAGATTGATTATATGTTTCTAGCTCTTTCTCTCTCTCAATATGTATTGGACAATGTTTGTAAAATACTAAAAGTCCAACTTAAGCTTTATATTTATAGGTAATCCAAATAGAGGGAAAAATGGTCCAAATGGCCACCTCCTTACTATTCCACCTCTTCTTCAACTTAGCCACCAAGTAATCACTTTAATTGGTGGCCAAGTGGCCGGCCAGGGTCTTCCCATGGGTTGCCCCATGGGTTTTACCCATCCCGTGACCCGTCGGTATGTCCCGCGATTTAACTTTTTGGATTGGGCTTGTCTTAAATTACTATTGGGCCTTAACTTGGGCTTTATTCCATACTTCATTGGGCTTTCTTTTAATCTAAGTCCAATTGGATTATACCAAATCCATACCTTATAATCTAGTTAGAATTAATCGTATTCCATGCGTATAACTTTCGTATTCTCTTCGTCTAGTACTCATACGATATTCGTATTATACGTCGTACTTATCTTCATACCATACTCATATTCGAACTAGTATAATACTCGTATCTCATACGTATAATAACTGAAATGATTATACGCCTTTCCTTTCCCTTTCGGAAATCTCTTTCACTAACCCTTAGTGAAAACTTCATTTGCCAAAACGGAAATATTATCGAATATTCCATTATATCTTCATATTCTATCATTACGCATTTCTCGAAATTTTGAACCTAAGCTCCGAACGAAATCGGATGAATAGTATTTTTACGGGAAATTTCTCAGAAAACATTCCTTTTCGTCTTGATAATTCAAAACAGTTAATCCTAGCACATAGCCAGAATACTAACCACATTCACACATTCTAGGTCATAGAACGACCTTCAAACATCTTACTCACATATTTAATCAATTAAATTCATTTAATCCACATAATCAAATAAAAATTAAATTCATTAAATATTCGAAATTCTCGGGCGTTACAGAGAGCCCATGGAGAACATTGATTCGTACACCGAGGAGGAGCCATTTAATGGGTTGCTAGCAACTCTCTTAGATTCTCCCTGTACTAGCACAATTGTGATCCAGTATTCAGCACAATACTTCGAGCAGAGTCTCCATTTGATGACCTTCGAGAGAGATCAGGCTAGAGCCTTGATGTTGACAACTCTTGATGGGAGAGACACAGCTCTGTTAGAGGAGACGAAGCATCAGCTCGTAGAGAGGCCGTTGTTGTTGAGCGGGATGAGGCCAGATCAGCCAGAGATGCAGTGACAGTCGAGAGGGATAACGCCATATCTGCCTGGGATGTAGCCGTCATAGATAGTACCATAGTGAGGTACTTTAGTACTGGCATGATTGCAAAGATGAGCACGTATATTGATGAGCACCGCATCACCATCCAGATAGCTGTAGATCTGTTAGCTCGTGTGGATACCCTTGTACAAGAGACCACAACGTTACCTCCTTCTTTTGAGAGAGATGCCATGTTGGGCTTGATAACTCGCATATACACTGATTTGTAAATGGGCTTGTATTTTCTTGCACATACTAGCTTAGCCATTTTATCATGTTCATTTCATATTGTATAAATCAAACAACATTATATATAGCAGGGAAATATATTTTTGATCACTTCCCTTTTAGTTATGCCTTGTTGCCTGCTTGATATTTGCCTGTTTCTTTAGGGCTTGTGATCTTGATGTATTCTGAATTCCTCTTTGATGGATGGAAATTGAGTTGTCTTTGGATATTTCAGAATGGATCGTTGATCTGTGTGTATTCCTTACCATCTTTGGTGTCTTGGGACTGGTTTCTGTATGTAGATGTGGAGAGGAATGTGGCTTTCCTCTCTGACATTGAGTCCCCAGTAGAGTCGCCACTTGTCGACGTCGGGATTTTTATTTGTCCCTTTTCTGTTCTTGTTCTTTGGTGTTCTCATGTTAGGTGAGATTTGTTTGAAAAAACAAGTTGTGAAAAGGTCCAACATTTATATGTTGATGATTTGACTGTAAGAGTTGCCAGTTGGTTTTTTAAATGGTTGTTCCAACACAACCGAGAAAAGGTTTACACATTGACCCAGTGATGTGACACTGCTAAACGGGTCTGTGAAACTGAGATTCATTCGGGTCCGGGGACTTGGTTATACGGAGGGAATGTGTTAGGCACCCCCCGACATCCGTGTTTCCACGGTGATCGCCACTTTTCAAGAAACTGTTATATGAATGGGTGTGTGTGGGTCAATGTGCTGTTATTTGGAAGTAGTGCGAGGCTTCATTCGCACCTATATACACAGGGTTTGAATTTATGTAAAAATCCAGTTTTAAACAAGATATAGCAGTGATGTTCTGTAAAAAATATTTTTCAAACCCTTATGCTCAATAGTAATTGAGACCTTTTGATACTTCCACTTTTTTAAATGTTCGGCTGGATTACTTTTATTTTCGAGATGCGAAGCATCTTCGAGAAAATAATGTACAATGCAGTGCCGAATTCCTCATGGGCATGAGAGCCATCTAAGGAAATCCAAACACCGTGAATAAATTTACAAGCTGCTTACAGCTGAAAATGTCCATCACGGGAACCGAATCTAGATTCAGTAAATTGAATCTGTGATCACATGATTCCTAGGCTCACATGATGCCGTAATTTATATGAAAAGCCGTAAGCAGTTATATATATAAAAGCTGTAAATATATATATATACAGACATGATCAACCACCACGAAGCACCTCCATGGGGGATCGGAAATGTAAATATATAAAAGCGGTAAATATATATATAGAGACAGGATCAACCACCACGAAGCACCTCCATGGGAGATCAGAAATATAAATAAAGCAATAAAAACATGATCAACCACCACGAAACACCTCCATGGGGGATTAAAAATGTAAATAAAGTTGTAAAGACGATCAACCGCCACGAAGTAAACTCCAGACGGGATGAAATGTAAATATATATATTTATAAAAGTGGTAAACGTACAAGATATATATTGATCCCGACTCAGTTTATCATTTCGGCAATTTGTCACTATATATCGCTCCGGATGTAAAATCTAGGCTCATCGAATGAGTTTCTAAAAATAGTTCATATATATAGGTATATATATATATATATATATATATATATATATATATATATATATATATAAGCAAATAAATGCTCCGGATGTAAAATCTAGGCTCATCGAAAAAAGTTCAACACTAGTTCATATATATAAGTATATATATATAAAAGCAAATAAACGCTCCGGATGTAAAATCCAGGCTCAATCGAGGTATAACTCGATAATTTAGTCCATATATATATACATACAAAAAAAAATAAAAGCCGCGAACCGAAGTCCGGACATACACACGCAACACGACTCTCAACGTGAAAAACGATGTGTGCAAAGATGAAGAGAAATGCTTTAAGGTGTGTAAGAAGGATTACAGTGGCCTGCCAAAGAAGACTTCAATGACTTTAAAGGGATGAACACTCGGCTCCCTCTGGTAAAAATATAGTAATATATAAGCTCACAAGTGTTTAAAATGAGAAAGCACTCAGTTTATAGTGTGTATAGAGCAAATTGGACAGGGATTCCTCGCCTTTTCTCTATGCAAAATGTCTGCCCCAAGCCCTCTATTTATAGAGGGGGGAGCCACAGGTGTACCTGCTACAGCCGTAGATGCACATGCGACTACCCAGGGTGCCCCGGGTTCTGCGGTCCTACCATCTCGAAGTACGTGTATACATACAACGTGTTGTCTGCTCAAACTTTCAAAAATTCAATTTGGGCATCGAGGTGTATAAGACCTTTTATGACATGCTATTGTCGAGAGCTACAGAATGACATGGGATTAGAGGTTGTACGGAGTCAGAAAGATGGGACCATGCCCTATGTCTTCAAGCTTCAAATTATATCTGGTGTGTTGTCTTGTGCAGTAGTCACTCGGGATTGGCGCTCTTTGGTTCTTGTAGGACATTGCTGTGTAGAATGTATGTATGTTGCTGTTGAGATGGCGCTATATGGGTTTGAGATGGAAAAATAACGGTCCTGCCCTTCACCGGGGTTATCTCCGGTTTGAGCTATTTTAGCGGTCGTTACTCAAGGTTATCTCTGAGATTGGACTGTTGCAGGTGTCGACCATTCTCAGTGGTTTTTTTGAGATATACCTGACTTCCCGAAGTTATCTCTGGACTTAGTAGATGAGTGCCTCGGGGCTTTGCCGAGTGTTTGAAGTT
Organism: Panax ginseng; assembly: GCA_020205605.1. Classification (NCBI taxonomy): domain Eukaryota; kingdom Viridiplantae; phylum Streptophyta; class Magnoliopsida; order Apiales; family Araliaceae; genus Panax; species Panax ginseng. Next base: position 21,411,580 of record CM035143.1, read on the forward strand.
GTTTGCATAGGCTTTGAAACAAGCATTTCTGGGGTTATCTTCAGAACTGCAACTGTATGCCTCGGGGTTATCTCCGAGGTTGATATTATCTTTCCCGGCATTATTTACGGGACTGAGACTGAGTATCTCCGGGTTATCTCTGAGATGAGATAGTCCTTTCCGGTGTGTTTTCCGGTATTTGAATTGCATCCCTCGGGGTTATCTCCGAGGTTGAAACTGAAATCCTTGTATTATTTCCGGGATTGAGGTTGAAACTTCCAGTGGTATTTTCGGGTCTGAGCTGGATATCTTGAGGTTATCTCCGAAATGGTAATACTGAATATCCCAGGGTTGTCTCCGGGATTGAACTGAGTTGCCTTCCAGGGTTATCTCTGAAAGACGATTCTACCCTCCTGCAATGTTAGTAACAGGTATACAGAAAATTTTAAGTGTTTACAATGGAGAGGAAGTCTTTTTCATAGTCTTAATTCCATTTTGTAGAGGAATTATTCCTTAGGAGCTTAAAGATAGGCTCACAAGTTGCAGTGAATTGAGAGATGAATCTGCTTATGAAATTGATTCTCCTGAGAAATCCCCGTATCTCCTTTTCTGTTTGGGGTACATGCATCTTAGTGATGGCTTTAATTTTTGCGGGATCTAGCTCATTGCTTCTGTTGCTTACCAGAAATCCTAATAATTTATTGGATTTGACATCGAAAGCACACTTGGCTGGTGTCGACGTCGGGATTTTTATTTATCCCTTTTCGTTACTTGTTCTTTGGTGTTCTCATGTTAGGTGAGATTTGTTTGAAAAAATAAGTGAAAAAGGTCCGACCTGTATCATGTCGACGATGAACTGTTAAGAGTCGCTAGTTGGTTTTTTATATGGTTGTACCAACACAACTGAGAAAAGGTTTGCACATTGACCTAGTGATGTGACACTGCTAAACGGGTCTGTGAAACTGAGATTCATTAAGGTCCGGGGGCTTGATTACCAGATGGAAGGTGTTACACACCCCCCAACATCTGTGTTACCACGATGACTGCCACTTTTCAAGAAACTGTTATATGAATGTGTATGTGTGGGTCAATGTGCTATTTGTGGAAGTAGTGCGAGGCCTCATTCGCACCTATATACACAGGGTTTGAATTCGTGTAAAAATTCAGTTTTAAACAAGATATGGCAATGATGTTTTATAAAAGAGGTTTTTCAAACCCTTGTGCTCAATAGTAATTGAGACCTTTTACACTCTCATTTTCATCAAGTGTTCGGCTGGATTACTTTTAATTTTCGAGATACGAAGCATCTTCGAGAAAATAATGTACAAAGCAGTGTTGAACTCCTCGTGGGCATGAAAACCATCTGAGAAAATCCTAACAGCGTGAATAAATTTACAAGCTGCTTACATCTGAAAATGTCCATCACGGGAATTGAATCTAGATCCAGTAGACTGAATCTGTGATCACATGATTCCTAGGCTCACATGATGTCGCAATTGATATGAAAGCGATGGCGATTGTATATATATATATAAAGTTTGTAAATATATATATATATATATATATATATATATATATATATATATATATATATATATATATATATAGACATGATCAGCCACCACGAAGCACCTCCATAGGGGATCAGAAATATAAATAAAGCTGTAAAAGCAATCAACCGCCACGGAGTAGACTCCAGGCGGGACGAAAAGTAAAGAAAAAGTCAGAACGACGATCAACCGCCACGTAAGTAAATTCTAGGTGGGATTAAATGTAAATATATATATATATATATATATATATATATATATATATATATATATATCAACTACTAAATTTTACTTTTTGTTCGAATACTTATATATATATATATATATATATATATATATATATATATATATATATATATATATATAAAGCGAAAACGCCTAGGATGTAAAATCCAGGCTCATCGAATGAGTTCGACACACAGTTAATATATATAAGTATATATATATACGAAAGCAAATAAACGCTCCAGACATAAGTCTAGGCTCAATCAAGGCATAACTCGATAATGTTAGTCCATATATAAAAATATATATTTAAGTATATATATATATATATATATATATATATATATATATATATGAAATGAAACCACGGACCGAAGTCCGGGTATACATACGCAACATGACTCTCAACGTGAAGAATGGTGTGTGCTAAGATGAAGAGAAAGGCTTTAAAGTATGTGAGAAGGCTTACAGTGGGCTGCCAAAGAAGACTTCTATATCTTTAAATGGATGAACACTCGGCTCCTGCCGGTACAAATAGAAGCTATATGTGAGCTCATAATTTTTTAAAATGAGAAAGCACTCAATGTAGGGTGAGTACAGAGAAAATTTGACAGGGCTTCCTCCCCTTTTTCTTTTTTTAAAATGGCCATCCCAAGGCCTCTATTTATAGTGGGGGGAGCCACAGGTTTACCTGTGACTGCCTGGGGTTCCCCGGGCTTCGTGGGTCCCACTATCTCGAAGTACATGCACGCATGCACTGTGATGTCCACTCGAACTTTCAGAATTGCAATCCAGGCATCTGAATGAGGTATGTAAGACCTATTTCGGACCGTCGTTGTTGAGAGTTACGCAATGAAATGGGATTAGAGGTTATATGAAGTCAGGAAGATGGGACCATGCCCTCCGGTCTTCAAGCTTCAAATTCTATCCGTTGTCCTGCGTAATAGTCACTCGGGATTGGACCTCCTTGGTTCTTGCGGGACATTGCTATGTAGAAATGTATGTATGAAATGTTGAGACGGCGTTAAGGCGGAAATATGACGACTTTGCCCCTCACCAGGGTTATCTCCGATTTAAGCTGATAAAGCAGACGTTGCTAAGGGTTATCTCTGAGATTGGACTGCTGTAAGTGTTGAAGGTCCTCAGTGTCATCTCTGAGGTGTTCCTGTCTTCCTGGTGTTATCTTCGGGTCTTGTACTGAGTGGCTCGGTGTGAGTGCCGAGGTTGAAGCTGATTGTATGCATTTGAAACAAGCATTTCCAGGGTTATCTCCGGAACTACAACTACACTCCTTGGAGTTATCTCCAAAATAGGAACTGCTACTCCGATCCCAGTGTTATGTTTGGGACTGAGACTAAATATCTCAGGGTTATCTTCGAGATGAATCGGCCTTCTCCGGTGGGATTTCTGGTATTTGAACTATATGCCTTGGGGTTATCTCCGAGGTTGGAACTAATACTCCCGGTGTGTGTTTCGGGGTTGAGACTGAACTTTCGGTAGTATTCGGATTGGATATGAGTTATCTTCCAGGGTTATCTCTAAAAGATGAATCTGCCCTCCTGTAATGTCAGTGACAGATGTGCAAAAAATTTCGAGTGTCTATAGATGCCCCTCTTTATCATATTCATGCAATGCAATGACATGGATAGGTTAAAAAATCCTAGACACTTGAAATGCAACAAGATAAACATGATGATATGTGTATCAACATGATGTAAATGTATGATGCATATGGATTATTTTCCCATATGTTGGGGATGATTGTCGGCTCCCTGTTGCTTCTACCGGGGATTGGCAACGATGTCTTTACTAACCAGATTGGACGTGTGATCCAAATCTTTTAGGATGTTGACATTGGGGTTATCACCAAAGTCCTTAATCCTTGATATAGACTTTATTTCGAAGATGTGCCTCTCATGTACAAGAGATCTGTGGGGATAAAACTTTGTCTGTTTGAGGATGTGTATAACATATTCCATCATCGATCCTCCTCGATGATGTTGATCCTTCCTGGTTTGTATCGCCAGGACATATCACTGTTCTTTCGGAGTTACTGCCAATAATTTGTGTTGTTAGGGTTGCTTGACCTTCGCTGACATGTACGTCACCGAGTAAAACCCATGTTGGGCAGACTGTCAAGGTTACTTGACCTTCACTGATGTGTGAATCAATGAATAAACACCCATGTTGGGCAGACAGTCCAGACTGCTTAACCTTTGCTAACTTGTGAATTAACGGAAAATCACCCCTGTTACGCAGACTATCAAGGATGCTTGACCTTTGTTGATGTGTGAATCAATGGATAAACACCCCTGTTGGGCAAACTGTCAAGGCTGCTTGACCTTCGCTGACGTGTGAATCAACGAAAAATCACGCGTTATAACCCCCGTCGGGGATCTATTTGATCCTCGGTGACGTGTGCATCAACGAAAAAGACGCATTGTAACCCTCGCCGGGGATCTATTTGATCCTCGTTGATGTGTGCATCAATGACTTAAATCATCGAATGGCTTCCAACGCTTTGTTGGATTTACTTGCCAATGGTTACAATGATGTCAAGGCTGCTTGACCTTCGTTTATATGTGTATCAGCAGATGACAATGCGTGATACCCCCGCCGGGAATATGTACTTCGACATATTTAAACGCGTGATGCCCCCGCCGGGGTTATGCACTTCGATATATAAAAACGCGTGATGCCCCCGCCGGGGTTTTGATTTGAAATGCATGATGCCCCCGTTGGGGATATGTACTTCGACATATGTAAACGCGTGATGTAAGACCCTAACTTTTATGAATAAAGATGAATTTTCTATAAATATCATTTTTGAATATTAAGGAGTGAATTTGATATAATGTTATAGTTGTGGGTAATATTTATAAATTTTTCAAAGTACGTAAGTTGTTATATTATATTCGATTGTCGGGGAATATTCGTTTTAACAGGGAATATTCGTACGACGACACAATCATTAATGGACCCTGGCGTAATTATTGTTTAATGAGAAAACGACAGAAATATCTTTTTATGAAAATAACGGCGAAATTTTTACCGTTAACTGTTGAAATAACCGATGTTAAAAGTACAGTAATATGCGTGGTTGTATAGTAGCACACGGTATTGATTATTGATGCTTACGTGCGAAGTCACTCAGTTTTACTTAATTATTGCTATAGTAATTACCGCATAGTATCTCACATTATTTGATTCAAATATTGTCAATATTTATATATTATTAAATCAATAATTGAGATGATAAGTTATTCTAATTATTATATGCATAATTAACAATGTCTAGAAAGTTCTGTCGAGGAAAGGGGTTTGGTCACCTAATTGCGCGCCAATAGGGAGAAATCCTTATTGGAAAGCCCCCTCTTTCCTAGGAACGATCTGATTGTTAATATTGCGAGTTATAATAATATGAATAAAGGTTGTTAAAAATATTGTGGGGATTTTTATGAAGTATTTGTTGGACCCCCATTTACCCATTTTTCTAAATAATCGGTAGAAAATTTTTTGGTATTTTTTTTAGGCCCACAGGTGACTTTGGAAATCTGAATTTAGGGGGGGGGGGGAGTCACGGGAGTTGGCGTATATATATATATATAATAAGTTTTGTTTTTTTTTATGAAAAATAGAATATATTATATTTTATTATGCATAATATTTGCATAGTGTCTGCATAGTGTTTACATAGTAAAGTTTTGAAAATCAAAAAATTTTCCGTGAACCCAACTGTTCACCCGTGATTTCCCTGGCCTACTGTGCATTCAAATAGTATCCTTTCCATTCTCCTATAAATAGGATGCTTAGTTAGAATTTAAAATCACACCAGAATCAGAGAATTCTTCTTCTATAATATTGAGCGTATTTCTTTCGAGTTTTAGAAAGCTTTGAGCATAGAAAATAGTGAAAGTTTTCTTCAAGAATATCTCTGCTCTTCCAGTTGGAATACTCTTCTTTTCAAGGTAAGGGATGTTATTTTTGTTCAATATTCGCTTGAAATAATATTTTCTTTCATACTCTGTAGTATGTAAGTAATATTATTTTGTTTCAGATTTTAAATTTTATACTCATTTGGTTAAAGTTTTGGCTGCTATACTCCATGAAATTAGTAAAATATCCTTGATATTTGCGCTTCATCCAATATCTTTTCATGAAAATATTATTCTGAGCATTCTTGATATGTTTTAACTTTTTCATGTCGGGGTACTATTCACAGGGTTACTATTCCCGAAGTTACTATTCATGGGTACTATTCACTTGGGGTACTATTCATGATAAAAATTGATTCGTTTTCGGTCAAAATTATTTTTGGTACAATATTATTCTTGAATTTTACTCCACAAAGGAGTATCATGTTGATAATTTAGACATTATTAAATTCTGGATAAATTAAATTATAATTCTTTAAAAATTTATCCGTTGCTTTCTTTTAATTGAATTCTTATATCATTGTCATCATCCCCATGCTTATATTATGTTGAAAGTCATCTGTGGCCATAGTGCATAGATGGACTTGGTATGATTATGACCAAGGATTATTCGGTATAATCATGACCGTAATGTTACAAATGATGTGGTAAAAGTCCTCATTGGCCCGTAGTGCATTGAGCGACAGTTGTTGGCATGATCATGACCATCGGTGAAAACACGAATATCTTTGGCCCGTAGTGCATGGATAATTTGTGGTCGTGATACTAATGAATATCCTTGGCCATAGTGCAGGGATGGTTCGATGATGTTGATTATTTATTAAGCTGAGTCTCAGCGATAAAATTGATGATAAACTCATTTAAATCATAGAAGATAGTAGATAGCATGCTCTACTTAACTCTTCTAATGGATTGCTTGTTCCGCTGCAGTTAAACTTGATGTCTATTGTATTTTATCAGTTTAACACTGTTGAAGACTAACGATAATTTATTCTGCATTATCTTAGTAATAATATTTCTCACTAGGCTAGTTGAGCTCACCCTTTGCTTTCATTGTTCTCTTCAAAAAATGAGAATATAGTTAGGACTAGTCGGGGAATAGAGTGACGATCCAGATGTTTGCATTAGTAGTCCTCACTATTCTGTGAAATAGTGTGATAATAAATGTATTGAGGACTTATTTTGAGTTTAAATATTTTCTAGAAGACAAAATTTGTATTAAAACTCACAGCTCATGTTGTATATTTAAGTTTGTATTTGTATTCTGTACTATGTATTTGGAGACTCAGAATGGGTGATGTATACCTATTTTGGGGGCGTCATAGTTGGTATCAAATGTAACGATCGAGAAATTTGTAATTTAATTTAAATATTTATGGAATTAATTAAATATTTTAAATAATTTATTTATTGAGAAAATAAATAATTGATGGATTATAATGAATTAATTTAGTAACTAAATTAATTAATTGAATTGAATAATGATAATTTTATTTGAATGATTTAATTTAAGAAAATAATTAAATTAAATCAATTGCTTAATATTTAAGAAGATAATTAAATTAAATGAATTGTTTAATTTAATGGAAATAAATAAAATAAATAAAGTGATATTTCTAATTTATTAATTAAATTAGATATATAATTATTTAATTATAAGCATAATTATAATAAGAATATAATTATTATAATTATAAATTATAAGCTATTAAAACAGTTACATGTGTGACAAGTGTAACTATATAATATAAATATTATTTAAATAATTTAGTTGGGGGTTTATGTGTTTAGCCAAACAAGGCCTTGTGGCCTTTGGCTTATTCAACTAACGCAAACCTGTAGGGTTTTTACTTGACGTTAGTGGGAGTCAGTTTATAATTCTTACGCGTCTTATTTTTTTTCCCTAAGGCTAGTTCACAGTTTATTGCGTATTGTATCCTAAGCTAAGAGGTAACACAGAATGTGAGAGAAGTTCAGTGGCTTTGAAGAGAGAATTCTCTGAGGTTTCAAGAGGAAGGAGAGGATTGCTAAACCTTATTATCATCTTCTGCTAGCATATAAGAAAGGATTAAAGGCACACTTTATTCCTATTTTTATTTTTAGTTTTGTTAGTATATGTATATATATCTTCTTGGTATGATTTAGAAATCACATGAATTGTGATAGATATATATTCATATAGGTTTGCAAAACTTTGTTAGTCATCATGTATACTTGTTATTTGTTATCAAATTCGTGAGAAATTGGTGTGTAGAAAGAAAATGAATATCAGTGTTCATATTCGAAAAAATGGTCTTAGACAGTACCAAATTTCTTGTCCAATATGTGATGTAATCTGTAATTTTTTGGTGGATTGTGATAATATATTAAGAAATGAAAGCGGCGTAGTTCGAATCGTGTCAAATGATTAAGAAACGAATTCGTGGTGATCGAATTCGTTAAAAGTATAAAAATGAAGAAATTTGGAAAATTATAGTTTTGATTCTTCAAATTCGTATATGTGTGATGTTTTTATATATAGAATGATGAATAGCATGTGTAGCTATGTTAGTACAAAGTTTTAGATGTTGAATTGGGTAATTTTACAGGAATTGGGATTTTGGCCAAGAGTAGAGTCCGATTTGAGTTTCACGTAAAACTGGGCCCGAGACATTGCATAAGTGGGTGGTCTGGCGCGTGGTTGTCGCGCGGGCACACAATATTTGGGCGCGGGCGCGCGGTTAACCAGTGTACTACTGGCGTGGCCGCGCGAGTAGCTAGTCACAGACAGTGAAGTCTGCTTAATTGCAGGTCATGTGTAATGGACTTATATTAGTTTAGCATGCATGTTAATAATGTTAAGGCACAATATAAAATATAATAACAGATTGTCATGCGTTGTTATATAAGTGTAAAAGAATGTAAGTGATTACTTGAATAAGTTATGTAATGAACCAAAAGTGATTTTTCAAAAGTTAAATATAAATGATAAGGTTTGTAGTGTGATTTCAGAATCGTTATGGTGTTAACCAACATGGTTAGGAGCTAGGATAGGGTTATGACCTAAATGATGGTTTAAACCCGTAAAGCTAATGTTCATACAACTAATTGTTGTTGCAATTTTTAATAATGTATATTAGGTAATTGAAGATTATATTACATTTGTGTAGCTTATAATCAAGGAAAGTTCTTTAACTCTACTTTCATAATTGTGCAAGTTTCTAAACTTTAATTCTTTACATTGAGCAAGCTTTCAAACTTCATTCTTTTATTATTGAGTGCAAGTTCCTAAAATCTATTGAGCAATATTATTGATTCTATTCTTATATACGTTTGATTAAGCTCTTGTAACCTAATTCGTTACATCGAGCAAGTTTCACTTTTCTAATTATTATACAAAGCATATATTGTTCTAATACATCGATTCAAATGAGATTGTTCTAATTCTTTTGAACATAGTACTTTGCACGTGTATTATGTTTATTCAGTTATATATTGTTAATATCCGATCTTTGACTTTGATAGCCTTGTTCAGTTATACATTCTTGTATTAAACCTTTATTGATGGAAATTGAACAGGTGTTCTAAAATTCTAGAAACACTGATAAGTTAGTTCCAAACTAAACTTTCTTTAGTGCGGAAGTTCTAAATTCAAACTGAGACGAACAACCCTAACATAGGGGATTTTGTACGTGTAACGTTTAGATATTTGTGCACAATACATGGTACAAAGGGCTGATCCCCCTGAGAACGTTAAGAAGAATCTGTACAATCTAATGACTGTTAAGGTTAAGGTAATAATACCTAAACATCGTGGACATAGTTCGTGGTCTTAAGACCCTCAGATTTGGGGGTGTCACAGGTTGGTATCAAAGCCTTAGGTTATGAACCTTAGGTGGGAAAAACCTTAGGAAGTAGCCTTTAAGGAAACAAAAAATATAGAGGTGTTTAACTCTTATCAGGTTTTAAGAAGTGGATTAAGGCATCCATTGAAGCTAAATAATAAAAGACATTATATGCTATGTGTTAATAACTTATGTGCTCGCGAGTATCGATAATGTTAAGTAAATTTAAAATATTTTGTTGTTAGGATGTCTGACGAAGGAGGATCCAGTCCAGCTAGAGAGGTGATACCTCAAGTACCTATAGACGATGAACCCCAGGATATTCACGTAGTGCGGGAACAGTTGATCTTGGAGGATGAGCCTATGACCGATCTCGAGGAGGATTGTCCTGAGGAGATAGAGGATGATGATGATGAGGATGATCCTGTGGAGTTTCCACCAAACTCCATATCGGCTGAGATGTATGATGCTTTGTATGATCGTAACATAGAGTTACAGGATAATGTAGAGGAACTGAAGGAGATGGTTGATATGCATCACGTTGCGTTGGAACAGAAGGATGTAGAGATTCAGGAGCTTGATTCAAAACTTGGAAACACAGAATGGGAACTAGTTCATACTAAGGGTAAGCATGAAGACCTGTTGGCAGTGAACGAGAAGATGAAGACTGACATGGAGAAGTTGAAAGATGACTTCAAAGAGGAAACAACTAAACGTACAAGAGTAGAGGACGCTTGGATGAAGGTGACTCAACGTGCGGACCGTGCTGAGGCTAAAGTTCAAGTGAAGAAAGCCAAGATGAAGGAGATGAATTATGCTTTTAATTCTGCGATTGATAGGGCCCAGGATCGAGTCCATTATTACCCACCTCAGTTTGAAGACTCGTCGTGGTTCGTGATGGATCATAGAACGGCTTATCGTATCATGGAGGAGGAACGTCGAGAAGCCTTACGCCGTCTTAATATGCCTAGATAGAATAAGAGTGATAATAATATGTGGTTAATTATGTGAATAAATAAATTATGAATCCCTTATTTTGAGATAAATAAAGGGATATAATGAGTATGTAATCCTGAAACTTGTCTAGTTCAGGAAAGTGGATGTTTTTAGCGGTTATGCTATCTTTAGAATGTTTTAAACATTATGAATGAATAAAATATTGAAGTTTATTTGAAATATTATGTGATATAGCTTTAATCTTGGAATGTTTAAGTTAAACTTCAAATACCCAAGAAGTGGAGTGATGAACTAATAAGCGTATATTTTAACAGAAAACGCCTCCTAGAAGAAGACAACCACGTCAACAAGTACCTCCTGAGGGGTCTAATAATAATAACAACGAGACCAACGCTAATCCGGTTCAGCAGTTGGTAACTTTGTTGATGGGAGCACTTGCGAATCAACCACAAGCTCAAGTTATGACTTTCAAGGAATTCAAAGCGGTTGGACCGCTAGAATTTCAAGGTTCTATGAATCTAGTGGAAGCCCAAACCTGGATCATGGAAATGGAGAAGGTGTTTGACGTTGCTAGAGTTAATGAAGATCAAAAGACTGTATTCGCGACGTTCATGCTGAAGTTTGAAGCTAGCTACTGGTGGCAGACAAATAAGGTTTGTGGAGGACAAGGAGTGATAATGTGGGAGAGATTTAAGGAGATGTTCTTTGAAATGTACTTTCCAGCGAGTTCTCAAAATCAGTTGGAAGTGCAATTTCTGGAGCTTAAGCAAAGAACTATGACGGTTCCAGAATATGCTGCGAAGTTTAACGAGTTGGCAAGGTTTGCCACTTATCAAGTCAATACGGATGAGCGTAAAGCGAGAAGGTTTGAACAAGGATTGAAACCCTGGCTGTATAGCAAGGTTTTAATGTTCCAGTTAAATACATTTGCGGCCGTACTGGAAAAGGCCATTATCGCGGAAGGTGGAAGCGATGCCTTGACCAACATTCCAGAAATTGTAACTACTTCGGTGGTAATCATGGTCAAGAAAATTAAAGTGGACATTTCAAGAAGAAGAGATTCAACAATGATGGAAAAACGTCAACACCAACACCCGTTGTTAAGGAAGGAGAACGACCACCTATCATTTGCTTCAAATGCGGAGGGGAGGGACACATCAGTTCAAACTATGCACAGTAGTCCAAAATGTGTTACAATTGTGGAAGAGAAGGTCACCTAGCTAGATTTTGTCATACAGGGAAGCTAAGTCTAGTTGGAACGGTGACACTAAATGCCATCCCAGACAAGTCAAAACCAGTAGTTCAAGGGAGAGCGTCTGTTGTGCCTCCCAGAAAGCAAGGAACCCGAACGAGGTCATCACGAGTAAGCTTATCATAAACTCTAGCAAAGTATATACCTTATTTGATACCGGTTCTACCCATTCTTTTATTTCTCCTACTTGTGCTCAACGTTTAAATTTGACTCTAGAGAAATTAGACTTTGACTTATCTGTTGAAACTCCGTTGGGAGAAACCTTCATTACATTCACTGTTTATAAGTCTTGTTTGGTTCAAATCAGTACCCTCACATTACCTGTCGATTTATTTCCTTAAAAATACTTGCATTTGGCATAATTCTAGCGATTGATTGGTTAACTACTCATCATGCAAAAATTGATTATTTTCATAAGGTTGTTAGCTTTAATATTCCTAACCAACCTATTATGCGAATTCAAACAACCAAACCATTAAAATCAATCACTGTCATCTCAAGCCATGAAGCTATTCTTTTATTAAAAAATGGATGTCAAGCTTTCTTAGCTCATGTTACGAATTTAAACAAAAATACGTCAGATTTGAATGATATTTCTATTTTTAATAAATTTCCTGACGTATTCCCTGAAGAACTTCCTGGCCTACTCCCAGAGCGTGAAATTGAATTTTTTATCGACCTTAAACCCGGTATAAAACCCATTTCCAAAGCCCCATATCGAATGGCTCCTATTGAACTTTAGGAGTTAAAGACCCAACTGCAGGAGTTGTTAGACATCGATTTCATTCATTCTAGTACATATCATTGGGGTTCTCCTGTTCTATTAGTAAAGAAGAAAGATGGGAGTATGTGACTTTGTATTGATTATCGAGAGTTGAATCATGTCACCATCAAAAATAGGTACCCGTTGCCACTCATTGATGACCTATTTGACCAGTTGCAAGGAGCCAAATTCTTTTCAAAGATCGATCTTCGTTCTGGATATCATTAGTTAAAGATTAAAACCGATGACATTCCAAAGACGGCTTTCAGAACTCGGTACAGGCATTATGAATTCCTAGTCATGTCCTTTGGATTGACTAATGCTCTTGCTGCCTTCATGGATATGATGAACCGAGTATTCAAGGAATATTTGGATCACTTTGTGGTCGTCTTTATTGATGACATCCTCATTTACTCCAAAAATCGTAAAGATCATGAGAAACACTTGAGGCTAATACTTCAAAAGCTTCGTGAAAACAAGCTTTATGCCAAGTTGAAGAACTGCGAGTTTTGGCTTGAGAAAATATCATTCCTTGGGAACGCGATATCAAATCACAGAATATCTGTTGACCAAGCGAAGATTGAAGCAATTCAAAGCTGGGAGCAACCTAAGTCAGTGACCGAAGTACGTAGCTTTCTTGGCTTAGCCGGTTATTATCAGAGATTCGTGGAAGGATTTTCTCGAATCGCTACTCCATTAACTCAGCTGACTCGAAAAGATAAAACATTCGGTTGGAGCGAAAAATATGAAAAGAGTTTTCAAGAACTCAAGAGGAGACTCATTTCAGCACATGTTCTGACAATACCATCTGGCTCGGAGGGATTTGTCATCTATAGTGATGCTTCAGGCAAAGGTTTAGGATGTGTTCTCATGCAACATGGGAAAGTCATAGCTTATGCCTCACGACAACTCAATGAATATGAGAGGAATTATCTTACTCATGATCTAGAGTTGGCAGCTATTGTCTTCGTGTCGACGTCGGGATTTTTGGATGTCCCTTTCCGTTACTTGTTCTTTGGTGTTCTCATTTTAGGTGAGATTTGTTTGAAAAAACAAGTGAAAAAGGTCCGACATGTATGATGTCGACGATGGGATTGTTAAGAGTCGCTAGTTGGTTTTTTAAATGGTTGTACTAACACAACCGAGAAAAGGTTTGCACAATGACCCAGTGATGTGACATCGATATACGAATTTTGAAACAACCGAGATTCGTTTAGGGTCCGGGGACTTGGTTATGCGAGGGGAAGGTGTTAGGAACCCCCCCGACATCTGTGTTACCACGGTGACCGCCTCTTTTCAATAAACTATTATCTGAGTGTGTGTGTGTGTGGGTCAATGTGCTGTTATATGGAAGTTGTGCAAGGCCTCTTTCGAACCTATATACACAAGGTTTGAATTTATGTAAAAATTCAGTTTTTAGCAAGATATGGCAATGATGTTTTATAAAAGAGGTTTTTCAAACCCTTATGCTCAATAGGAATTGAGACCTTTTACACTCCCATTTTTATTAAGTGAGCGGCTGGATTGATTTTATTTGACGGATGCGAGGCATCCGTATGAAAATAATATACAAAAATAATGCTGACTTCCTCGTGGGTATAGGAACCATCTAAGGAAATTCGGACATCGCAGAATAATTTACAAGTCGCTTACAATTTAAAATGTCCATCACGGAACCGAATCTAGATCCAATGGGATGAATCATGATCCCATGATTCCTAGGCGCATGAATATTGCAATTTGTATAAAAGCAATAAGGTATATATATAAAAGTCAGAAATATATATATACAAACAGATCACCAACCACGAAGCATCTCCATGGGGATCGAAATGTAAATAAAGTCATTAAAAGCTATCAACTACCATGGAGAAAACTCGGGAAGGATGAAATGTAAATAAAGTCAGAATACGGGCCAATCGCCACGCAAGTAAACTCAGAGCAGGACTGAAATGTAAAGAAAGTCAGAAAGCGATCAACCACCACGTAAGTAAACTCTGTGTGGGACAAAATATGTATATATATATATATATATATATATATATATATATATATATATATATATATAAAAGCAATAAACGCATATAGGATGTAAAATTGTGCTCATCGAGCAGATATATATATATATATATATATATATATATATATATATATATATATATATATATATGAGTGTGGTGGGACTGCATCGATGAGCCTCGATTTTATATCGTGCTATCGCTTATATATATATATATATATATATATATATATATATATATATATATATATATATATATATATATAAAAGCTTAGTAAATGCACTTGCATCAAGTATAGGCTCATCGAACAAAGTCCGACACACAGTTGATATATATAAGTATATATATATATATATATATTAAAGCAGTAAACGCCTCGCATCAAGTTCAGGCTCAATCGAGGCATAACTCGATAATGTTAGTCAATATATGTATATATATATACAAGTCGAATGAAACCACTGGACCAAGTCCTCAAAAGCAAGCAACACGACTCTCAACGTGTAGAAGGGTGTGTGCAAAGATGA
Organism: Panax ginseng; assembly: GCA_020205605.1. Taxonomy (NCBI): domain Eukaryota; kingdom Viridiplantae; phylum Streptophyta; class Magnoliopsida; order Apiales; family Araliaceae; genus Panax; species Panax ginseng. Next base: position 21,426,613 of record CM035143.1, read on the forward strand.
AGATAAAGACTCTAAAGTGTGTGAGAAGGCTTACAGCTAACTGATAAAGAAGTCTTCTATATCTTTAGAGTGGGTAAACATAGGCTTTTGTGGGTACAAAAGAGGCTATATATGAGCTCACGGGTGTTTAAAAGTGGGAAAATACACTGTATGGGCGAGTGTAGAGCGAATTGTGTAGGGTTTTCCCATCTTTATTTCTTAGAAAATCAGCACCCCAAGCCCCATATTTATAGAGGGGGGACCTACGACACCTAGTAGCAGGTGTACTCATGGCTGCCCGGCAGTGCTCAGGCAGGTGTGGGTCCCATTGTGTCGGCAATCGTCTGCGTTGTTAAACTTTCGGTCGCTCATAACTTTCAATCCGGGAGTCCGATGGAAGCGTGCCATACCATTTCGGAAAGCTCTTTCCGAGAGCTACACAATGATATATGATTTGACCTTTTTTGATTCCAAGAAGATGGGTCCATGACCAAAATGGCATTCTTGGTTTCCGCCAGCAATCCGATGAGCCGCTTTTAGTGTAGTTGTGCTCGAGTTAAGATATATCGCTCTTGTGGGACTTCCTTTGAAGTATTTTGAGTGTATTTGATTTGAAGTGAAGTTGAGTTGGCAAAATGACCATTTGCCCCTCTCTGGTTATCTCCTGGTTTTTCCGCCAGATTGTAGCGATCGTGCCTCGTGGTTATCTCTCGAGGTTGGCTTAACCTATTCCCATGGTTGGGGCCGAGGCTCGGATACCTCGGGGTCATCTCTCGAGATTAATCCGTCTTCTCCGGTGTGGTCCCAGATTGTGATCTGAGCTCTGGGGTTATCTCCGAGGTTGATTTAATTACTCTGCATTGCGATCCGGGTTTGATGATGAACTTCCGTTAGTATCCCAGATTGATTTGGATTGTCTTTCAGGGTTCCCTCTTAAAAGACGAATCTGTCCTCCTACAATGTTAGTAATAGTAGAAGAAAATTTCGAGTGTCTACACTTCGCACTTAAAATTTAGAGGCATTACTTGTATGGGGAGAAAGTGGAGATCTATACGGATCATAAAAGCCTCAAATATTTCTTCACTCAAAAGGAACTCAACATGCAGCAATGACGTTGGCTTGAACTATTGAAAGATTATGATCATACCATCCAATACCATCCTGGAAAAGCGAACGTAGTAGCTGACGCATTGAGTAGAAGATCATATGCGGTTACGAGTACGATATTATCAACGCAAAGGCCCATTTTGTATGACTTGCAAAGGATGGAGATAGAGTTAAAGACTCCAGGGACCCACGCGATGATGGCAAATATACGAGTAGAACCAACTCTAATCGATAAAGTTAAAGATGCTCAAGCTACAGACCTGGAGTTGATGCGTATGAGAAAGAAAGTACAAGAACGTGCTATCCTGGAAGGAAGAATCGATGAAGAAGGAATACTTAGATTCAACTCCAGACTTTGTGTTCTTAACGACCCTGATTTAAAGTATAAAATCATGATGGAGGCTGTAACGCCCCGAGAAAATCGGATTTTTGAGAATTAAATTTTTATTTTTATTAAATGAATTTAATCAATTATTCAGGGAGCAAGCTAATCGAACGTCGTTCTCTGACCTAGAAATGTCAGAACATCATAGGATTTTGGCTACGTGGTAGAATTAAAGTGTTTGAATTTCCAAGACGAAAATAAAAGCTTTCCGAGAAATTTTCTGAAAAACACTATTCACGCATTTCTGCTCGGGAATTATTTTTGAACTTATGAGAAATACGTAACGATAGAATATTGATGTGAGATGGAATACCCAATAATATTTAAGTTATGGAAAATATAATATTTCGCCTATGGACTTAAAACCTAACGTTTAGGGAAAATGATTTACGAGAAGGAAATATAATACGATTGATAAAGTAAAGCGATGATCGTATTATATGTATGAATTGTACGAGGTAATGAATATGAATACTAAATGAGGTAGTATACGAGAATGTATGAATGATGGTATATCGTATATGAGTAATAAGTATACGAGTTAGAATACGAGAATTATACATGATTATACGTTATAAGGCTTTAAGCTCAATGTATTGAATTTGTAGAATTCGTAGGATTTGTTAAGTATTATGTGAGCCCAAGTCTTGAATGGTTAAGTCCAATGTGAATTTATTAATGTAAGCCCAATGTTTGTTTAATTACAAGCCCAAGGTAATTTAATGTGCAAGCCCAAATGATTAAGCTAAGATTAATTAAGATAAGGCCCAAGGTAAATATCCAATGGGTTAGGGGATGGTTTAAACCAATGGGGGCAACCCATGGATAATCCAATGTGATGAACAAGTAAACTTAGAAGCTAAGTTAGTGTGGTGATCACAGAAAGTGCTTATAAGTGATGACAAAGTAAACTTAAGGGCTAAGTGTTGTGGGGAGCAAGTAGACTTAATGATTAAGTAAGTGTGATGGCCAAGTATATGTGGTGAGCAAGCAAATAATGTGGGGAACAAGTTTACTTAATGCCTAGGTAATGAATAGTAAGGAGGTGGATGGATTAAAGACTAAACTACCCTAACTTAGAATTTCCTATAAATAGCAAGCTTTGTAATTCATTTGTGGGTTGTTATATTTTCATCCAACTTAAGGTTGAGAGCTTATTTGGTAGAGAGAATAAGCACTTATAAAAGCTAGACTTATATTATTAGATTTTCCACAACAACTTATAGTTTAATGGCTTATTGGTTTGAGAGAAAAAGCAAGGAAAGATAGAAGTTGACCTTTGTTAGATTTTCAAGAAGCAAGAAGAAGATTAAGGTGTAGCAAGTTAATATACAAGAGTAAGTAGTCTTGAACCATGATTCTTTTTCTCTTCCATTAGTAGAGAAGGGGGTATTGGTAGAGCTAGTATGTTAAGGAATGATAAACCAAAGGGCTTTAGTCTTAATAAGCCGTATAAATCATGAATAAGCTATTCGTAATCATTTAAGTTACGAACTTGTGAAGAACAATAATGAAAGTATAAGAACTTGTAAGAAGTGGTAATATGTTTACATTAAGAAGTTAGCATGATTAATAAGAGGTAAGAATAAGGATTAAAGGACTTAACTTATTAATAAGTCATAAGCAATGAAATTAAGTATTTTATACTTTAATAAGTAGTTTATAAGTTTATGAGTTTTGAACTTATTAAGAACAATTAATAACTTATCATATTTATAAGTTAACAAAGCATTTATGTCAAAATGGTAGCATGATGGATTGAATCCAAGAGAAATGATTTAAAAATCTCAAGTAACGAAGTTTCGCCAGAATTCATACGATTAGACGACAATCGTCGAATTCGTGAAATTCTCGGAATGGAAGTCGAATTTTGATATTGAGCTTGGAAACATTGGTTTTCAATGGAGACAAGTCGTATTTGTCATTATAGAGTTGCGAACTCGAAATTGGCCGGATTCTGACTTAGAACGAAGAAACGAGTGTTGAACGTTCACGAACGTTTGTCGTTTTCGTTAAAAAGGGACTAATAGGTGAAATTTTAGCAAAAGAAGTCTAATAGATAAAATTCTAGCATGAAGGCATAGAGTACGTGATTTATGAACCGTAGGCTCTTGAACGAACCAATTCAGACTTATAACGAAGAAGTTACGAGTACGGGAATCTCATGAAGTTGAAAATCATCAAAACTATTCGTGGCTCGAGTCCGCATTATGGCATGTCGACTCAAGCTTAAATGACCGGCCACCATAACGTCAAAGTGAGTTATAGACATTGCAAACTCGCGTCATGCGAGAATAGTTAATAAAGGGACTCATGCCATGCAGTCATGAAGTCCGGTCTCCAAGCCTTAATGGGCGACGCCGCAGCGCGACTTAACAAAGGAATACTGGCGCCGCAGCGCCAACCTTAAAACATAGACAATGAAGAATGTTTACAAGTGGAACATGAATGGGAATTGTTAACAATGAGTTAAAGAACTTAATCAAACATTATTAAGTTATAATTGAACCCCAAGTATGATTACTTAGGGTAGAAAATAAGTCAATGAAAGATGAACGCAAACGGTATGCAATAAACGTACTTAATCAATGACGATCGTGTTTCGCTTAAATAATGTAAAGAACGTTAGTAAGCCGTGAGGACGGATAATTAACTCGAACTTAGTTGTAATAATGAAGTAATTTCACTTAAGTGTTAGAAGAGAACGAAGTTAGTAAGAATGATGTAAAAGAATGACGGAAAGCCGGAACCCATAATAATAAATGTAATACGGGATTAGATGGAGAAGTAGGGTAAGATTCCTTAGGAACTATGTATGTTCATTCATGACCTAATATGGTATGTTATGTGATTATGTATTGTAGAGACTGTAAAGACTCAAAGGAAACGTAATTGTACTGTAGTAGACGCTGAAGGCAAGTTTTTTTCTTAAACGCTTGTCTAACCTTCGTGTTAGCCAGGTTTTCAAATTATTCAAGTTATGAGATGCATGTATGGTCTTAAAGAAAGAGTCGATGCCAGTTTTAGCTCGGCTAGACTAGAGAAAATACACCAAAGAGAAAATATGGCATGCATATTGATCAGTAACTTATTCACGGTAACTTATTCTTGATATTCATTCAAATACACCAAAGATATTGATCAGTTGGTCATGTTCATCTAAACACCTGCTCATCTTTGCACTACGGGCCAAAGATATTAATCAGTCGGTCATGTTCATCTCAACACCTATTCATCTTTGCACTACGAGCCAAAGATATTCAACAAGAAATCATTCATCTTTGCACTATAGGCCAAAGATATTCAGTAATATCATCATTTTGGACTGAGGATGATGAAAAATATTTTAAAGAAAACGAATCCAATGAAAGAAAAGAACAAGTATTAAGGATTCGTACTTTAAATAATCCAAGTTCAAAAATACTTCATAAATAACCAGATTGGAGTAAAATTCAAGAATGAAGATCAAAACATAGATCCAATCAAAGATAGGAATCATAACAGACAATCTTGGACACAGAAAAGAAAATTTAATTTTTCTGTGAATAATGTCATATTCGTGAATAGTGTGAATAGTAACTCCGACCTCAAAAGATAGAAATTTTATAAAAAAACATCATCACGCTTCGTGAATAGTACTCGTGAATAGTAACTCATGAATAGTAACTCATGAATAGTAACCCCGACATGAAAAAGTTCCAAATTTGATAAAAATTTTCAACCAATATTTCGGCATAATGATATTGAAGAAATAATATCATTTTTGAATAAAATAACATCCCTTACCTCGTAAAGAATAGTACTTACGATTTGAATAATTGGATATAGTCTTTGAAAGAACTTTGCATCGTATAGCAATACTCAAAGTAATAAAATACTCACAAATACGCCGATATTATAGAGAGAGAAAGAGAGAGAAATCTTTAGTTTCTAGTGTGATTTTCAATTCTAACCTAAGCACCCTATTTATAGGAAAATGCTTAGAACACCAAAGCAGAAAATTTAATATAATATTAATATTTTAAAAAATTTCCTACGCCTACTTTGAAAATCTGATTTCAGCCATTCGCAACACATGGGGGGCCAACCAAAACAATAAAAACATTTTTCTAACTATAAATATTTTAAACTTCCAAAAATCAATTATTTTGGAACCTCAGAACTTCAATAATTCATAATAAATAGCCCTTTTATCCGAAAATTCGAATCTCGCGACTTTTTATAGGAAATTTAATTCTCTACAACTTTACAGAAGAAAGTGTTTCCAAATTCCAAACAGAAATTGACCGAAATCCTTAAACGGGCGATTTTATAGGCTATAATCAAATTTCAGTCAAGAAATAGGTCCACCAACATGTTTAACATGTTTTAAACAATTTTTGCAATAAAAATACTCTTCCTCCTCATATACTTAATCCCACATTCATTGTAAAAATATCACCATTATTATATAATTAAAATATAATAATAAATTATTTTATCAGAAAAGATAAAATATCATTTTTTTTAACAATCGTCGCTTTAAAAATTTTCTCCATCTATATCCACATAAAATCAATATTTTCCTCATCATATAAATTAATAATTAATTATTCACAAATAATATTACAGAATCACAAGATCGGGCAACGGCCGTTCCTGTGAAAGAGGGGCTTTCGATAAGGATTTCTCTCTTCTTGGCGTGCAATTAGGTGACCAAACCTCTCCTTGAAAACGAACTTTCTTCTAGACATTGCCAATAATGTTATCTAATAATATTATTCAGATAATATGAATTATTGCTTCGATAATGGAAAATCTTGTGTAGTGACAATTATCAAACAACGATAATATAAAAAAAATCAACGCAACAATTATTGAATCAATAAAATAAAATCTTCGAATAATAATTACTATAACAATTATTGAGTAGTGCCTTCTTACGTAAAAAATCAATAATTGGTGCAATACTGGTGCTATCTCTTGCAACAACGCCAGACATCGTGTGTTTTAACCAAGGTATTCCAACAATATTAATTGTAAATAATCAAGGCCAAGTTATTTATAAACAACTTATACTTGTCGTTTTCTTCATCCAATCGCTTTCCTTTATGGGCCCACACAAGGTTTGCTTGTCAGTCGTTTAATATTCTCGACAAGTAAGAATATTCCACGACCAAACGAATATTCCCAACAACAATGAATATTTTATAACCACTTGCTTATTTAAAATATTTGCGCATTTTACCCATAACTAACCGCATTAATCAAATCAACCCTTACTATTTCAAAATAATAAATAGAGGAAATTAAATTTCATTTATTAATAATTTGGGGTCTTACAACCTCCCCTCCTTATTAAATTTCGTCCTCAAAATTGACATGCGTAGGACATGCTCCTTCCTATCCAAGATCTTGACTGGTACCTCCTCGTACGTTAAATCTTCTGCTATCTCGTCTGGTTCTAACTCAATAATGTGGTTCGGGTCATCCACATATTTACGTAACAGCGATACACGAAAAATGTTATGAACACGTGTACTTGGCGGTAAAACGAGTCTATAGGCCACAGTTCCTATTCGATCGAGGATTTCAAATGGACTAATAAATCGAAGGTTTGAGCTTTCCTCATATCGCCGATTCTCGCTTTTGGAATAACGACTTCTTGTACCTCCTTCTTCATATTCATCAGCTCCAGTGTGTAGCTTGAATGGTTTAAACTTTATCGATTAAAGTCGATTCTACTCGTATACCATCACATGGGTTCCTAGAGTCTTCAACTCTATCATTTGTAAGTCATAGAAAATGGGTCTTTGATAATATCGCTTTTGATTGTGTATCTGTGTTTTACTCAACACGTCAGCTACCACGTTCGTTTTTCCAGGATGGTATGGTCAGAACATGTACCAAAATGAGTCTCCCCTTGAGTTCTTCGAAGCTCTTCCCACATTCCTTGCTCAATTCGAATTTTGTATCTCTATGAGTCAACTGAGTTAATGGAGTAGCAATTCGAGAAAATCTTTCCACAAAATATTCGATAATAACCAGCTAAGCATAGAAAGCTACGTATTTCAATTACTGACTTAGGTTGCTCTCAACTGTGACTCATATCCTAATCTTGGATAGCACGTCACAATGACACCTATTAGTTTACTACCGCACGAATATGGCATCCCCTACGGAGAGTCTGGCTTTGGTGCATTCCACAAAGTAAGTCACCAGATAAAGGCTCGGGTACCAAATTCTATAGTTGAATTTCTAACTCCTGAAGTTCAATAGGAGCCATTCGATATGAGATTTTAGAAGTCGGTTTTGTACCGGATTCAAAGATGATACAAAATTCAATATCACGCTCTGGAGGTAGGCCAAGAAATTCTTCAGGAAATATGTCAGGGATTTTACCAACAACAGAAATTTCATTCAAATCTGACGTATTTTTGTTCAAGTCCATGACATGGGCTAAGAAAGCTTGACATCCGTTTTTCAATAAACGAATGGCTTTATGGCTTGATATTAAAGAGTTTGACTTCAATGGTTTGGTTGCTTGAATTTGAATAATAGGTTGGTTAGGAATATGAAAACTAACAACCTTACGAAAACAATCAATTTTGGCATGATGAGTAGTTAACCAATCAATCCCTAAAATCACGTCAAATGCAAGTATCTTTAAAGAGATAAGGTCAACAAGTAATGTGATGGTGCCAACTTGGATCAAACAAGATTTATAAACAGTGGATGTAACGAAAGTTTCTCCTAACGGAGTTTCCACAGATAGGTCAAAGTCTAACTTCTCTGGAATCAAGTTTAAACGTTGAGCACAAGTAGAAGAGATAAAAGAATGGGTAGCACCGGTATCTAGTAAGGTATAAACTTCGCATGAATTTATGATTAGCTTACCCGTGATCACCTCGTTTGGGTTCCTCGCATGTTGACCAGTCACGACAAACGCTCTTCTAGGAATCGTTGACTTTGACTTTTCTGGGATAGCCTTTTGAGTCACCATCCCCACTGGGCTTGGTTTTGCTACTGTACAATCTCGAGCGATATGTCCTTCCTTTCCACAATTATAGCATACCTTGAACTGTTGTGGACAGTTTGGGCTGGTGTGTCCCTCTTTTCCACATTTATAGCATACTCGATCGGTGGTCGTTCTCCTCCCTAAAACCGATTCTTTGCTAGTCTTTGACGTCTTCACAGTGTCATTGTTGAATCTCCTCTTTTTAAAATCTCCCCCCGACTCGCTTCTTCTATTTTCATGGCCACGAGTACCACTAGAGTGGTTGTCGCTCTTGTCCGTATTTTTCTTTCTCCATTTGGTTATCGTTGTTACGATGAGTCTTTATCCACCCCAGATGATCCTGGTTGCGGTCTCTTGGTTGAACGTACTCGCTATCTCACTCTAATAATTGAGCCCTGTTGACAATATCTGAATATAAAGAAAATTTATGAGAGATAAGATATTGCCGAATCTCGGGTTTTAAACCTCTCAGAAACATCCTCGTCATTCGTTCCTCATTCTCTACCAAATGAGGTGGAAACCTGGATAACTCTGCGAACTTCGCCTCATATTGGGACACCATCATGTTGTTTTGTTCTAGTCTAATAAACTCTACCTCTTTCATATGGCGAATACTTTTAGGAAAGTATTTTTCATTGAAAAGTTTCTGAAATGTTTCCCAAGACATCTTTGAGTGCGGCCCGGTTGAGTCTGCTTCCTGAGACTCCCACCGGCATCTGCCTCGCCCACGAGAACATAAAGGTGGCGAATGGAACCTTCTGTTCCTCCGTGCATCCCAAGACATCGAATATCTTGGTAATTTGCTTGACCCACGTTTCCGCCATGATTGGATCCAGCTTTCCCTTAAATCTTGGTGGTCCAAACTCTTTGAATTGCTTGGCTGTGACAAGCTGCGCATTGCTAGCATTTCCACCCGTATTTTGTGCACGAGTCTCCCTCGTCTAGTTTTGCATGAACTGCAAAAAACTCCTAAACATCCCGTCGTTCATCGTCTGCTTAGTGGTGTTGTTTACAGGAGGAATATTGCCTTCCTGTTGCACGTTCCCCTGAGTGGTGATTAAAGGTGTTTCCACGGTCTCATTAACTCCACCGTTAATATTCTCAGCTGCCATTCTTAAATACTGCCATAAAACAAGGGTTAATTAAACAAATTAACATATCACATATTAACCATACAGTTCGACTGACCAACAAATAAGCTTAGGTATGACATACTAGTGAAGGATTACTCGTCTCTCCTCTCCTAGTACTATTCCCCGATCTCCGCCAGAGACCATATCCCTAAGCTCTGATACCAACTGTGATGCCCCCAAAATAGGTATATAACACCCATTCTGAGTCGTCAAAATACATAGTACAGAAACAACTACAACTTTATTAATACAACATAAAAACTGTGAGTTTAAATACAAATATTGTCATCTAGACAATATCCACACTCAAATAAGTCCTCATTACAATTATTGATACACTATTTTATAGAATAGTGAGGACTACTAGAACCACTTCTAGAACCATCATTGCACACCCCGACTAGTACTCGCTACATTCTCGCCTCCTAAGAAGAAAAATGGAACAACAAGGAAAAGGGTGAGCTCAACTAGCCCAGTAAAGAACATTATGACTAAGATAATATAGAACAAATTATCGTTACTCCTCAACAGGGAAAAATCTAATAGAATATAATAGACAAACAGTTTTAAATCAATCTTCGCAGCGGAAATAATAATTCATTAGAAGAGTTAAGTAGAGATTGCAAACTACTATCTTCTATATATGAATTTAAAAGTTCATCGTCGATATTTTATCCCTGTAACATCAATCAATATATATCTGAATCAAATATTCATCTTTTACTACTGGGCCAAAGATATTGATCGATTACCGTCATGTTCATCTAAACACTGCTCATCTTTGCACTATGGGCCAAAGATATTAATCGATCGGTCATGTTCATCTCAACACTGCTCATCTTTGCACTACGAAAGCCAAAGATATTCATCAAGAAATCATTCATCTTTGCACTACAGGCCAAAGATATTCAAGAATATCATCATTTAGGACCGAGGATGATGAAAATATTTTAAAGAAAACGAATCCGGTGAAACAAAAGAACAAGTATTAAGGATTCGTACTTTAAATAATCCAAGTTCAAAAATACTTCATAAATAACCGTTTGGAGTAAAATTCAAGAATGAAGATCAAAACATAGATCCAATCTAAGATAGGAATCATAACGAGATAATCTTGGACACGTAAAAGAAAATTTAATTTTTACGTGAATAGTGTCATATTCGTGAATAGTCTTAAAGATATCGTGAATAATGTCGTTATACGTGAATAGTAACTCAAACCTCAAAAGATAGAAATTTCACAAAAAACATCATCACGCTTAAAGTGAATAGTACTCGTATATAGTAACTCATGAATAGTAACTCATGAATAAGAAACTCCGATATGAAAAAGTTCCAAATTTGATAAAATTTTCAACCAATATTTCTAAGATAATGATATTGAAGAAATAATATCATTTTCAATAAAATAACATCCCTTACCTCGGAAAGAATAGTACTTCTGACTGGAATATTGGATATAGTGCTGAAAGAACTTGCACTGTATAGCAATACTCAAAGTAATAAAATACACACAAATACGCTCGATATTATAGAGAGAGAAAGTGAGAGAAATCTTTAGTTTCTGGTGTGATTTTCAATTCTAACCTAAGCACCCTATTTATAGGAAAATGCTTAGAACACCAAAGCAGAAAATTTAATATAATATTAATATTTAAAAAAATTTCCTACGCCTACTTTGAAAATCTGATTTCAACCATTTGCAACACATGGGGGGCCAACCAAAACAATAAAAACATTTTTCTAACTATTAATATTTTAAACATCCAAAAATCAATTATTCTGGAACCTCGGAACTTCAATAATTCATAATAAATAGCCCTTTTATCCGAAAATTCGAATCTCTGGAATTATTATAGGAAATTTAATTCTCTACAACTTTGCAGAAGAAAGTGTTTCCAAATTCCAAACAGAAATTGAACGAAATCCATAAACGGGCGATTTTACAGGCTATAATCAAATTTCAGTCAAGAAATGGGTCCACCAACATGTTTAACATGTTTTAAACAACTTTTGCAACAAAATACTCTTCCTCCTCATATAATCATATATCCCACATTCATTGTAAAAATATCACCATTATTATATTATTAAAATATAATAATAAATTATTCTATCAGAAAAGATAAAATATCATTTTTTTAACAATTGTCACTTTAAAAATTTTCTCTATCTATATCCACATAAAATCAATATTTTCCTCATCATATAAATTAATAATTAATTATTCACAAATAATATTACGAATCACAAAGATCGGCAACTGTGCCGCCTTCGAGAAAGAGGGAGCTTTCCAATAAGGATTTCTCTCTTCTTGGCGCGCAATTAGGTGACCAAACCTCTCCTTATGCAAACTTTCTAGACATTGCCAATAATGTTATCTAATAATATTATTCATAATATGAATTATTGCTTCGATAATGGAAAATATCGTGTAGTGACAATTATTGAAACAACAATAATATAAAAAATCAACGCAACAATTATTGAATCAATAAAATAAAATACTTTGAATAAAGAATTACTATAACAATTATTGAGTAGTGTCTTCTTACGTAAAAATCAATAATTGGTGCAATACTGCAAAGCTATCTTTTGTGCAACAACCAGACATTCGTGTTTTTTAACCACCGGTATTCCAACAATGATAATTGGTAATAATCAAGCTACAATATTTATAAACAACTTATACTTGTCGTTTTCTTCATCCAATCGCTTTCCTTTATGGGCCCACACAAGGCTGCACCGTCGTACGAATATTCCCCGACAGTAAGAATATTCCACGACCAAACGAATATTCCCCGACATCAATGAATATTTTATAACCACTTGCTTATTTAAAATATTTGCGTATTTTACCCATAACTAACCGCATTAATCAAATCAACCCTTACTATTTCAAAATAATAAATAGCGGAAATTAAATTTCATTTATTAATAATTTGGGGTCTTACAATCTCCACACAGAAGAGTTGAATATGTAGTAGAGAGAGGACTGTGATATCTTAAATCATTCAGGGAAGGTAAACGTTATAGCCGACACGTGAAGTAGGAGGGGTAGGGAAAGCTATCGATGCTAACGACTTAGAATGAGTTAATAACGGAAATGGTAAGATCAGAGTTAGAAGTTAAATTACGGAATGAAGGGGTAGGATTGTTTTTCAAAACGTAGACTCAATCCACGATAATGGAATGAGTTAAGTAAGTACAACTAAGTAACAAGGGATGCAAGCGAATGAAGAAGATGACGCAGGATAAGTAGAAGACTGAGTATAGTCTTATTTTGAGGGAGGAATTTGAGTTCCAGATAAGTACGAGTTAAAAGAAGAATTAATAAAAGAGAGATCGCGTAATGTGTTAATAAGTGTTTAACTTTCAACTCAGATTATTGATAGGAAGTGATAAGTCATGTGAATTAAGATAATACCTTCGATGAAGGTGAAATGAAAGAACCACAATGTCGAAGAAGCATTGTGGGAACTCGAGATTAAAATAAAGGAAAAATTTTCCTCTGTTGTGTAAGTATTATTAGCGAGATTCTGGGGACAGAATCCTTATAAGGAGGGAAGAGTGTAACGCCCCGAGAAAATCAGATTTTTGAGAATTAAATTTTTATTTTTATTAAATGAATTTAATCAATTATTCAGGGAGCAAGCTAATCGAACGTCGTTCTCTGGCCTAGAAATGTCAGAACATCGTAGGATTTTGGCTACGTGGTAGAATTAAAGTGTTTGAATTTCCAAGACGAAAATAAAAGCTTTCCGAGAAATTTTCTGAAAAACACTATTCACGTATTTCTTCTCGGGAATTATTTTTGAACTTCCGAAAAATACGTAACGATAGAATATTGATGTGAGATGGAATATCCAATAATATTTCAGTTATGGAAAATGTAATATTTCGCCTGTGGACTTAAAACCTAATGTTTAGGGAAAATGATTTACGAGAAGGAAATATAATATGATTGATAAAGTAAAGCGATGATCGTATTATACGTATGTATTGTACGAGGTAATGAATATGAATACTAAATGAAGTAGTATACGAGAATGTATGAATGATGGTATGTCGTATATGAGTAATAAGTATACGAGTTAGAATACGAGAATTATACGTGATTATACGTTATAAGGCTTTAAGCTCAATGTATTGAATTTGTAGAATTCGTAGGATTTGTTAAGTATTATGTGAGCCCAAGTCTTGAATGGTTAAGTCCAATGTGAATTTATTAATGTAAGCCCAATGTTTGTTTAATTACAAGCCCAAGGTAATTAGCCCAAATGATTAAGCTAAGATTAATTAAGATAAGGCCCAAGGTAAATATCCAATGGGTTAGGGGATGGTTTAAACAAATGGGGCAACCCATGGATAATCCAATGTGATGAACATGTAAACTTAGAAGCTAAGTTAGTGTGGTGATCACAGAAAGTGCTTATAAGTGATGACAAAGTAAACTTAAGGGCTAAGTGTTGTGGGGAGCAAGTAGACTTAATGATTAAGTAAGTGTGATGGCCAAGTATATGTGGTGAGCAAGCAAATAATGTGGGGAGCAAGTTTACTTAATGCCTAGGTAATGAATAGGAAGGAGGTGGATGGATTAAAGACTAAACTACCCTAACTTAGGATTTCCTATAAATAGCAAGCTTTGTAATTCATTTGTGGGTTGTTATATTTTCATCCAACTTAAGGTTGAGAGCTTATTTGGTAGAGAGAATAAGCACTTATAAAAGCTAGACTTCTATTATTAGATTTTCCACAACAACTTATAGCTTAATGGCTTATTGGTTTGAGAGAAAAAGCAAGGAAAGATAGAAGTTGACCTTTGTTAGATTTTCAAGAAGCAAGAAGAAGATTAAGGTGTAGCAAGTTAATATACAAGAGTAAGTATTCTTGAACCATGATTCTTTTTCTCTTCCATTAGTAGAGAAGGGGGTATTGGTAGAGCTAGTATGTTAAGGAATGATAAACCAAATGGCTTTAGTCTTAATAAGCCGTATAAATCATGAATAAGCTATTCGTAATCATTTAAGTTACGAACTTGTGAAGAACAATAATGAAAGTATAAGAACTTGTAAGAAGTGGTAATATGTTTACATTAAGAAGTTAACATGATTAATAAGAGGTAAGAATAAGGATTAAAGGACTTAACTTATTAATAAGTCATAAGCAATGAAATTAAGTATGTTATATTTTAATAAGTAGTTTATAAGTTTATGAGTTTTGAACTTATTAAGAACAATTAATAACTTATCATGTTTATAAGTTAACAAAGCATGTATGTCAAGATGGTAGCATGATGGATTGAATCCAAGAGAAATGATTTAAAAATCTCAAGTAACGAAGTTTCGCCGAAATTCACACGATTAGACGAAAATTGTCGAATTCTTGAAATTCTCGGAATGGAAGTCGAATTTTGATATTGAGCTTGGAAACATTGGTTTTCAATGGAGACAAGTCGTATTTGTCGTTATAGAGTTGCAGACTCAAAAATGGCCGGATTCCAACTTAGAACGAAGAAACGAGCGTTGAATGTTCACGAACGTTTATCGTTTTCGTTAAAAAGGGACTAATAGGTGAAATTTTAGCAAACGAAGTCTAATAGATAAAATTCTTGCATGAACGCATAGAGTACGTGATTTATGAACCGTAGGCTCTTGAACGAACCAATTCAGACTTATAACAAAGAAGTTACGAGTCCAGGAATCTCGCAAAGTTGAAAATTTGTCAAAACTATCTGTGGCTCAGAGTCCGCGCCACGGCGCGACTGCAAGCTTAAGTGATCTGAAATGCAAGCCAAAGTGAGCTTTAGACACTCTAAACTCATGCCATGAAAGACGATAGTTAACAAAGGGACTCGTAGCCAATAATGAAAGTCCGATCTCCAAGCCTTAATGGGCGATGATAGCAATGCAATTAGCAAAGGAATACTAAGCGCCACAATTGCGCCTTTTAAAACATAGACAATGAAGAATGTTTACAAGTGGAACATGAATGGGAATTGTTAACAATGAGTTAAAGAACATAATCAAACATTATTAAGTTATAATTGAACCCCAAGTATGATCACTTAAGGTAAAAAAAAAGTTATTGGAAGATGAACGCAAACGGTATGCAATAAACGTACTTAATCAATGACGATCGCGTTTCGCTTAAATAACGTAAAGAACGTTAGTAAGCCGTGAGGATGGATAATTAACTCGAACCGAGTTGTAATAAT
Source organism: Panax ginseng (assembly GCA_020205605.1). Classification (NCBI taxonomy): domain Eukaryota; kingdom Viridiplantae; phylum Streptophyta; class Magnoliopsida; order Apiales; family Araliaceae; genus Panax; species Panax ginseng. The sequence continues at coordinate 21,442,431 of CM035143.1, forward strand.
GAAGTAATTTCACTTAAGTGTTAGAAGAGAACGAAGTTAATAAGAATGATGTAAAAGAATGACGGAAATCCGGAACCCATAATAATAAATCTAATACGGGATTAGATTGAGAAGTAGGGTAAGATTCTTTAGGAACTATGTATGTTCATTCATGACCTAATGTGGTATGTTATGTGATTATGTATTGTAGAGACTATAAAGACTCAAAGGAAACGTAATTGTCACTGTGTAGAAGGCATTTGAAGGCAAGTTTTTTTCTTAAACGCTTTGATCGATTTACTTGATCAATGAATACGTGCAGTAGTATACGGTCAACAAGTAATAAAGTGATAAAATAGAGTATCGTTCCCACGAGAATTCTAATTAATAAATTCCAACTACTAGTACTATATCAATCCAATTTTATTCAAACAATGATAAATTATGATGTTCTGAAATATTAAAACTAAATTAAACAATTAAAGATATTATTCTAAAATAAGCAAATAAATAAACTAAGGTTTAAGTGAATGACTTCCGATAGATAAGGATTAAGACTTCAATATCCCCAATTATGAACTATAAATCAATTATCCAATTATCCCAACTATTATGTCTACTGAATTGTTAACAGGAATTCTCCAATGTCAAAAGTCCTTTTCCAAGTGATCAACTGACTTCTATTTAATCCAGATTAATCTTGCTATATTCCTATGCAAAATAAGTGAATTAAACTCCTTTAATCCCAATTCCTTATGTGTTACATGCGGTGAACAGATATTTCCATTCAATTCACAAACCTAATTATTCACTTTGCAAATAACTAAGTCACACGTTATCAAACCCAGTTCTAACCCTAGAATTCCTTTTCCAATTCCTTACAGAATAACAAGGTAATTATTGGCCAAATAATTAAGCAATAGATCTGAGGCATGATAAACAATTCACTTCAACATAAATAATTGGAATAATTTGAATAACTAATTTATAGCCATAAAAGGTTCAATTGAAATCTTAATTAAAGAATTAGTTCATAACGAAATAAAAACCAATAATTGTTACATAAATCATCCTTAAAGAATTACAAATTGAAAATAAAGAAGAAGAAGAAGAAAACAGTGTAGCCAATCCTTAATCTCTAAGTAATCCTTGTGTAGCCTCCAATGAATGAATTGATTGAATGATTAGATAACCGCCCTAATTTCAGCACTTAATTTCTTTTTATAGCTCCCCCAATCCTAATCCAATTAGGCTTCAAATAAGTTCCACATAAGAAGTCGAACAAATAAAATCAATCCAATCGAACCATCAAACACGCGCCTTTGACGGTTAACATCAATAGAGCCCGGTATACAAGGCTGCGAATTGCACTAGCTAGAGCACCCCGGCGCTAGTCTTCACAATATTTACCATTTTGCCATTGTAAGCTCGAAATCCCAGAATTACCCCTATAGCTCCCAAATCTGCAAAACAAGACATAGACACAATAAAAATGCTACTAAATAACTTGAGAATGCAATAATTTAAGTCCAAATATATCCAATTCATGGGTATATTACCCAATCATCAAATACCCCCAAACTTAAATCGTTGCATGTCCTCATGCGACAAAACATAAAATCACAAAACAAAACTAAACATCGTGCAAATGCAAACTATTTATACGTTCTTAATTCCAGAAATTCAAAAGCTCACGTATATCTATATGCCTCAGAAAAATCACAAAAACATGCTAATTCATCATGCAAAAGAAGATCAATAATATCCCAATAATCAACGAATCTGAATCTGTTATTACTGATATTGTGAGTGTGTGTTCAACAACCATGCTAACCCATGAAAGGCAAAAATATGAAAGATAATAAATTTCTTAGTAAGTATCATACAGTGTAAACTTGAGAACTCATCAAATATACTTGTTTCAACTGAAATCAAACAATTACCCGAATTCAAGAGTCAAAATGGAATACTTATGCTTTTCTTTTCTTTTTTTTTTTTAATAGCAGGGCTCTTTGAACTTTTCCGCTTTATTTGCATTTTTTTTTTTTTTAAATATACATAAATGATCGTGCAATGTCTCATCCCATTAGGCTAATAATGTGTTACCCTTAGTGAGCTTTCTACCAACGACTCCCGGACCATGAAAGACCTTAGAGGCGCTTAGGTGTAAAGACAATCCCCTCGAGGCGTACTTTTCAAGTAACAAAGGCCCCAAACAAGACTAGTCACCACAGATACCTTTTTTTTTTAGCTTATATATTCCAAATATTTTCCCCCAAACTCGAGTTTATGAATAAATTCAGTCTTCTCTAACTATTCAAATTGTCCTTCCATATCACTAGCAATCATCCTTTAGAACTCTATTATCTACCCATTTAAACTATCATAGCCAACATGGTCGTTTTTTTTTTTAAGTGCTTTCCTATAATATCGATTGTCAAAGGATAAAGATTTAATTCATGTCGAAGAAAATCATATCAACGACTCAACAATCCTTACTAGACTTGTTCATGCAATTCTACTTTCATCATTGGCCACCAAATATACATACTATCAAGCGCTTGGAATTAACATGCAATCCTATATGCAACATTAAACTAACAATCACAAACCAAATCCCCAAACTACAACTTAAAATAAAAAAAACTACCCCCCCAACTAATCTAGAAGCAATGTCCTCATGCGAAAAATAAAGCAAAATAAAAAGCAGTACGTCACAGGCGAGCTTATTCCTCGGGTGGAGCATCATCATCCTCGCTCATCTCTTGATCGGAAGAAATCTTTGGCGAAACAGGGAAGCGGTTGGAAAATGGCTAAGTTGAATGCCGGATGTGATTGGGCCAGTCGATTGCGTTACGTGCGACAAATTGGTCGACTAAAAACTTGAAAATCACGTCTTGGCGTTCCGATGACCCAGAACATTACGGGACTCCATATTGTAAAACCGGTAATCTCTCTCCATTGGATGACTTGGGACCACACCTAGATGATCTGTTGTAGATGAACCATAAGTGGGTGGAGCCTGCGGTGGGGCTTGTGTCGGTGCGCAACTTGGGGAATTATGAAACCCAATCCCTAGGGTGATTTGCCCCACTGTCCACACTTTATAACGGTGGATCAACTTGTGGTCCAACACGGGCATAAGCGTTTGAAGCATTTCATCGATTTCCATTTTACCCCAAACTTAGCACATAAAAGCGCAGATCGGTGGCGGATGTGGTAACCCTCCATGGTCCCTCCGTGAGATGCTCGGAGGATAGATTCTTTGAATAAGATGGTAAACATCAATCTTTAGGCCTTGTATGATTGAGTATAATACCACAACCCTTTCTCTGCAGTTACGTGGCTCACATGTGCGGGGCATCAATTTAGCACAAATGAAGGCATACCATGCCTTTCCATAGAGGCGAGGTGTGACAGCGGGAACGTCATCTTTGCCATGCTCATGCACGCGTCCATGTGGTGCCCGGTTGACCAGACTCCCGAATAATCTTGTTGTAGTCAGGTCCATCACTCACGAGTCTAGCATATTCATCATTAAGGCCCTCTAATGGTAGTTTGTAACACCCATTGATATCCTCCTCATGGATTTCCACTTTGTTTTCCTCGACAAATACCCCATAATGATCATGCTATCGGGCAAGTTGGCGTAGAACTCTTTTACAAGCGCAATAATATTCTTTGGATCGAAATTTGCTTTCGTGAGTGTGAACTAGTTTCGCTCCGCTCTCATCACCGCTATATCCCCGTCTTTGGATTGGTCGGGTCATAAACCACGTTTGGGGACTAGTGAGCGGGTAGCCATGCGGCTGTAGTGTTCTTGAGCCGCGACACTAACAAAACGCCTGCTGTCAAATTTTGGAGGTGGAATGGAAGCGGCTCCTGACCCTTCGCCTCGTTGACGTTTTGATGCCATGTAGAGAATTCTGCAAGTAAAAACATACTCATGTATTAGCTTTGAAAAGAATTCACGGTTGTATAAACGTGTGCATAACATTACCCCGAAACTGTATAAAATGTGTGTATTGTGGGTACACAGTTGGGGATGAGGCATGAAAATGGCAAGTATAACGATGAGATGCCTGTGCTATTAAAAGTCTGCATTGCGAAAGCAACACGCACAATTTTCCCAAAAGTCATGTCATGGAAAGCAACATGCTCTAGTGTAGGCAACAATACAGTGTAATCTTCCCATACTCGCAATGAGTATGTGCACAACAGCTGGATAATATTGCGGTGTCAAGATGGTCCATAAAGAATGTGCATTTAGGAGTAATATGTTGTAATTGGCACATGATTATTGACTTAGACAATTTATCAAACACCTAGGCAGCAACTGATAACTTGCTTACAACCATCACTAAATCCCTATCTAGTCATGCCATGCCTTAAGCATTCACTAACCTCGTGTGTAGGATTACGCCAAACAACAATGCATTAACTATGTGCTCTATTGGATTTTCCAGATGAAAAGAATAATTAACGAAGAAAATCTTGATTCACAATAGTTTGAATACAATTCAAGACATACCTTTGCTACCTTTAAAGAATTGGGAGGAGTAGAATTTTGGCACACAAGGAGCATACAACCAATATGGAACGAAGTAATTGACGCGTGGTAGATGTGTGGAAGAAGTACTATCCAAAGGTCAATGACCTTGTGATATTGAGAGTGAGAGAGGTGTATAGGAGAATGGGAGAGGAATAATCGCGTAACTGAAACCTGATGTGCCGGCGTGGGTAATGAATTTAGACTAGAAGTATGGGCACATAAGAGTTTTAAATTATAAAGACTGACTGATCCCAAAGACCGGTATTTGGGTTTTATCGTCTGCGTAGCGTCGGTGACGTAAAGCAAAGCGATTAGTGGTGGGTGGTCGGCGCTATAACGATGAAGCTGGAAGCGGATGGAGTGGTCGACGTTACATTGCCTAGCAGCAGGGCATTGGAATCCTAATAATGGGAGCGCCGGAGAGGTATTTATTAGTCTTCTGACATATGTTGTGTTCAAGTGCTTGGCCTCATTCCTCGTTCTGAAAGCAAGATGTACCTGACGAATGTTATGCGTGAATATATGCTAGAAATTCTAGGAAAAATGAACTATAATATAAGTATAAAAAAAAATTGTGAATGAATAAAACAAAAATAACTAAAACTTTTGGGTTTGCCTCCACATGGCGCTTGGTTTTTAAATCGTCGGCCCGACTTTTCGATGGTCATTTGGTCGTTGGATCGGCCAGGTACATAGTAGTAACTTGATGTTCAATGGGTCCACTCAATAATGTTTCAAATATTGGCGTTAACCTTGAATATACGCTTTGAGTTCGGTTCCTCAACCTCAATGTTTCCGTGTGGCCTGCGACAGGATATAATTATGAATGGCGGACCACCGGATTTCAATTTCGAAAATAGACGCTTGGCGTGAGTTGAGCGAGTAATACTTGTTGGCGGTTCAAATGTTTTGTTGAGAATTTTTTATCATGCCGAAGCTTTGACTTTCTCCTTGTAGAGCTTTGCGTTCTCGTAGGCATTGAACCGAAATTCATCCATCTCGTTAAGTTGTAGTAACCTTTTTTTACCCGCCGCTTCTAGATCAAAGTTCGATTCTTAGAATGGCCCAATTGTACCTTTGTGTTACAGCTCGTAGGGAGGTGACACGCCTTTCCAAATACCATTACATAAGGTGACATGCCGATTGGATTTTTGTATGCTGTTCGATAGGCCCATAGAGCATCGTCAAGACGTAACGACCAATCTTTTCGTGACGGATTGACTACTTTTTCCATAATCCGTTTAACTTCCTTATTCGACACCTCCGCTTGACCATTGGTTTGGGGATGATATGCGGTAGCAATTTTATGACGAACCCCATACTTTACAAGTAATTTAGTGAACTGCTTATTACAGAAGTGAGTCCCCTCATCACTTATTATTGCTCTCGGCGTCCTGAATCGGGTGAAGATATTTTTCTTTAAGAATCGGAGAACAACGTTGGCGTCATTTGTGGGTAAAGCTGCGGCTTCTACCCATTTAGAAACATAATCGACCGCTAACAAGATGTATTGATTATTAAAGGAAGATGGAAACGGTCCCATAAAATCGATTCCCCACACGTCGAATAGTTCAACCTCCAGAATTGTGTTGAGTGGTATTTCATTGCGCTTGGAGATATTACCTATGCGTTGACATTGATCGCATTTCAACACAAAGAGATAAGCATCTTTGAATAAAGAAGGCCAGAAAAATCCCGATTATAGTACTTTCGCTGCTGTTCGATCACCAGAATAATGACCTCTGTAATCTGAGGAGTGGCAATGGCCTAATATACTATCCATTTCTTCATGAGGTACACAACATCTTATCATTTGATTTGCACAGGCTTTAAACAAAAATGGTTCATCCCAATAGTATTGCTTCACATCGTGGAGAAACTTCTTTCGTTGTTCTGAGGTCAAATCCGGAGGTAACACTTTGGCAACCACATAGTTTACATAGTCAGCATACCAAGGCAATATGGTGGTTACCCGGAATAGTTGTTCATCCGAAAATTTTTCATTAATCACTAAGTTGTCTTCTTTCTGTTCCTCTATATTTTCTAGCAAGAGATGGATGATCCGCCACTTAATTTTACATACCTTTTACATCCGGATCTCCAGATCAAATTCTTGTAACAATAGTACCCACCGTATTAACCGCGGTTTTGCATCTTTCTTCTTAATTAGATATTTAATGGCAGAATGATCAGTGTAGACAATTACCTTGGTGCCAATAAGATAAGCTCTGAATTTGTCGAAAGCAAACACCACTGCAAGTAACTCTTTTTCGGTGGTTGTGTAGTTTAGCTGGGCATCCGTCAACGTCTTACTAGAGTAGTAGATAGTGTGAAAAATCTTGTCGTGACGTTGTCCCAATACTGCTCCCACTGCATAATCACTGGCGTCGCACATCAATTCGAACGGTAAAGACCAATCGGGCGCTACAATGATTGGAGCAGAGACCAATTTCTTCTTTAATACCTCAAATGCCTCGATACATGACTGATCCATCGTAAATGGTACATTTTTCTCCAAGAGTGAACTTAAGGGTTTCGAAATCTTTGAAAAATCTTTAGTGAAGCGTCTGTAGAAGCCTGCATGTCCCAAGAAGTTCCGAATGCCTTTTACGGATGATGGATGAGGTAGTTTCTCAATTGTCTCAATCTTCGCTCTATCCACCTCTAATCCGGATGCGGAAACCTTATGTCCCAAAATAATCCCTTTTTGCACTATAAAATGACATTTTTCCCAGTTAAGCACCAGGTTAGTCTCCACACATCTTTTTAACACCAAGAACAGATTCTGCAAACACAAGTTGAAACTATCACCGAACACGGATAAGTCATCCATGAATACCTCTAAATTCTGTTCGACCATATCAGAGAAGATTGCCATCATACATCGTTGAAAGGTTGCGGCGCATTACATAAACCAAAAGACATACAACTAGGAATGCAAGCGTCTGCGTATGGACATATGAGCGTGGTCTTTTCTTGATCTTCCTGAGCTATAGCAATTTGATTATACGGAATATCCATCCAATGAGATAGTAGAATTGATGTCCCGCTAACTTTGTCGAACATCGATCGATGAGCAGCAAGGGAAAGTGATCCTTGCGTGTGGCTTTATTCAACTTGCGGTAATCCATACATACTCTCCATTTATTATAATGATTCTAGTCGGGATGAACTCATTAGCTTCATTCTTCACCTTTATCTATCATTCCCCTTTTTGATGCGCATATGCAGGACTTACCCACAACTATGCGAGATTGGGTAAATAATACTGAAGCATCCAACCATTTTATAATTTCTTTTTCACCACATCTTTCATAATGGGATTTAACCTTCTTTGCATCTCAATGGTTGGTTTTGACCCTCTTCCATTAAAATCTTATGCATCTGAAAGATGGGCTAATACCTCGAATTTCCGCTATAGTCCACCCAATCATTGTTTTGAACTCGCGCGAGAACCCATAGCAATTTTTCCTTTTGGGTGTCGATTAACTCTGTCAAACAATAAGCGGTAGAGTCGAATCTTTCCCCGGGATAAGGATACTCAAGATGAGAGGGAGTGGCTTTAATTCCAACACCGGGTGGCTCTTCTATCGAGGGTTTGCACTTTTTACCTTCCGTTTGGACTATCAAGGGTGTCGAATGGTTGATTATTTTCCCAGAGAATGATGATGTGTCTAGCCATTTGATCTTCTCAATGTCCTCATCAATATTATAGTCGTCTATTCAGAGCAACATGGATTCTATCGGATCCTCTGAGTAATTACCGTAAATGTTGTGATTAACTAACTCATCCATTAAATCCACCCGCAAATACTCACCTTTTTCCTTTGGATAGGACATTGATTTAAACACATTAAAAGTGACCTGTTGATCTTCAACTCTCATCGTCAATTCTCCTTTCTGAACGTCGATTAATGTTCTCCTTGTTGCTAAGAATGGGCGCCCGAGAATGATGGGAAGTTCCTTATCTGCTTCACAATCCAAGATAACGAAGTCTGCTGGGAAGATGAATTTATCCACCCTTACTAATACGTCTTCAACGATACCTCGTGGATATGTATGGCGATCGATCTCTTGAACAATAAAGCGATATTTGTCGATTTTGGTGCCTTGAGCCCGAAGCCGTATGTGGCGATAATGGCATCAAATTAATACTGGCCCCCAAATCACACAGTGCTCTCCCCGAAAACTGATTACCAATGTCGCATAGAATAGTAAAACTACTTGGATCTTTTTTAACTTGAGAGCAACTTTTACGAATAATTCTACCGCATTCTTGATTAGCGCTTCTCTTTGTTTCAAAATCACCCGTTTCCTTTTCTTTGACAACACATCCTTCATGAACTTAGCGTAGCTCGGCATTTGTTCTAAAGCTTCGGCAAATGGGATGTTGATATGTAATTTCTTGAAAATATCCAAAAATCTTGAAAACTGCTTATCTAACTTGGATTTCTGAAATCTCTGCGGATACGGTATGGGTGGCATTGTTATAGTTGGTTCCGGTACATTTTGCTCTACGATTTCCTCTTTATCTTTCCCGATTTTCACAACTTCTTCTATTTCTATTTATTGCGTTGTCCCCTTTTCCTTATCCTTAATCGTTTTCTTGCAAATCCTTCCCCTTCGCGTAAGGTTCTGACCTTGCAATGCTCATTTACTGCTGGATTTATTTACAGTATCACTTGGGAGCGTTCTAGTGGATTGGTTATTCAATGCATGTGCTTTATTTGCCCCAATTGATTTTCCAGATTCTTTAACGATGCCTCATGGCTCTGCAAAGTGACCTCTACTTGATTCAATTTCTTATCTTGTTCCTCGTTCTTTTTTGTCGGAAGCTCTAATGAATTTTTCCAAGGCTTCTTCCAAACTTGATTTCCTCTCGGTTGTTGAGTCCGATTTTGAAATTCGGAGGTGTTTTGTTGTCTAGGTGGTTGAGTTGCGACTTGATTGTTACTCCATGAAAACCGGGATGATTTTTTTCACTGGATTATAAGCATTTTGAGTCGATCGGTTGAGTTGAAGCGATTATAGTTTCCTACTGTGTCTTGATTCGAATTTATGGCACATTGATCCGTAGCATGACCCCCGACACCTGACTCTGAAACCATCGCTACTGTTTGTGTGGCTTGTGGGCGCCATATTTCCATATGCTTAGCTATTGCGGTCACTTGTCTTTATTAATCTTGTCATTAAGGTCTACTTCATACTTTCCCGATGTTTTCGGATGATTAGACCTCGTCATGGGCCACTGATAGTTGTTGGTGGCCATTGTCTCTAACAATTGATACGCCTCATCAAAATTCTTGGACATGATCGCTCCTCCTGCTGTTGCATCAATACTAGACCTCGTGGACGTGTGTAAACCATCACAAAATATCCCTAATTGCATCCACTGCGGAATTCCATGACGAGGGCACTTACGGAGCATATCCTTGAACCTTTCCCATGCCTCATATAATGACTCTGAATCAAATTGTACGAAAGTATGAATATCGTTCCGTAGTTTTGCCGACTTTGCTGAACCTTAGCTAAAAATTTTTGAGCTAGGTCATCCCAAGTGGTGATTGAGCTAGGAGGCAAAGAGTGTAACCAGCTTCGTGCTTTATCTTTTAAAGTAAACGGGAACATCCTCAACCTTGTAGCATCTTCTGATACATTGTTAAATTTGAAGGTATCGCAAACTTCCAAGAAACTCAAGATATGCTCATTAGGATCATCTATAGAATTACCTCCAAACTGACATGCATTCTGTAGCATCTGAATTATTCCCGGTTTTATCTCGAAACTGTTCGCATTGATTGCCGGCCTCTTAATACTCGACTGTAAATCCGTGACATTCGGCATGGTGTAATCCCTAAGTAATTTCTGTTCGTTCTCTGCCATGTTCACGAGTATTTCCTAGTTTGCCAGTTCTTCTTCCAAATGTATAACCTCACTATTCAAACGCACTTTTCGGAACTTCTTTTCGATGTCGTTTGTATACGGAAAAAGTTCCTCTCTAGCCTTTGATCTAGTGTGCATACACGCACAAGAATTCCTGCCAATCCAAGAAGAAAAATAAGTAACGTTTAAATTAAGACCAAATTGATTATAACTAATATGAAATTAATATTAATAAAATTCCCCCGGCAACGGCGCCAAAAACTTGTTGATCGATTTTGCAATCAATGAATACGTGCAAGTATACATGGTCAACAAGTAATAAAGTGATAAAATAGAGTATCGTTCCCACAGAGAATTCTAATTAATAAATTCCAACTACTAGTACTATATCAATCCAATTTTATTCAAACAATGATAAATTATGATGTTCTGAAATATTAAAACTAAATTAAACAATTAAAGATAATATTCTAAAATAAGCAAATAAATAAACTAAGGTTTAAGTGAATGACTTCCGATAGATAAGGATTAAGACTTCAATATCCCCAATTATGAACTATAAATCAATTATCCAATTATCCCAACTATTATGTCTACTGAATTGTTAACAGAATTCTCGAATATCAAAAGTCCTTTTCCAAGTGATCAATCGACTTCTATTTAATCCAGTTAATCTTGCTATATTCTATGAAAATAAGTGAATTAAACTCCTTTAATCCCAATTCCTTATGTGTTACATGCGGTGAGCAGATATATTTCCATTCAATTCACAAACCTAATTATTCATTTTGCAAATAACTAAGTCACGTTATCAAACCCGATTCTAACCCTAGAATTCCTTTTCCAATTCCTTCTAGAATAACAAGGTAATTATTGGCCAAATAATTAAGCAATAGATCTGAGGCATGATAAACAACTCACTTCAACATAAATAATTGGAATAATTTGAATAACTAATTTATAGCCATAAAAGGTTCAATTGAAATCTTAATTAAAGAATTAGTTCATAATGGAAATAAAAACCAATAATTGTTACAAAATCATCCTTAAAGAATTACAAATTGAAAATAAAGAAGAAGAAGAAGAAAACTACATGTAGCCAATCCTTAATCTCCAAGTAATCCTAGTGTAGCCTCCAAATGAATGAATTGATTGAATGATTAGATAATCCCCTAACTTTCAAAGACTTAATTTCTTTTTATAGCTCCCCAATCCTAATCGATTAGGCTTCAAATAAGCTCCACATAAGAAGTCAAACAAATAAAATCAATCCATCAAACCATCAAACACGCGCTTTGACTTTGTCAACATCGGTAGAGGCCAGTACCCGGGCTGCCAATTACACTAGCTTTAGAGCGCCCAGATACGCTAGTCTTCACAATATTTACCATTTTGCCATTGTAAGCTCGAAATCCCAGAATTACCCCTATAGCTCCCAAATCTGCAAAACAAGACATAGACACAATAAAAATGCTACTAAATAACTTGAGAATGCAATAATTTAAGTCCAAATATATCCAATTCATGGGTATATTACCCAATCATCACTATCCGATGCCAACTCTTTGGTACGGATTCAAGGTAAGCTTGAATATGTATAAACAAATGTATTTTCATCGAGTATTCGATGGGAACGTGAGGTTGCCATAACTTAAACGTACACACGTTTAATGGATGTAGTGTTGATCAACATAGGGTACTCTAGGCTGATCACCTAGATGTACTCGTAAGCTATGCCGGACTTACGAACTTCGTGCCGGGTTGTCCTTTTCAAAGAAACTATAAGACGTTCACGTCTTGAACTATAATTGATGAATTGATGAATTGATGAATATTGTTATTGTAAAATGTTTTGAAGGAAAAAGGAAAGCTATTTTGAAGTATTGATAGTACTTCGTAACTATCATCTAGTTATTGAAGATATATAATTCCTATGTTTCAAGCATGCTTTTAAAATGAAATTGTTGTACTTGCTGAGCTTGTTATGCTCACTCTTGCTTGAACCATATGAATGCGACCAGGCCAAGATGGACCAAGGATTCTACAAGGATAAAGAGAAGGCTAAAGTGAGCGTGTAGATTGCCTATGTAATAGTATAGGTTTGTAATGATAATATTTGATATTATGACAAGAACAAATGTAGCAGCTATAAAGAACACGGGGAATGGTAGTATTGTTTTGTAATATATATAAGACATATTCGTTCTTTTGAGGCATTTCAATTGAATGTTTGTGTGAACTGTAGCACTGTGGAGCACCATATGTTGGATTGAAAGAGACTCGGATTTGGGGGCGTCACAGAGGCACACAACACACTGTTTGCAATCCATCCCGGGAGTACTAAAATGTATCATGATCTTCGACATACATTTTGGTGGAGCAATATAAAGAGAGAGATCGCGAAGTTTATCACAAGGTGTTTAACTTGTCAACATGTCAAGGCGGAGAATCAAGTGCCAAAAAGTCCATTGCAGCCACTTGAAATTCCAGAATGGAAGTGGGAGCACATTACCATGGAACATTACCATGGATTTTGTTACTGGTCTTCCCAAGGTTTCTCAAGGCATAGATGCAATTTGGGTCATTGTTGATAGATTGACCAAGTCTACTCATTTCTTACTTATACGAGAAACTTTTACACTTGAACGTCTTGCTCGTGTCGACGTCAGGATTTTTATTTGTCCCTTTTCGTTACTTGTTCTTTGGTGTTCTCATGTTAGGTGAGATTTGTTTAAAAAAACAAGTAAAAAAGGTCCGACATATATAATGTCGACGATGGATTTATTAAGAGTCGCCATTGGTTTTTATATGGTTGTACCAACACAACCGAGAAAAGGTTTGCACATTGACCCAAAGGATGTGGCAATCGCTAAATGCGGTCAGTGAAACTGAGATTCATTAAGGTCCGAGGACTTGATTATGCGAAGGGAAGGTGTTAGGCACCCCCCGACATCCGTGTTACCACGGTGACCGCCTCTTTTCAAGAAACTGTTATATGAATGTGTGTGGATTAATGTGCAATTATTTGGAAGTAGTGCAAGGCCTCGTTCGCACCTATATACACAAGGTTTGAATTTATATAAAAATTCAGTTTTAAACAAGATATGGAAGTGATGTTTTATAAAAGAGGTTTTTCAAACCCTTGTGCTCAATAGTAATGAGACCTTTTTACACTCCCATTTTATTAAGTGTTCTATTAATTGTTTTTAATTTTCGAGATGCGAAGCATCTTCAAGAAAATAATATACAAAATAGTGCCGAACTCCTCGTGGGTATGATAACCATCTGAGAAAATCCGAACACCGCGAATAAATTTACAAAGTCGCTTACATTGAAAATGTCCATCACGGGAACCGAATCTAGATCCGATTAATTTGAATCTTGTGATCACATGATTCCTATGCTGACATGATGCCACAATTGATAATAAAGTAGTAAGCAGGTATATATATATATATATATATATATACAGACATGATCAGCCACCACGAAACACCACCATAGGGGATCAAAAATGTAAATAAAGCTGTAAAAGCAATCAACCGCTCCAGACCAAAGTCTAGGCTCAATCGAGGCATAACTCGATAATGTTAGTCTATATATAAAAATATATACATATATGTACAAACTGAAATAAAACCACGGACCGAAGTCCGGGCAACCATACGCAACATGACTCTCAACGTGAAGAACAGTGTGTACAAAGATGAAGAAAAAGGCTTTAAAGTGTGTAAGAAGGCTTACAGTGGGCGGCCAAAGAAGACTTCTATATCTTTAAAAGGATGAACACTCGGCTGCCACCGGTACAAGAGTAGCTATATGTGAGCTCACAAGTGTTTAAAATGAGAAAGCACTCAATGTAGAGAGAGTTTAGAGAAAATTTGACAGGGCTTCCTCGCCTTTTTCTCTTACAAAATAGCCACCCCAAGCCCTCTATTTATAGAGGGGGGAGCTGTGACGCCCCCAAAATAGGTATACAACACCTATTCTGAGTCGCCAAATATATGGTACAGAAACAACTATAACTTTATTAATACAACATAAAAACTGTGAGTTTAATTACAAATATTGTCATCTAGACAATATCCACACTCAAATAAGTCCTCATTACAATTATTAATACACTATTTTACAAAATAGTGAGGACTACTAAAACAACTGTCTTGAACCATTACTCCACACCCGACTAGTTCCAAATTATATTCTCGTCTCTCGAGAAGAAAAATGGAACAAAAGGAAAAGGGTGAGCTCAACTAGCCCAGTAAAGAATATTATGACTAAGATAATGTACAACAAATTATCCTTAGTCTTCAACGAGGAAAAATCGATAGAATACAATAGACAACAATTTTAGATCAACAAGCTGCAATGAAACAACAATTCATTAGAAGAGTTAAGTAGAGAATGCAATCTACTATCTTCTATATATGAATTTAAAAGTCCATCATCGATATTTTATCCTGTAACATCAATCAATATACATCTTGAATCAAATAGTCATCTTTTTGCACTCTGAACCAAAGATATTCATCGATTAGTCATGTTCATCTCAACACTTGTTCATCTTTTGCACTACGGGCCAAAGATATTGATTATATCATCATTTAGGGTGAGGATGATGAAAAATATTTTAAAGAAAAGCGAATCCAAAGTGAAACAAAAGAACAAATATTAAGGATTCGCACCTTAAACAATCCAAGTTCAAAAAGACTTCATAAATAACCAGAGTGGAGTAAATTTCAAGAATGAAGACCAAAACATAGATCCAATCAAAGATAGGAATCATAACAGAGACAATTTTGGACACGAGAATAGAAAATTTAATTTTTTACGTGAATAGTATCGTGATTCGTGAATAGTCTTGAGTATCGTGAATAGTAACTCAAACACTAAAAAAGATAGAAATTTCACAAAAAATATCATCATGCTTCGTGAATAGTACTCATGAATAGTAACTCGTGAATAGTAATTCATGAATAGTAACTCATGAATAGTAACTCATGAATAGTAACCCCGACATGAAAAAGTTCCAAATTTGATAAAAATTTCCAACCAATATTTCAGCATAATGATATTGAAGAAATAATATCATTTTTGAATAAAATAACATCCCTTACCTCAGAAAGAATAGTACTTCTGACTGGAATACTAGATATAGTGTTGAAAGAACTTGCACCGTATAGCAATACTCAAAGTACTAAAATACACACAAATACGCTCGATATTATAGAGAGAAAGAGAGAAATCTTTAGTTTACGGTGTGATTTTCAATTCTAACCTAAGCACCCTATTTATAGGAAAATGCTTAGAACACCAAAGCAGAAAATTTAATATAATATTAATATTTAAAAAATATTTCCTACGCCTAGTTTGAAAATTTGATTTCAGCCATTTGCAACACATGGGGGGCCAAACAAAACAATAAAAACGTTTTTCTAACTATAAATATTTTAAACTTCCAAAAATCAATTATTCTAGAACCTCGGAACTTCAATAATTCATAATAAATAGCCCTTTTATCAGAAAATTCGAATCTCGCGACTTTGTATAGGAAATTCAATTCTCTACAACTTTGCAGAAGAAAGTGTTTCCAAATTCAAAACAGAAATGGACCGAAATCCATAAACGGGCAATTTTACAGGCTATAATCAAATTTCAGTTAAGAAATGGGTCCACCAACATGTTTAACATGTTTTAAACAACTTTTGTAACAAAAATACTCTTCCTCCTCATATACTCATATCCCACATTCATTGTAAAAATATCACCATTATTATATTATTAAAATATAATAATAAATTATTTTATCAGAAAAGATAAAATATCATTTTTTTAACAATTGTCACTTTAAAAATTTTCTCCATCTATATCCACATAAAATTAATATTTTCCTCATCATATAAATCAATAATTAATTATTCACAAATAATATTACTGAATCACAAAGATCTTTGTGACCGTGTAGTTCTCGGAAAGAGGAGGCTTTCCAATAAGGATTTCTCCTTACTAGCGCGAATTAGGTAACCAAACCTCTCCTTGATGTAAACTTTCTAGACATTGCCAATAATGTTATCTAATAATATTATTCGGATAATATGAATTATTGCTCCGATAATGGAAAATACTGTGTAGTGACAATTATTGAAACAACAGTAATATAAGAAAAATCAACGCAACAATTATTGAATAAGTAAAATAAAATACTGAACAATAATTACTGTAACAATTATTGAGTAGTGCCTTCTTACGTAAAAATCAATAATTGGTGCAATCTGCGTGTAATCTTCTTGGGCAACAACAGCGACATTCGTGTTTTAACCATCGGGTATTCCAACAAGATAATCTTGAATAACAAGCTACCAATTATTTATAAACAACTTATACTTGTCGCTTTTCTTCATCCAATCGCTTTCCGTTATGGGCCCACACAAGGTCGCTTTGTAGTCGCATTTAATATTCCCAAACAAGTAAGAATATTCCACGACCAAACGAATATTCCCAAACAACAATGAATATTTTATAACCACTTGCTTATTTAAAATATTTAGCATTTTACCCATAACTAACCACATTAATCAAATCAACCCTTACTATTTCAAAATAATAAATAGAGGAAATTAAATTTCATTTATTAATAATTTGGGGTCTTACAACCTCCCCTCCTTATGAAATTTCGTCCTCGAAATTGACATGCGTAGGACATGCTCCTTCCTATCCAAGATCTTGACTGATACCTCCTCGTACGTTAAATCTTCTACTATCTCGTCTGGTTCTAACTCAATAATGTGGTTCGGGTCATCCACATATTTACGTAACATCGATACACGAAAAACGTTATGAACATGCGTCATACATGGCGATAAAACGAGTCTATAGGCCACAGTTCCTATTCGATCGAGGATTTCAAATGGACTAATAAATTGAAGGTTTGAGCTTTCCTCACATCGCCGATTCTCGCTTTTGGAATAACGACTTCTTGTACCTCCTTCTTCATATTCATCAGCTCCGATGTGTAGCTTGAACGGTTTTAACTTTATCGATTAAAGTCGATTCTACTCGTATATCATCACATGGGTACCTAGAGTCTTCAACTCTATCATTTGTAAGTCATACAAAATGGGTCACATAATCAGCCACCTAATCACATGTTAAATGAGACCCAACAATGTAAAAAAACGTTTTTGTTAATATAATTATTTAAAACTTCCAAAAATCAATTATTCTGGAATCCCGGAACTTCAATAATTCATATAAATAGCCCTTTTATCAAAAAATTCGAATCTCGTAACTTTTTCTAGAAAATTCAATTTTCTACAACTTTGTAGAAGAAAGTTTTTCCAAATTCCAAATGTGATATTGACCAAAAATCCATAAGCAGAAGCGATTTTACACAGCTATAATCAAATTTCGATCGAGAAATGGGGTCCACTGACACACAAAACATGTGTTAATCATTTAATGCAACAAAAATACTCTTCCTCCTCATATACTCATATATCCCACATTTATTATAAAAATATCATCATTAATATATTATTAAAATAATATATTTAAATGAATTATTTTATCAAAAAAAGATAAAATATTAATTTTTAACAATTATCACTTTAAAAATTTTCTCCATCTATATGCACATAAAATAAATATTTTCCTCATCATATAAATCAATAATTAATTATTCACAAATAATATTACGTAATCACAATCTTGACAACCCGTGCCGCTTCTATGAAAGAGGGGGCTTTCCAATAAGAATTTCTCCTTACTAGAAGCGCAATTAGGTGACCAAACCTCTCTTTAGGCGAACTTTCTAGACATTGCCAATAATGTATCTAATAATATTATTCAGATAATATGAATTATTGCTCAGATAATGAAAAATCTTGTGTAGTGACAATTATTGAAATAACGATAATAAAAAAAATCAACGCAGAATTATTGAATCAATAAAATAAAATCTTTGAGCAGTAATTACCGTAATAATTATTGAGTAGTGCCTTCTTACGTAAGAATCAATAATTGGTGCAATACCATGTCTTCTTCAAGCAACAACGGCGATTCATCGTGTTTTAACCACCGGGTATTCCAACGATATTAATTGGTATAATCAAGGCCAATTATTTATAAACAACTTATACTTGTCGTTTTTTTCATCCAATCACTTTTCGTTATGGGACCACACAAGGCTGTACCGTCGTACGAATATTCCCCGACAGTAAGAATATTCCACGACCAAACGAATATTCTCCGACAACAATGAGTATTTTATAACCACTTGCTTATTTAAAATATTTGTGCATTTTACCCACAACTAACCACATTAATCAAATCAACCCTTACTATTTCAAAATAATAAATAGAGGAATTAAATATCATTTATTAATAATTTGGGGTCTTCTGGAGCCGTAGTAGGTACCTACACATAGCTAGCCCATGATTGTACACTGTGGTTGGCCGAGTTGCCCGAACTTCATAGGTCCCGCCGTCTCAAGAAATGTGCACGCATGCACTATAATATTCGTTCGAACTTTCAGAATTGCAATCCGGGCATCCGACTAAGGTATGTAAGACCTATTTTGGACCACCGTTGTCGAGAGTTACGCAATGACATGAGATTAGAGGTTGTACGAAGTCAGAAATATGGGACCATGCCCTCCGATCTTCAAGCTTCAAATTCTATCTGTTATCCTGCGTAATAGTCACTCGGGATTGGACATTCTTGGTTCTTGTGGGACATTACTGTGTAGAAATATGTGTATTGAAATGTTGAGACGACATGATATGGCGTCAAGGTGGCAAGATGAGGACTTTACCCCTCACCGGGGTTATCGCCGGTTTGGGCTGATTAAGCAGACGTTGCTTAGGGTTATCTCTGAGATTGGACTATTGCGAGTGTTGAAGGTCCTCAGTGTCATCTCTGAGGTGTTCATGTCTTCCTAGTGTTATCTCCGGGCCTTGTACTGAGTGCTTCAGTGTGAGTGTCGAGGTTAAAGCTGATTGCATTTAAAACAAGCATTTCCGGGGTTATCTCTCGAATTGCATTCCTTGTGGTTATCCCCAAGGTTAGTATCTGCTACTCCTAGTGTTGGGACCGATACTTAATATCTCGGGATTATCTCCGAGATGGATCGGTCTTCTCCGGTGGAATTTCCCGTATTAGAACTGCATGCCTCGGGGTTATCTCTGAGGTTGGACCTGATACTCCCGGTGTGTGTTCCAAGGTTGAGACTGAATTTCCGGTAGTATCTGGACTGGATGTGAGCTGTCTTCTAGGGTTATCTCTGAATAACGAATCTGCCCTCCTGCAATGTCAGTGACAGGTGTGCAAAAAATTTTGAGTGTCTACAGATGTCCCTCTTTATCATATTCATGCAAGGTAATGCATGGATAGGATAAAGAATTCTAGACACTTGAAATGAAATAAGATAAACATGATGCAATGTGCAGCAACATGATGCAAATGTACGATGCATGTGTACGAGGTTGTTGCCCAACATGCTGGGGATGATTGTCGGCTCCCTGTTGCTCTTACCGGGGATTGTCAATGATGACCAGATTGGATGTGTGATCCAAATCTTGGAGGATGTTGACGTTGAGGTTGTCACCAAAGTCTTGAATCCTCGATATAGACTTGATTCTGAAGATGTGCCTCTCGTGTACAAGAGATCTGTGGGGATAACACTCTGTCTGTTTGAGGATGTGTATAACATATTCCATCATCGATCCTCCTTGATGATGCTGACTCTTCCTGGTTTGTATCGCCAGGTCATATCAATGTTCTGCTGGATTTACTACCAATAGTATATGTTATCAGGGTTGCCTGACCTTCATTGACGTGTGGACCAACGGAAAAATGCCCCTGTTGGGCAGACGATCAAGGCTGATTGACCTTCATTGACGTGTGAATCAACAAATCATGTCTTTTAACCTCCGTCGGGGATTTGTTTGATTTTCGTTGATGTGTGTATCAACGGAACATCATCGGATGTCTTCTGACTCTTTATTGCATTTACTTGCCAACAGTTACAATGATGTCAAGGCTGCTTGACCTTCATTGATATGGGTGTCAACGGATGAACATGCGTTGTAACCCCCGCCAGGGACTTGTGTAATCTTCATTGATGTGTGTATTAACGAAATATGCGTTGTAACCCCTGTCGGGGTTCTCTTCTTGAGTCTGCGTTGTGACCTCCATCGGGGATCGTTTTAATTATCACTGATGTGTGTATCAACGGCTGAAATCATCGGATGGCTTCCGATATATTCGTTAGATTTACTTCCCAACGGTATACTGTTGTCAAGGCTGCTTGAGCTTTGTTGATATGTGTGTCAATGGATGAACACGCTTTGTAACCCCTGCCGAGGACTTGTTTAATCTTTCGTTGATGTGTGTATCAATGGAACATGCATTGTAACCCCCGCCGGGGTTTCTCATTTTGAGAATGCGTGATGCCCCCGCTGGGGTCTCTTGAGCGGATTAGGGTTACGACCCTAAATTGGCAGCATTGGACATGCATCAGGTATTGCCAAGTATGACTTATAACAGTTGAGATCATCGGCATAGTGTACCTTGTGCTCGGGCGAACACCAATGAGTGATGTGTAGACCCACGACTCGGTCTGAGAAAACCAGGATCTGCAAGCCATTTTACTCAATCACGTAACATTTTTATTCCTACTTTGGCTTTTTCATCTTATGAGAACTTTGTTTACCTTCGAATCGACCAAGACGGAGGGTGGGACCCACGTCTGGGTGCCACAGTACACTACGGCGATCGCGTAGTGGACCTACTGACAACCGTGGATACCTAATACCATCAAGTTACTTTCATAAGTCATTTTCATATTGCGCCGCTAAGGAAATCCGAGAGCTCTTCTTCAGATTTGTTGAGTTTGGGAAACTTTCTGCAAATTCTGTCACCGTACAAGTGTTCTTCACTGTCCTTCTAACGTATACATGTATTTTTTTCCAGTTTCTATCCGTTGGAAAATGGCTTATCATATAAAATGCATCTAAACACATAGTAGTGAATATGCATGCTCAAATGACTTGATAAAAAATATTGAACATAGTAAATGTTAGTATTAAACCATGCTGAACATAGTGATGTGAAAAAATTTAACTTTTGAGACAGTCAAATTGGCACCCTTTTCTGCTATTTCTTGTCCTATTTGAGGACAAATGAGCAAAGGGTAAAAATGCAAAGTAATCCTGGTAATTAAACTACCCTTACAGATTGATGACTTTGACTTTTTATACAAATAGTATGTATATGACTGTGGGCAGGTGTGCTACTGAATGGCCACCTAGTCATGCCTATGTGCATGTGGATAGTCCTATTTACAAAGGGGACTATGGCAAAAAATTTCAAAATGAAGGCATTGAAAAGTCATGCATTTTTAACTCTACTGTAGATGTATGTTAAAGTAATGCATGCATGCATGTAGTCATAAAAATGTATTTTGAAAAGAAAGCTCTAGGTTAGAAATTACCACCCCTTTCTGAGGTGCTTTGGAGACTTTTGTCCAGATATTATTGATTTGGATCAGCCGAGTAGTTCCCGTAGGACCACTTCTGGTGTACGGAGGAGAGCTTCTGAAGTGCCTCAACCCCGTTCTGTTAGACAGCCTCGTCGGTTGGTGGAGGCCGTGATACGTCCAGTCCGGGTTGATGTACCAGACGTCGAGGATGAGGATGTTTGGTTGTGGACCCCGCTCCTACTGCACATATTCCCCGTAGGGACCTCCCGAGTATTCAGCTAGCAAACCTAGAGCTCCTGGGCGATTTGAGTCAACATCCCTCGATATACTTGAATGCCAACAAGGTATGACTATAGATCTTAACCTTTATTCTTTCCTACTGATGAGGAGTAAAAGGGTTTTGATGTTGATCTGTATTTCATGTAGGTTCCCAGCTTTACAAAGCCTCGAGGGAACTGGTTCAATATTCACTCCATGTACTGGTCTCTTCATCCTGACTATCGAGCGATTGTGCATGACTGGGGATTTGAGGGGTTCTTTTCCATCCTTCCTAGTCGTTGTCCCTGGGGTTACCTCAGGGAATTGTCTTAGCGACTCAGTCACTCCATTTACTAGACTGTGAGGTGATGATGACGCCGATAGATTGGCGGTTTATCATAGGGATGGAGTTTGGAGGGGCACCAGTGCCTTGTATGACAGATATTACCCCTACTGCCGTCAGATCCTTGCTAGGAGTTCCGGCTGAGGCGCTCAAGGGCGGGATCATCCGTATGGGTCCTTTGAGCGTAGATGCTATGAGTGGGCTGTTGAGCGAGCCCATGCCAGATGATGTCAGAGTCAAGGATTTCATTCTTCGGTGATTGTTCTTGATGATCATTAGAGGCTGCTTCATAGCAGATAACTCTTCTACGGTGTCGTTCGCTTTGATCAACATCACGCGGCATGTGGATCGTATAGGAGAGTATGAGTGGGGTTCCTACACCTTTGCCTATTTCCTCAGGGGCATGCGTATGCGTTCGCAAGGCTTGACCGAGGCTTGGTTAGGATTCTACACATTTTTGCTGGTGAATATTTTTCTTGTAATTTCCCATATGTAGGTTAAGAGTGTTCACTGACCGCATTTGTTTGCCTTTGTGTTGGCAATTTTGGGCCTATGAGAGGCTTCCATGTTTGCATCCTGTGAGCGTGTTAGGTTTAGATACCTATCCACGTGGACGGCGATGGCATCATTCCATACTAGCGGAGGTCCCTATAGCTGAGGGTTTCACTCATTGTCGCCTACAGTTGGAGTTGTTGACAGCTGATGTCATCACATGGATTCCCTATTCTGGGGAGCACTTGGCCATTCGAATTGAGGATGGGAACCCGACTGGCGTCGAGCACATGATATCCACCCGTAGGGTTCCTCTCTTCACAGATGGAGGATCGGAGCTCTATTTAGGAGAGCGTGCTATTAGGAACACCACATTAGAGATCCGTATACCGATCATGCCTCCTGCCAGACATTATTGGCATGTGCCGCAGTCACCCGTCATTGATATCCCTTTGTTGGGGGTTGACAGTTTTGCATTATCAGAGGGTCTCTGCACTCAGGAGATGTTCCAGCGTTGGTGGTCCCCTCGCACTATTGGAGCTCAGTCCCGCGCCACTCAATTCATGGGGGATATTGTTCCAGGATCCGTGATGATGACAGATTGGCTAGCATGTGTCCGAGATTTGACTCATTTGATACAGATTGACAGTTTGAATCAGCGATTGGACCGGGAACATATTTTTATCCGTCATTTGGGCAGAGATCCGGCAGAGGCAGATTCGTTTGATCCTTCCAGCTCAGGCGATGGCCCCTCAGATGACCCATTTGGCTTTTCCAGCGCAGATCCTCTTTTGTGTAGGCCTGACATCCCTGTTGATAGAGATCCAATGACTCAGGAGGAGTTACATCAGGTGGACAGGATTGATGATGTAGATATTGACATCATTATCTTCTTCTAATGTGTATTCTCATTATCTCTGTTGATAGGCCTCTGTTAGATATTAGGTGGCTGTGCCCAATTCTTGCTATATCTTTTGATAGGCCTCTGTTAGTATTATGGCGTCTGTGCCCCATTTCCCTGTATTTTTAGTTGTACAGAGATGATGTATATAGATGATGATATACTTAGGAATGTATGTGATGTTTTCCATTCCCTATATCATATTGCCATTAACCTGTAATGCATTTATCATGTTATGCATATGTATGTATTTCCAGAGATATCTGATTGACCCTGGATGGTCGTATATACACGGCCCACGTCTGAGATGTCTTCTTCGACAGTTAGCCGTATTGATCATACCCCACCCTTATTGGTGGCATCTGGTATGCGATCGTGGTATTATAGCATGTCACCATCATACAGGGTAACTGTAGATCATTTGTCGCAACATACTATGACCATGTTGATTTTTCAGGTTCCCACAGGATTCGTGGAGGGCATACTGGAGTACTTGGTATTGGAGAGGCAGGTTTTCCGATTTGGTACCCATGAGTTGACTCTGACTTTGGAGGAGTATGCACGATTGATGATGCTGCCATTAGACAGACCTTGCGCGCATATGGTTATTGGAGATATGAGCATGCAGTTTATGACCCTCACCGGATTGCGGCGTAGGGTGGTACAGGATGAGCTGACGTCTGGTCAAATTATATCCCAGCATTATATGTTTGACCGATTTGGCTCTGAGGATAGCTATACACGGCACTCCATGGATTTCACCGCATCGGAGGATTATTGGTGCTCGGCCAGAGTAGATGTCCTGCTACTATACGTGATGTCATATGTATATATGCCACAATACATGGATGAGATAGATATCGGAGTCATCATAGCAGTGAGAGCTCTCAGGGAGGGTTACTCCATTATCTGGAGATGATGATCGTGGCGAGAGGCAATAAAAATAAACCACATATTATTTGCTTATCCGATGGGAGTGTTTACAGGTAGCGCGATCATGCTATACACGTGGTTCATGTCACACTTAAGACCAATTGGGACCCTTCGCCGACATGGGTATTGCTTCACCCATGATATATGTGACGCCCCCAAAATAGGTATACATCACCTATTCTGAGTCGTCAAATACATGGTACAGAATACAAATACAACTTAATTATACAAGCGTAACGTAAAGTAAATGCGACAAAACATAAGTCAGAGTTTTAATACAAATATTGTCGTCAGACAATATTCAAACTCAAATTCAATATTATTACATTTATTTTCCACTATTCCACTGAATAGTGAGGACTACTAATGCTATCATCTGGTCCGTCACTCCGTTCCTCGACTAGTCCCTGCTACGTTCTCATTTCCTGAAGAGAACAATAAAAGTAAAAGGGTGAGCTCAACTAGCCCAGTAGGAAATATTATGACTAAGATAATGCAGAATATATTATCGTTAGCCTTTAACAGTATTAAACTGATACAATACAACAACCATCAAGTTTAACTGCAGCGGAACAGACAATCCATTAAAAGACTCAAGTAGAGAATAAAATCTAATATCTTTTATGATTTAAAAAGTTTTTCACCAACTTTATCGCTGAGACTCAGCTTAATAAATAATCCACATCATTAACTCATCCCTGCACTACAGGCTAAGGATATTTTTAGTATCACGACCATAAATTATCCATGCACTACAGGCCAAAGATAATCGTGTTTTCATCAACGTTCCTGATTATTCCATAAAATAATTCATCTTTGCACCCTTGGCCGAAGAGAATCCATAGCCATAATCATACCAAAAACTGCTCATCAATGCACTACGGGCCAATGAGGACTTTTACCACATCATTTATAATATTACGGTCATGATTACACCGAATAATCCCTGGTCATAATCATACCAAGTCCATCTATGCACTATAGGCCACAGATGACTTTCAACAAAATATAAACATGAGGATGATGACAATGATATAAGAATTCAATAAAACGAGTTCAAGTATTATTTTATCCAGGAACTAATAACGTCCAAATTGTCAACATGATACTGCTTTGTAGAGTAAAATTCAAGAATGCTCAGAAGAATATTTCCATGAAAAGATACTGGATGAAGCGCAAATATCAAGGATATTCCACTAATTTCATGGAGTATAGAAGTCAAAACTTTAACCAACTGAGTATAATAAGGAATGGAATAACAAAAGAAATCACCAGGCATGCGATAGACCGCACATGCAGGTTATTCCAACAGAATAATAAATAATGGAATCAGGTCCGGCGTAAAATGCACAGACAGGATATTCCAACAGAATAATAAAGACGGAATCAGGTCCGGCGTAAAACGCACAGACATGATATTCCAACAGAATAATAAAGACAAAATCAGGTCGACGTAAAAGCGCATGCAGACGAGATATTACAAATGTAATAATAAAGACGGAATCGGTCCCACGTAAAAAGCATTGGAGCGAGGATATTCCAACAGAATAATAAAAGCGGAATCAGTCCCATGTAGAACGCATGCATGTGATATTCCAGCAGAATAATAAAGACGGAACCAGTCCAGGCGTAGAAACGCACGATACATGATGTTCCAATAGAATAATAAAAGACGGAACCCAGTCCCAAGCGTAGAAACCTTTACAGACGAGGATGTTCCAACAGAATGATAAAGAATGGAACAATGTAAGAATTTCACCAAGTATAGGGTAGCCAGCGATATCTGAGTTATTCCAACGTAATAATAAAGAATGGAATAATGAAGTTCTCTTCATGGATAAGAAAGAAATAATACTCCCTACCTTAGAAAAACTGGATACTGAAATAATGAGGTAGCAGACTTCTCTTTTTATTTCTATAATTTCTCTCTATAATAATCGCTCTAAAGCTTTTGTGAATTGGTGAGAAATGAAGGAAGAATGAGCTTCTATTTATAAAAAAATATAGTTTCGATAATTGCACGTTTTGGGGCTCAATAAATTACAGTACAATACCTCCAACTTTTCCTTTATTTGTAATTTAGTTATGGAAGTATTATAAAATTTGCACCACCTCCCCTAATAGTAAATAATGTGATTCAATAGTAAATTATGTGAATCAATAGTTCTAGACATGTGAAAATACGAATTCTGATTATAGTACCTCCATCTATACCTCCATTTTTAACTTAGTCATGCAAGTATTATCAATCTTGCACCAACTCCCCTAATAGTAACAAGAATGTGAAACAATAGTATACACATGTGAACAAATAGTTATAATCATGTGAAATAATATCAATCAATTGCTCATTTATTCGGTTAAATACCCGATTGGTCAATATAACCTCCAGACATCAATTATTATCGAAATAATTGTTGATTTTCACTAACACAAATAATTCCAACACAATGAAACCATTTTTATCAAAAATATAAATTTTGAAATTTTGAAG
The DNA here is from genome assembly GCA_020205605.1 of Panax ginseng. NCBI lineage: Eukaryota > Viridiplantae > Streptophyta > Magnoliopsida > Apiales > Araliaceae > Panax > Panax ginseng. The sequence continues at coordinate 21,469,746 of CM035143.1, forward strand.
TTTGACATTTCCCAAAAAGTCAACTGTTGACTTTTTGACCAAAAAGTGAATTCCGGAAAATTTTGTGTTTATAGACTATTTTTACTAATTTCATCGTTCCGAACTCAAATATCACGTCCGCGTCTCCAAATTCATCTCCAAACACAACTTCAATTTTAATAACATTCGTCATTAATATTATAACTCACACTATTTATCAACCAGGTCGTTTCCAGGAAAGAGGGGGCTTTCCAATAAGGATTTCTCCCTATTGGTGCGTAATTAGGTGACCAAACCTCTCCTTGACAGAACTTCTAGACATTGTAAATATTGCAATTTAATAATATGAATAACTTTGTCGTCTCAATTATTAATTTAATAAAATAACATATTATGCAGATGATACTATGACAATAATCGAATCAATAATATGAGAGATATGATGCAGTAATTACTGTAGAAATAATTGGGTATAACTGAGTGACTTCTCACGTAAGCATCAATAATCAATACCGTGCGCTACTATGTAACCATGCATATTACTGTACTTTTACTACCGGGTAGTTCAACAGTTAACGGTAAAACTTCCGCCGTTTTTTTTATAAAAATATAATTCTATCATTTTCTAACTACGACAATACTTCCGTTGTGAGATCCACCAATGATTGTGCCGTCATATGAATATTCTCTGGCAAAAAGAATATTCCCCGACCAATCGAATATTTTATAACAACTTGCATACTTTGAAAAATTTATAAATACTACCCACAACTATAACATTATATCAAATCCACACCATAATATTAAAAAAAATATTTCGATAAATTTAAATCTTTATTCATAAAATCTGGGGTTTCACAATATAGCTATGTCTTACTCCTTTCAGCCATCGGAGTATACAGATGCTATGTCTTGGTCGATATTCTTGGCGGATATCAAAGACCCGTTTGGCATTCTATCGTGCACAGGGCTTAGCTCACCCTACAGCTTCAATATTCATGCTCCAGGCATGGACTATCTCCCTTTGACTGGTTTGAGGGGCATGACTACGTATCACCCGCTGGCCGTGATGTCGCAGTTTGACCAGTTCCAGGATTTCCATCCTTTCGAGGGGTGCTAGGTCAGTGTTTAGCTTCTCGCCATCATCAGTAGAGGACCGATCCTGGGTGTATGCATGTTGGGATCAACGTGAGATAGAGACTTTCTCTATTAGCCATCCGGGTTGTTCTGCAGAGTATTCTGCGTGGATGGAGACAAAGACTGCATCGGCTGCGGTAGTATCCACAGTGCCGAGTAGTGATTTAGACGATGCGGAGCCTATAGAGGAGGCTGATATTCCCATCGAGGAGGAGCCGTTTACTGGGTTTCCAGCATCTCCTTTAGATTCTCCCAGTAATAGCACTGTTGTGATCCAGCATTCGACACAGTATTTTGAGCAGAGTCTTCATCTGATGACCATCGAGAGAGATCAGGCTAGATCCTTGATGTTGACAGCTCTTGATGGGAGAGACACAACTCTGTTAGAGAGAGACGAGGCATTATCTCGTAGAGATGCCGCTATTGTTGAGCGGGATGAGGCCAGATCAGCCAGAGATACCATGATAGTCGAGAGGGATAGAGCCATATCTGCTCAGGATATAGCCGTTATAGATGGTACTACAATGAGGTCTCTTACCACTGGCATGATTATAGATATGAGCACATACATTGATGAACATAGAGTCACCATGCAGATGGCTGTAGATCTGTTAGCTCGCGTGGATACCATTGTACAAGAGACCACCACTTTACCTCCTTCTGCTGAGAGGGATGCCATGTTATGCTTGATAGCTCGCGTATACACTGATTTATAGATGAACTTGTATTTTCTTGCACAGACTAGCTTAGCCATTTTGTCATGTACAGTTTACATTATGTATATCAAACAACATTATATATAGTAGGGAAATATATTTTTGGATCACTTCCCTTTTAGATATGTCTATTTCTAGCTTGATATTTTGCCTGTTTCTTCAGGGCTTGTGATCTTGATGTATTCTAAAATCCTCTTTGATGGATTGACACTGAGTTATCTCCGGACATTTCAAAATAAATCATTGATCTGTGTGTATCCCTACCATCTTTGGTGTCTTGGGACTGGTTTCTGTATTGAAATGTGGAGAGGAGTGTGGCTTTCCTCTCTGAGATTGACCGCACCACAGATGGTCGCCAGTACTTCTATTTGTCAGAAGCCTAGTTAATTCCATCTCTTATGGATTGGTTTTTCTCTTTGAGGCACAACCGCAGCTTAGATGGTCGCCGAATCTCCTATTTAGGAGGAGTTCAGGTAATTCCATCACTTTGGTCTGAAGCCGAATGAAATGTGATGGATTGAAGGATGATCCCCGTACCTGTTGACAAGTATTTGTGTTTTGGTAGGGGGTGAGATCGAACCATAAATGGCTGCCTACGTACTCCTATTGAAGAGGAGATCAGGTCTGCGTAGTTGAAACCTGGTGTAAGAGGTTCAACGCTGTATGTGGCAGAACTGGTTATAAGAATTTTTTGTTCTTTTAGTTTTTGTAAAGAGAAGGGTAGAAATGTTTTTGTTGTTTTTGTTTTACTACGACCGGGCCATGTAAAATGGTTGCCTACGTACTCCTATTAAAGAGGAGATTAGGTCGATGTAGTTCGCCCCTCAGGACAATTCATAGCCGAAGAGATGTATGAATCCCATGTTCAGGCTATACTGCGGGGAGAAGAAAGTTTGATCCCATGATTGGGACAAACTACATGTGTGAAAAAGTTTGATCCCGTCTTCAGGACAAACTGCAAGCGTAGAAAAGTTTAATCCCATCTTCTGGATAAACTGCAAGTGTAAAAGGTTCAATCCTTGGGGGGATAACCGAAACTGTATGAATGTAGTGAAACTAGGCTGCTGGTTTGAAGAGTATGCTTCCCTGAGGGGCAAAGTGTGGTGAAGAGTTGTATGTGATGAAGGGTTAAAGAACCGGAATGACTGGTCATCTGATGATCCAATACCATGATGTTTGCTTGATCGTAACTTCAGACATAGTACCATTTCGCGGTGTCTGAGTTGATGAGTTGTGGAAATTCATCACCCTCCATTTCCTGTAATCTGAGAGCGCCTCTTGTCAATACCTCCTTGACAAAAAATGGGCCTTCCCAGTTAGGGACGAATTTTCCTTTGGACTGATCTTGGTTGTCAAATATCTTTTTTAAAATCAAGTCATGTTGTTTAAACTGTCGTAGCTGGACTTTTATGTTGTAGGATCTGGCGATCCTTTGTTGATATAACTGACCATGGAAGATAGCCGCGGTTCGCCTTTCGTCTATTAGAGACAATTGGTGATACTTGTCTTGTACCCATTGATCTTCATCTAGCTGAGCGTCTATCAACACTCTGAAGGATTCCATTTCTACTTCTATGGGGAGAACTGCTTCCATCCCATAGGTTAATGCATAGGGGGTTGCCCTAATGGAGGTGCGCATTGATGTTCTGTAGGCTAATAGAGTAAGAGGCAATAAGTCAGGTCATTCTTTGTGGTTGGTGGACATCTTTTGCATGATCTTCTTAATGTTTTTGTTAGCCGCTTCAACAACACCATTCATCTTTAGACGGTAGATGACGGAGTTAAGATGTTTGATGTGGAATTTACTTCATAACTCCTCCATCATTTTGTTGTTGAGGTTCTTAGCATTGTTTGACACAATTACCTGTGGTTGGCCATATCGACAAATGACATTATTTCTGATGAAAGAAATGATGACTTCTTTGGTAATCCTGCGGAAGGAGTCTACTTTTGCCCACTTGGTGAAGTAGTCGATCGTGGTGAATATAAAGTGATGCCCATTACTGGCTTTGGGATCGATGGGTCCGATCATGTCCATTCCCCACATTGAGAAGGGCCAAGGTGAACTCATATTGTGGAGATCCCTCGGAGGGGCGTGGATGGCATTTCCATGAATTTGGCATTGATAACACCTTTTGACGTGATCGTCACAATCAGCTTTGAGGGTAAGCTAGTAATGACCTGTTCTGAGGATCTTCTTAACAAGCAGGGGCCCAATCATGTGTGGGCCATATACTCCACCATGGACCTCATCCATGAGCCTCTGAGCTTGGTCCTTGTCCAGACATCTGAGGAGACCTAGTCCTGTATCTCTTTTGTAGAGTGCATCTCCGCTCAGGTAGAATTTCATAGCAAGTCGATGGATCCTCTTTTTCTTAGTCGGGCTCGCCTCAGCGGGTGTAGATTCATCTCGTAGGTACTCCTTGATATGCTAATACCAAGGATGCTGGATGGGAGGTAGCTCATCTGATACTTCTCTAACATAGTTCCCATAGGTTGGTGCCTTGTGCAAGGCAAATGTGATGCATGGTATGTGTTCCTTATCATGCATGTGAATCAAGGAGGCCAAAGTTGATAACGCGTCTGTGATGTTTTTCCTATTACGAGGAATGTGTAGAAAGGAGATTTCTTTGAACTCCAAAGCCATCTGTAAAACTTGCCGATGGTAAGGCAACAAATATAGCTGTTTGGTTTGATAGATTCTCGTGGAATGTCTGATTACCAACTCTAAATCCCCAATGATAGTTAACCATCTGATGCCCATTGAATGGGCAAGTTTTAGCCCCATGAGGCAGCCTTCATATTCAGTCGTGTTATTAGTCTTTGACAAACCGCAATTTGTTTGCTGACGGATACGGCTCCCCATACTGGATATACTAGAACTGCTCTCATTCTAGAACCTTCCATATTAACAGCTCCATCAAAATACATTTTCCATGTATGACATGTATTGTACTGATGTTATTGCTGAACTGTCATTACCCCTTCATCGGGGAAGTAGGTTTCCAAGGGTTTGAAATCCCCTGAAGGTGCGGCGGCCAGTTGATCCGCAATTCCTTGACCTTTGATAGCCTTTTGCGTCATATAAACGATATCAAGTTGTTGTAGGATCAACTGCCATCTATACAACCGATAATTTAACATGGGTTTATTGAACACGTACTTGAGAGGATCCACGTGGGATATGTGATGGGTTGTGTGACCATGGAGGTAATGTTGTAACCTCATGGAAGCCCATGCTAAAGCACAACAAGTCTTCTCAATCAGAGTGTACTTGTGTTCACTGCTGCTGGATCTTTTACTGAGGTAATAGATAGCTTGTTGTTGGCCTATATCATCTTTTTGTCCCAGCATGCAGCCCATTGCATTGTCACTTATGAACAGGTACATGAATAGGGGAACATCATCCCTGGGTGGTACCAAAATGGGAGCTTTAACTAGCTGTTCTTTGATTGTGAGGAAGGCCTTCTGGCACTCATCGTTCCATTTCATGGAGGAGTTCTTCTTTAACAACTTGAAGATAGGCTCACAGGTTGCTGTGAGTTAAGAAATAAACCTGCTAATGAAGTCGATTCTTCCCAAAAATCCCCGTATTTCCTTCTCTGTTTGAGGAATGGGAATTTTCGTTATGGCCTAGATTTTAGTGGGGTCCAGCTCAATCTCTTTGTGACTGACTAGAAATCCTAGCAATTTGCCTAATTTAACGCCCAAGGCACACTTGGCTGGATTAAACTTCAAGTTATACTTACGCAACCTGTTGAATAGCTTCATGAGATGGTCTAAGTGGTCTTCTTCCCTTCAGGACTTGACAATGATGTCATCCACATAGATCTCTATCTCCTTGTGCATTAAGTCGTGGAAGAGAGCCATCATAGCTCGTTGATAGGTGGCTCCGGCATTGATGAGGCCGAATGACAACCATCTATAGCAAAAAGTTCCCCAAGGCGTGATGAAAGCAGTTTTCTCACGACCTTCCTCAACAACCATAATCTGGTGGTATCTAGCAAAATAATCCGCAAAGGAGTACATGTCGTACTGAACAGTATTGTCAATGAGAATGTGGATAAATGGCACGGGAAAGCTATCTTTAAGGCAAGCTTTGTTCAGATCCAGATAATCCATGCAAACTCGCACCTTTCCTCCAGGTTTAGGCACGGGAACGCTGTTGGATATCCATTCAGGATATGTAGACACCATGATAATATCAGCTTGAAATTGTTTCATAATTTCTTCTTTCACTTTTAAACTCCACTCAGGTTTCAATCGCCTGAGCTTCTACTTGACTGATTTGAATCCCTCTTTAATAGGAAGGCGATGAAGAACGATGTCAGTGGACAAACCCACCATGTCTTCGTGAGACCATGCAAACACATCCTGGAATTGGGTTAATAGTGTAACCATGACATTCCTTTGGTTTGGGGTAAGGTCTGAACCAATCTGGATTAACTTAGGGCTTTCTAAGGTTTTGAGATTAAAGGAAGTGGTTTGATCAAGGTTGGGTGTAGGTTTGTCTTTGACCCATTCTTGAATTTCCAGAGGCACCTCAATGTCCTCATGTATTTCCATCAAGGCTGAATCCAACTTTTCATCAAAGCAACAATCCTTGTGGAGAAGAGGCACCTTATCAGCAAGTACCAGCACATCTAAATTCAGAGTCTTAAAACAAAATATGCTTTCACTTAGTATATATGAAATTGTCTAATCATACAAAGTGTTAGCATGTACTGACAAATTTTTTTTTTTAATAATGTATAGAAAAGTAAGCAGTTATGATATCTACAAGGCAGAAAGAGTTCCTGCCTGCTTTACCCCCGTCGACCAATGCAAGGAGTGCTTCTCCAATTGTTGAGGACAAAGTCCTGAGGGACTACAATGATGGAGGGGTTGACATCGTCCTCCTTCTCCTGAATGATGATCATTACATCTGGGCAATCATCGTCTGGGGTGTATCTGTTTGTATGTTCATCATGGACAATGATGCGTATGCCTAACATCATCCGGATGATGTCTTGTTTAATTCTTTGTTTCTCTTCCTCCACTCTCAGGCCTGGAACAAAGAGTTCTTTCTCCCTTACCGGTATCATCTTGGGAAATAACATAGCCATGACGCTAGCTGGCACCTTTACAGGAGGTTGTGCGGACTCAGAAGTTGTAGGTATAGACAAACGTCGTGTACCTGAAGCTGGAGGAATCTGATGATGTTTATGTGGATTTTCGTGACTGGAACTGGCAGAATAGCCTAGTCCAGCTATCCTAGTTTGACTAACAAGTTGAATCGGGTGCTTAATACCCTGATGACTTTTACCCAGCCCTTGTCCCGGTTGATGACCCAAAGATATCATTTCTTGAGTAGCCGACATTACCTCGGCAACAATCTTGGGTGTGAGAGGTGGCGCCCCACTAGGGTGGTAGTGAGTGTTTCTCACCTCCAGGGCATGGAAATTGACCGGCTCAACTTCTGAATTGAAGCTGATGAGGGGTATGTCACTCTGTTTAGGACATTTCGGCTCAGCATTAACTGTGACTAAGCTGTCATTCATGATATATTTTAGTTGCTGATGAAGAGTGGAGGGGACTGCCCCAGCCATATGAATCCACGGTCTTCCCAATAGTAGGTTGTATCTTGAATCTATTTTGAGCACGTGAAAAGATACGCGGAAGGTATGGGGACCAATCTTGATTGGTAGCTCAATCTCTCTGACTAAATTTTTGGCGGGCTCCGTCAAAAGCTTTAATAACCGTGTGGCTGCTTCGGATCCGTTTGAGATTGACGTTTATGTTTAGCAACGTAGCATAAGGACAGATATTAAGAGATGAACCTCCATCTATCAAAACTCCAGCTAGCATGTATCCGGAGGACAAAACCGCAACGTGTAACGTCTTGCAATGACCGGTCCTTTTGGGCGGTATGTCATCATCAGTGAAAGATATCACATTGTTGTTAAAAATTTGATCAACCAGATGTTGAAATTTTTCTGTATCCACTGATGTCGGTAAGTAGGCTTCTTCCAAAACCTTCAGTAAGATTCTCCTGTGATCCTCAGAAGTTAAAACCAAGTCCAGGATTGAAATTTGGTGTGGAGCTTCTCTTAAGCTTAAAACCACCTTGGCTTCATTATGACTCATAGTACGGAGGAATTTTTCAATATTCTCCATGGGTATTTTCCCCTTTGACTTGATGGTGGACTTCATCACCCATTGCGAAAGATATAGTGGATTTTCCTTCGACACTGCAGCAGTTGTATGAGAGGTGGATCCTTTAGCTTCTCCATAATTCCATGGGACTTTTTGTATGCTGATAACATGATATTGTGGTCTGAATGGCAAGTTGATTAGCTCAGGAGCAGCCACTTTCAAAGGTTTGTCAATTCATTTGAGTTGAATTGTTTGTTTTGTGAGAGGTTTGACAGTCCCATCAGCCTCAGCGGATATAACTGCTACCAATCCCTTCCATTTAGTAGGACAAGTATTCTTATTCTCAAATATCGTCGTCTGCTAGCTGCAGGACACCGCTATCAATTAGATTTTGACTGAGGTGGTGGAGTCCCAACATTCTTTAGTGTTGTGACAATGAGAATGGGAGTGATATTGGCATACTCCATCAGAATTAAACCGTCCTAAACTGTCCCAACATTCTTTTTGACATTGTAGGGTTTGGAGACTGTGCTTGAAAGGGAGTGTAATTTCTCCTATGGATAGGCATGTTCTGATTTCCTTTTTGACCCTGTAGTATCAGGGAAACATCGTCCTCTTTCTTTTTATGGACCCTCCGGGGGTTGTTTCCATAATTTCCGGATTGGATGTGCTCAGCAACAGCTTTAAAGGCAGTTAGGTCTTGAATCTTTTCAGACTTCAATCCCATCTCAGCCATCTCCCCATGTTTAATCATTTCAGAAAATGGTTTACCAATGCTAGATAAAACTCTTTCATAGAACGGAGCTTCTTGTATGTCTATGAAAGTCATGACCATTTCTGATTCCATCATGGAAGGAATAACTTGAGCAGCAAGGCGACTCCACCTTTGAGCGTACTCTCTGAAAGGCTCGTTGGACTGTTTCCCGACCTTGGTAATTTGGTACCAGTCATGAGCCATCTGAGACATGAAGCTGTATTGATTGAGGAAGGCGTGAGCTAGCTCCTCCCAACTATGGATCTTTGAGTTGTCTAATCTGGTATACCATGAACGGGCTTCTCCAGTCAGACTCTTCTAGAACAGCTGCATCCTGAGCTTCTCATCCTCTGCATAAGATCCAAGTTCTTCAATGAACACCTTCAAATGTGTGTAAGGATCTCCTAACCCATCATATTTTTTGAAGTCAAGAGTTTTAAACTTTTCTGGATAATGAACCCCAGGGAATATACAAAGGTCAGCATATGAGACACTCCCGTGTGCTCAAATTCCTTTGATTGCACGAAGGGTTTCTTCCATTTGAAGGACTTTCTTTATGATGTCACCGGTGTCTGGATCACCTTTGAGAAGGGTGATATCATGACTTTTTTTGGTCGTATCCAACTGCATTTCAGGTTCTGTAATGGCTTTATCAGGACCCTGGGTTCATCCTTGTATAGAGGATTCAACATGTGTAGGTATCCTCTTACCCTGAGTAGACTGGTGTAGTTCTTTAAACAGAACAACCAAATATGTGATTTGTTTACTTAATCCATCAAATTCTTTGCGCAAAACTAGATTAAGGTCAATCTTGTCTGATGATGACATAATTGACTGTAGGCTCGCGGCCTTTTTGGATTTTGATCGGGTAATAGGTCTGATTGCTTCCCTGCAAAAGACTAGTGTAGTTTAGTCTTTAGGGAATGCGTAAATGTTTACATGCTATGTATTCGTTTTAGGAATATTATCCTGCAAGGCGGATGTTAGCTGTTTGTAATTCAGGATAACATGTTTTAATTAAAATATGTATGTATACATGTTTCTTCATATTTCTCATTACATGGATGTGATAACCCGGGATTTCAAATAATGCAAAATTTGAGAATAATTTTTTATTTTATTTAATATTAATATTGATTATTAATTTTGTGACAAGTTTCTGTGATACGAGTCTCGAGAAGGTCAATTTGTGTATTGACTAATAAATTTAGAGTAGAGTTGTGCTTAACAAGATTAGAAACCTTAACCCTAATTTCTGGAAAGGGATTCGATAGAAAATATAATTAAAATAATTATATTGATGAGTACGTGTGTACTGTATAGAAATGTTGATCAATAATTGATCGGATAAGGTTTGTAATTAATAAACCCTAGTAAGGGATTAGAAACCCTAATCTCAGATTTAGAAAACCAAATGTACAATTAAAAACCCTAATTATACGCCGGGAAACCTAATTTAAAATCTGGGAATCCTAAACCCTAATTAGGAAACCCTAATCCTAATTGGCGAGCATAATGTGTTTATTAAACACTAATATGATTAAGAAAACTTAATTTAATTAGGAAAACCTAATTTTAGTTTCAAAATTTTAATTTTCTAAATTAAAACCCTAATTTAGAAAATCCTAGAAAGTTAGTGATTTAAAACCTAAGGGTTAGAACCTCAGGGTTAAACCCTAAGGGTTTGTGCATTTGACTAGTATGCCATTAAAATCAATTTGTTAATGACTAAAATACCATTTTTCATTTTTTAAAATGGTAACTTGTAATTTTTGCTAGCAACTTTAGTTGGTAACCTAACGTATTGACTTTGTGACATTAAAAAACTCAGCAATCAGCCTCCATTTGACATCTAGCATCAGATCTAGCAATATATCGTGATATATATAGATTTGGGAGAGAGAAAGTTACAACATTTTGATTATTTTTCAACCAAGCTCCTACCAACTCCCACTCACACAAAAACCTCCGAATTTATCAAGTAGACCAGTCACTTATACAACCCTAGATCAACCAATATCAGATTAGGAAGATCAAAATCAAGCTTTGAACAAGAAGGTATAAACCCTAAAATCTACTTTGATCTTGTATGCTAAGAAAGTTTTTGTGTTTAAGTGTTTAGAATCTTGCTAATGGATGTTTTATGAAGATCTATGATGATCTATCATAAATCCATAGCATCAAAGTGGGTAAAAACTATGTTTTTCAAAAACTGCCAAGAACATGGTTTGTGGTCTGACAACCGAATGTCAGTGGCCACAGATAATTGCTTGTTTAAGATTTTTGTTGTTTTAAGGTTGTTATATGTAGCTTGGTATGAGGTCTTTATTCTGCAAAAGAAATCAGAGTCATTAGATGTCTGGATTTGAATATATAATCGGTCAAACCCCGTTGACCGACATTGACCAGGCGAATTCTGGGTAACCCAGAAATTCGTTTTCAGCGTCTGACAACATCTTTAAGCTCTTTTATCTGTCAGTCGTGTTAGTGTTTTGATTATGTGTTGTATCTGGATTGTAGCCTGTTGTATGAACTTTAGAATCATGTCTTTATATCCCTTAAACAAGCAATAGATCGAATGGAGTGAGCGGTCAAAGTAGCCATCCGAGTCTGATTTGGCATTTCTGGGAATTTCCAGAAACGTGATGAATGTATTTTCTGACAGCATTTGACCATCTTATAACTTATGATTTTATTGTTATGGAACTGATATGTTGTTGTAATGATGTTCCTTGACACAAGGACTATATATTTGAACCATGAACGCACTTGAAACATGACCAGAACCTTGTGAAAAATGAGCTAGAAAGTGTCTAGTCGACACTGCCTTGGGTTTCTAGGTTGCCCAGAAAACCCAGGTATGGTCTGACAAGAGTTTTGAATGCCCAAATCTCCTTGTGCATTTGTTGTTAGACCACGATGATGGTTGTTTGTTGTAGTGTTACGTAAACACTACACGATCATAGTTAGAGCTAGCCCAGAATCGAATTACACTGAGAATTAAATCTGGTTAAACCATGACCCTTGAACTCGGGTCTGACAGTGTTCTTGAGCTCAAGAACACCAAAGACGACAGACAAGTGTCGTTATAGGCTTTAGCGACGGTTTTTATTTATTTTATTTTTTGATTTTCCGGAAAATACTTAAAAATAGAAAATAAATTATAAAAAATTACAAAAAAGGTTTTAAAAATCATTTTAAATTCTGAAAAATAATTTTTAATTATTTGGGACATTTTTCATTAATATTTATAATTATTTAAATATTAAAGGTATTAAATTTATTTAATTAGTGTATTAAATAAATTAGAGAAAATGATTTAATATTATGAAAATCATATTAAATAAGAATAATGTATTTAAAAATATTTTTTGAGTTATAAAATACAACTTTTAATATTTTTGGAGAATTTTCATTAATAAATTAATATTAATGATATTAGATTTATTTAATTATTTAATTAAATAAATAAGATAAAATGATTTTAATGATTTAAAAATCATTTTAAATAAGAATAAAGTGTTAGAAAATATTTGGGATTATACAATATAATTTTCTATATTTTTGGAGAATTCTCATTAATAAATTAATATTAATGATATTAGATTTATTTAATTATTATATTAAATAAATAAATTAAAAATGATTTTATTGAATTAAAAATGAGAAAATTGATTTTAAAGTATTTTTAGTTATAATTAATGACTTTTAATATTTTTATAATAATTTTATTAATATTTAAATATTAATGGTGGTGGTTTAAAAATGATTTTAATTAATTTAAAAATCATTTAAGTAGAATATTGATGATTTAAAAATATTTTTAGTTAATAATAATAACTTTAATATTTTGACAAGTATAACATTAATATTTTTATATTATTAAATATTAACGATAATAAGATTATTTGATAATTAAATAATTTAAAAATGATTTAAGTGTTTGAAAAATTATTATAAATAATAATAATTATTTATAAATTATTAAAAGCTTCCGAAAAATATTATAAATAATAATTGACTCATCTAAAATAATATTGAAGCTTAGAAACCGAATTTAATAAAGGTGTTAATTGTCGGATAGGGTGACAAGAACACCGAGAATGGACGGAAGTCCAACCAGACCGAAATAGTTAGACTTGTTAAGTGTTTATATATGTTATAAACACTGATGTGAATATGTGGTAATGTGTCTAGGAGAAGTTTGATTGTAGAATACAGTGTTACGTGTTATGAAATATTGTGCTAATTGTGAGACCGGTATTATTTGTTATAGGTCTTACGAACGCAGATAAGTTTATTGTGTAGCTGTAATCAAGGCGGAAAGCGAGTTTCCTAACTCAACCTTGAGTTAATATTGTTCAATTATTATAGTGGTTAATTATTGTTAATTATACCACATCCAGGGATTTATTGTTGATTATTCACAGTTAGGGCGTATTTAATAATTCAAACTGAATTACTAATTCTGAAAATATATTCGTAGAATAACTGTTGTTGGATATTTAAATTCGTAGAAGCTAATATTGACAGTACAGATAATTCCTGTTTATTGTCGAATTATGTTGTGAAATTTCTTAGCTAATTATTCTAGCTAGAAGAACATTTATTAGAACTTGATAGGTTCGAGAAAAGAAGAGAAAATAATTTAATTAATATTGATATATCAATGCCAGTTGTATCGGCTAGATCGAAAAAGAAAACTTGATAAGTTTGAGAAGAGAAGTGATTAGATATTGAAATCATTGCATTTCGTTGTTACATCAAATTTTGATTTGAAGACTGAGAAGAACAACCTTGTATATAAAGGGAACATTTTAGGTCATATATTCGGCCATTGCGCACTGTTATGTATTATGCATAATATAGGGTACAAGGAGTTGGTCGGCTCTAAGTACTTGCAGAGGGGTATGATTTAATCTTTATGGTTATCTGATACACCTGCGTATGTATCAAAGTAAATCTTTGATAGATACCCGAGAAGAGAAGTTCTAGATCTCGTGTGATCACTCAGCATAAATCTGGAAACATTCCACTTTGTTATTGTATAGAATTGATTCTTGATTATTCAATAGAATATCGTAGAAACTTTGAAAGCGTTGTACTCTTTCATTATCAGATTATTGTGTTGCCTAGAATACGAGAAGACTTGTTATTGATTAACGATTTGTTCAGTTATTTCAAAGTTCACCGAACTTTGGTTTCATTCTATCAAAATAGATAGTCTGTTCTTATTGATTAGTATACATTTATTGTATGTCTTAACTTGCGGGGCAAACGTGTTGCTCACCCTTGCTATATATAAAATATTTCAGTTAGGATCGAAGAGGCCAGTGGATCGAAGAAGAACAAAGGCAAAGGCAAGATGCTGGAGTAGTATAATGAATAATATTATTATTATGTTGTATTATATTGTAAACCCTTTTTGTATATCTAAGAGGTATTTCTGTAATGTTAAGGTTAGTGGACCTGGGACTAATGTATTAACAATCTCTGTTAATGACTTATGTGTCGACGTCAGGATTTTTAATTGTCCCCTTCCGTTACTTGTTATTTGGTTTTTTCATTTTAGGTGAGATTTGTTTGAAAAAACAAGTGAAAAAGGTCCGACATGTATAATGTCGACGATGGACTGTTAAGAGTCGCCAGTTCATTTTTTAAATGGTTGTACCAACACAACCGAGAAAAGGTTTGCACATTGACCAAGTGATGTGACACTGCTAAACGGGTCGGTGAAACCGATATTCATTAGGGTCCAGGGACTTGGTTATGCGGAGGGAAGGTGTTAAGCACCCCCGACATCCGTGTTACCACGGTGACCGCCTCTTTTCAAGAAACTATTATCTGAATGTGTGTGTGTGTGTGTGTGGGTCAATGTGCTATTATTTGGAAGTAGTGCGAGGCCTCGTTCGCTCCTATGTACACAGGGTTTGAATTTATGTAAAAATTCAGTTTTTAACAAGATATGGCAGTGATGTTTTATAAAAGAGGTTTTTCAAACCTTGATGCTCAATAGTAATTGAAACCTTTTGATACTTCCATTTTATTAAGTGTTCGGCTTGATTGATTTTATTTTCGAGATGCAAAGCATCTATAAGAAAATAATGTACAAAATAATGCCGACTTCCTCGTGGGTATGAAAACCATTTGAGGAAATTTAGACACCGCAACATAATTTATAATCTGCTTACAGCTAAAAATGTCCATCACGGGAATCGAATCTAGATCCAATAGGTTGAATTTGTGATCACATGATTCCTAGGTGCACATGATACCGTAATTTGTAGGAAAACGATGGCGGTATATATATATAAAAAGTCAGAAATATATATATACTGCACATGATCACCAACCACGAAGCACATCCATGGGGATCAAAATGTAAATAAAGTCAGTAAAGCTATCAACCGCCATACGGAGGAAACTCCAAAGGACAAAATGTAAATAAAGTTGTACAAAAGCAATCAACCGCCACGAAGTAAACTCCAGTGCGAATCTAAACGTAAAGAAAATTGTAAAAGCGATACCACCAATGGCGTAGACTCTGTGTGGGACGAAAATATATATATATATATATATATATATATATATATATATATTGAACTGTTGTCGAACTATGTTCGATGAGCACAAATTTTACATCAGTGCGTTTATTGCTTATATATATATATATATATATATATATATATATATATATATATATATATATATATATATATAAAAAGCAAGTAAACGCTAGGCAAAGTTCAGGCTCAATCGAGGCATAACTCGATAATGTTAGTCAATATATATATAAATATATATATATATATAATATATACAGACTGGAATGAAACCACGGACCGAAGTCCGGGCAAAAGCAAGCAACACGACTCTCAACGTGTAGAAGGGTGTGTGCAAAGATGAAGAGAAAGACTCTAAAGTGTGTGAGAAGGCTTACAGCTGACTTATAAAAAAGGCTTCTATATCTTTAGAGTGGGTAAACACTGGCTTTTGTGGGTACAAAAGAGGCTATATATGAGCTCACATGTGCTTGAAAGTGGGAAATACACTGTATGGGCAAGTGCAGAGCGAATTGTGCAGGGTTTCCTCGTCTTTTTTCTCTTAAAAATCAGCACCCCAAGCCCTCTATTTATAGGCATATGAGCCGCAGGTGTACCAGAGGTGGATCAGGTCGTCTCAAAGTACGTGCACTCAGGCACTGTAATGTCCACTCGGATTTTCAGAAATGCAATCCGGACATCCGTTTGAGGTATACAGGACCTATTTCGGACCGCCGTTGTCGAGAGTTGTTCGATGGCATGGGATTAGAGTTTGTGCGAAGTCATTGAAGATGGGACGATGACCTCCGGTCTTCAAGCTTCAACTTTCATCCGTTACCCCGCACAATAGTCACTCGGGATTGGTTATCCTTGTGGAACATCGTTGCGTAGAGACGTGACGTGGCATCGTGTTTGACGAGATGACGATGTTGCCCCTCACCGGTGTTATCACGGATTAATGATAAAGCGAGACGTTGCTCGAGACTTCACCGAGATTGACCGCCGCAATTGTTGAAGGTCCTCATTGTCATCTTTGAGGTGTGCCTGTCCTCCCGATGTTATTGCCGGGTTGGTGCAGTGTATCTCATTGTGAGCGCCGAGATTGAAGCTGGTGGCATTTGAAACAAGCATTTCTGGGGTTATCTCCGAAATTGCATTCCTTGGGGTTATCACCAAGGTTGGTGGCTATTCCTATGGTTGGGACTGAAACTGGATACCTCGGGATTATCTCTGAGATTAATCGGTCTTCTCCAGTGTGTGTTCCGGTATTATATCTGCAGGTCTCGGGGTTATATCCGAGGTTGGAACTGTTGCTCCCAGAGTGTGATCTGGGGTTGATGCTGAACTCCTGGTAGTATCCGGTATGGATTTGGATTGTCTTTCAGGGTTCTCTCTTAAAAGACGAATCTGTCCTCCTGCAATGTTAGTAATAGTAGTACAAAAAATTTCGAGTGTCTACAGATGCCCCTATTTATCATACTCATGCATGGCAATGCATAAGTAGGATAAAGAATCCTAGACACTTGAAACGCAACAAGATAAACATGGTACTATAGATAGCAACATGATGCAAATGTATGATGCATGTGTATGGGGTTGTAGCCCAACATGTGAGGGATGATTCTTTGGCTCCTGTTGCTTCAACCGGGATTGGCAATCTTGACCAGATCCGATGTGTGTTTAATCATTAGGATGTTCATGTTGGAGTTATCACCAAATTCCTGTGTACTTGATAACGACTTGATCCCGAAGATGTACCTCTTATATGTGAGAGATCTGTGGGGATAAAGCTTGATCTGTTTGAGGATGTGTATAACATATTCCATCATCTATCCTCTTTGATAATGTTGACCTCTCCGGTCGATTAATCGCCAAAATATGTCGCGAACACATCGTTGATTTATCGCCAACAAAGAATGCTATCGTGGATACCGACATTCATTTGTCGTGTAGATCAATGGACCATTGTGTTGTGACCCCGCCGGGGATCTGCTGGGGAATATGAGCAGCTGGGTATGAGAACCTCAAATAGCTCTATAGCTCTGATAGGTTTAAACGCTATCGGCTGAAATGACGTCAAGGTTGCTTGACCTTCGTTGATATGGGTGTCAACGGCTGAGCATGCGTTGCTACTACTCACGGAGATATATCGTTGTAACCCCGTCGAGGATTTCTCGGGACGATGAGTGACGTACGCAACTATCGAACGGTTCTCAACGCTTCGATGGGTTTACTTGCCATCGGCTGAAATAATGTCAAGGCTGCTTGACCTTCGTTGATAGAAATTTCCAACGGATGAACGTGTTGTAACCCCACCGGGATCTACGTTGTAACCCCGTCGGGACCTACATCAGAACCCGTCTTGGGGACCCACGTAGGGTAATGACCCGAGTTGTTGGCGACATCGGACTGCATTTAGGTATTGCCGGATGTGATTTGTGACAAATGGGATCATTGGCAGGGTATACCTCATGTTCAGGTGACTACCAATGAGCGATGTACAGGTTAAAAGTCTCATCTGAGAAGACCAGGATTATATGCTATTTTGTTCAATCGCGTGGCATTTTTATTCCTGATTTGACCTTTCTAGCCCGTAAGAACTCCGTTTCAACTCGAACTGGACCGAGCCAGAGGGGTGGGACCCATATAGAGGAGCTGCAGGTGCACCTGCTGCAGCCATAGGTGAGCCTGCGGCCAGGCGTGGATGATAAATCCTGCTCCTGCCTTTGCAAGTTCATTTTTAACTCACTTCGCTTAGAAAAAACCGCGAGCCTTCTTCAGATCTGCTGAGTTCGGGCTACTTTCTATAAATTCTATCACCGTACAAGTGTTCTACACTATCCTGGTAACGTATGCATGCATTTTTTCCAGTTTCTGTCCGTTGGATTGTGAGTTATCGAACGAAATGCATCTAAACACATAGTAGTGATTATGTATACAAAAATGAATTGATAAAAAATATTCAACATAGTAAATGTTAGTATTAAACCATGCTGAACATAATGATGTGAAAAAATTTGACTTTTGAGACAGTCAAATTGACACATTTTTCTGCTATTTTTTGTCCTATTTGACGTCCAATGAGCTAAAGGTAGAAAGGCAAAATACTCCTAGCACTGAGGTTGGCCTTATGCATGATGATTTTAATTTTTAATGCATATATTATGTATATGACTTTGGGGCAGGTGTGCTACTAAATGGCCACCTAGACATGCCTATGTGCATGTGGATAGTCCTATTTTTAAAGGGGACTATGGAAAAAATTTTCCAAATGTAGGCATTGGGTAGTCATGCATTTTAACTCTATTATATGTTTAAAGTAAATGCATGCATGCATATAGTCATAAATGCATTTAAAAGCTCCAGGTAAGAAAATACCACACCCTTTCTGAGGTGATTTGGAGACTTGTTGTCCAGATATTATGAATCCGAATCAGCCGAGCAGTTCTTATAGGACCGCTTCTAGCGTACGGCGGAGGGCTTCTGAAGTGCCTTGTCCTCCTTCTGTCAGACAACCTCGTCGGTTGGTGGAGGCTGTGACACGTCCTGTCTAGGTAGATGTTCCAGACGTCGAGGATGAGGAAGCGGATATTGATGATCCCGCTCCTGCTGCATATATCCCTCGCAGGGAGCTTCCGAGCATTCAGGTGGTGAACCCAGAGTTGCTGGGTGATTTGGGTAGACATCCATCGATGTACTTGCACGCTAACGAGGTATTGCATTAGACTTTATCTTCCTTCTTTCCTATTGATGCAGATTAAAGGGTTCTAATGTTGATCTGCATTTCATGCAGGTTCCAGGTTTTACACAGCCTCGAGGGAACTAGTTTAGCATCCACTCCATGTACTAGGTGCTTCATCCTGATTATAGAGCAGTAGTGCATGAGTGGGGATTTGGGGCATTTTTCTCCATCCTTCCCCGTCGTTGTCCCTGGGGTTACCTCTGGGCATTGTCTGAGCGATGGTTTCATCAGACTCAGTCACTCCACCTGCTGGATTGCGAGGTGATGATGATGCCTATGGATTGGCGATTTATCACAAGTATGGAGTTTGGAGGGGAGCCAGTGCCTTACATGGCGAATATTACCCCTACTACCGTCAGATCCTTATTAGGAGTTCCGGCGGAGGCGCTCAAAGGCAGGACTGTCCGTTCAGGTCCTTTGAGCATAGATGTTATGAGCGGGCTATTGAGTGAGCCCATGCCTGATGATGTCAGGATCAGGGATCGCGTTCTGCGGCAATTGTTCCTGATGATCATTTGAGGCTGCTTCATAGCAGATAAATCTTCCATGGTATCTTTCGCTTTTGTCAGCGCCACACGCGATGTGAACCGTATAGGAGAGTATGACTGGGGCTCTTACACTTTGCCTATTTCCTCCGAGGGCATGTGTGCTGCTCAGGTGGTTTGACCGAGGCTTGGCTAGGATTTTACCCATTTCTGCTGGTGAGTATTTCTCTTGTCTTTCCCCATTCATAGGTTAAGAGTGTTTACTGATATCAGATGTTTTGCCATTGTGTTGGCAGTTTTGGGCCTATGAGAGGCTTCTATGTTTGCGTCCCATGAGTGTGTTAGGCTTAGATACCTATCCACAAGGACGATGATGGCACCATTCTATTTTTCTAGAGGTCCCTGTATCTGAGGGCTTCGCTCACTGCCGCATGCAGCTGAAGTTGCTGACGGCTGACGCCATAACATGGCTTCCATACTCAGGGGATCATTTGACCATCGGTTTTGAGGATGGACACCCTACTAGAGTAGAGTATTTGATTTCTACCCGGAGATTTCCTCTCTTCACAGATGGAGGCTGGGAGCTCTATTTAGGAGAACGTGCTATTAGGAGCACCACAGGAGAGATTCGTATACCGATCTTGCCTCCTGTCAGGCATCATTGGCTTGTACTGTATCACAGTCACCCGTCACGGATATTCCATTGTTGGGAGTTGACGGTTTTGATTTATCAGAGGGTCCATGTACTCAGGAGATATTCCAGCGTTGGTGGCTCCCTCGCACTTTTGGGGCCCAGTCCCATGCCACACAGTTTATGGGGGACATGGTTCTAGGATCTTTGATGATGACGGATTGGGTGGCTTGTGTCCGAGCTCTGACTCATCTGACCCAGATTGATAGTTTGACCCGGTAGTCGGACCAGGCACACGTATTTATTCGGCATTTGGGCAGAGATCCAGCAGAGGCGGAGTCATTTGTTCCTTCCACTTCAGTGTCTTTGGCCCTCGAATCAACCGATTTGGTTTCACCTACAAGCAGATCCTCCTCTTTATAGGCCTGACATCCCTGTTGATAGAGATCCAGTTACTCAGGAGGAGTTACATCAGGTGGACAGGATTGAGGATGTGGACATCGAGACCCTGGTCTTCTTCCGATGTATATTCTCGTTATATCTTTTGATAGGCCTCATTAGATATTGGGTGGTTGTTCCCCATTCTCGCTATATCTTTTGATAGGCCTCTCATTAGTAGTAGGGCGCTTGTGCCCCATTTTCATGTATTTGTAGTCAGATAGAGTCGATGTATTAGATGATGATATATTTAGGAATGTATGCACCATTTTTCATTCCCTATATCATATTGCATCCATTATCTGTTATGCATGTATCATGTTATGCATATGCATGTATGTCCAGAGATATTCGGCATTGACCCCTGGATGGTCTTATGACATGGCCTGCACAAATGTCTTCTTCGACAGTTAGCCGTATAGATCATACCCCACCGTCAGTGGTGGCATTAGGTATGCGATCGTGGTATGATAGCATGTCACCACCAGATAGGGTGACTGTAGATCTGTTGCTGCAGCATACCATGACCCTTTTGGCATTTCAGGTTCCTGCGGGATTTATAGACGGGATGCTAGAGCATTGGCTACCTAATAGGTAGGTATTCCATTTTGGCACCCATGAGTTGACTCCTACTCTAGAGGAGTATGCACGTTTGACGATGCTGCCCTTAGACAGACCTTGCATGCATATGGCATTGGGAGACATGAGTAGACGATTTATGACTCTCACAAGATTGAGGCGCAGAGTAGTGCATGATGAGCTGACATCTGGCAATGTGATCTCTCAGTGTTTTCTGTATGACAGATTTGGCGCAGAGGATAGCTACTCACGACATTCCAGGAATTTTACCGTGTCGAAGGATCATTGGCGTTTGGCCAGAGTTGATGTACTGTCATACGTGTATATGCCGCGGTATACGGATGAGATAGATATAGGAGTTATCATGGCCGTGAGAGCTCTCAGGGAGGGTCGTACCATTGTACCTATGATCGTGGAAGAGACCCTGCGATCAACATCCCATCGCAAAGATTTCACCAGTTAGGCGTGTTTTTGGGAGTTCTAGCATCTTTGTATGTGTGGTTTATGTCACACTTGCGACCGGTTGGTACCCTTAGATGGCATGGGTATTGCTTCTCCCATGATGTGGCTATGTCATACTCCTTTCAGCCATCAGAGTGTACAGATGCTCAGTCCTCGTTTGCATTTTTGGTAGATATCAGAGATCCATTTAGCATATTGTTATGCTCGGGGCTTTGCTCACCATACAGCTTCATTACTCATGCTCCGGGCATGGATTTCCTCCCTTTGGTTGGCTTGAGGGGCGTGACTACTTATCACCCATTGGCCGTGATGTCGCAGTTCGACCAGTTCCAGGATTTTCATCCTTTCGATGGGGCGACAGGTCAGCGGTCAGCTTCTCGATACCTCTCAACAGAGGACCGATCTAGTATATCGCTTCTTTGGGATCGGCGAAGAGCTAAGCTTGCTTTTTCTGTCGATCATCCGGTTATTTCACAAAGTACTCCGCATGGATGGAGACGGAGGTTTTATCGGCTGCAGCAGTATTTATCGTACCAGAGAGCTAGTTATACAATGTAGAGCCTATGGAGGACATTGATGCCTACATCGAGGAGGAGCCCGATGCTGGGTTGCCAGCATTTCTTCCGGATTCTCCTAGTACCAGTACTTTTGTGATTCAACACTCGGCACAGTATTTAGAGTAGAGTCTTCATCTGATGATCTTTGAGAGAGATCAGATTCGATCTATGATGTCAAATGCTCGTGATGTGAGGGACACCGCCCTATTAGAGAGAGACGAGGCATTGGCTCGTAGAGATGCCACCATCGCTGAGCATGATGAGGCCAGGTCAGCCATAGACGCTAGCGGGTAGTGGAGCGATATCACCATATCTTCCCGGATGTGGTCATCACAGATAATCTTGCGGGAGGTCCCTTACCACTGGTATGATCGCAGAAATGAGCGCTTATATTGATGAGCATATGGTTATCATGCAGATGGCTACAGATCTGTTGGATCATGTGGATATTCTCACCCAGGAGACTACAGATTTACCTCCTTCATCTAAGAGGGATGCCATGTTGGTCTTGCTAGCTCGCATATACCCTGACTCGTAGATGAGCTTTATATTCACCTGCATAGACTAGCTTAGCCATTTTGTCATGTACAGTTTACATTGTATATATCAAACAAAGACATTATATATGACAGAAATATATTTTTGGATCACTTCCCTTTTAGATATGTCCCGCTTTATTTGCTTGATATTTTACTTTCTTTGCTTCAGGCTTGTAATCTTGATGTATTCTCAATTCCTCCAGGTAGATGGACATTGAGTTTTCTTTGGATAGTTCAGAATGGATCATCTATCTATGTATCCCTACCATCTTTGGTGTCTTGGGACTTGTTTTTGAATGGAGAATGTGGAGATGGGTGTGGCTTTCCTCTCTGAGATTGACCGCACCACAGATGGTCGCCAGTACTTCTATTCAGGAGAAGCCTAGTTGATTCCACCTCTTATGGGTTGGTGTTGCTCTTGAAGGCATGACCATGACTTAGATGGTCGCCAATCTCCTATTGGGAGGAGTTCGTAATTCCATCCCTTTGATGCGGCCGAATGAAATGTAGTGGATTGAAAGAGGATCCCGATAGATCATTGATAATGGTTTATGTTTTGGTAGGGGTGAGACCAAGACCATAAATGGTATCTACGTACTCCTATTGAAGAGGAGATCAGTGCTGCGTAGTTCAACACGGTGTAAGAGGTTCAACGATGTATATGGCTGACATGGTGTAGGAATGTTTTTGGTTGTTTTTGTTTTATGTAAGGGCAGAAATGTTTTTGTTGTTTTTGTTTTATTGCCACCGGGCCATATGAAATGGTTGCCTATGTACTCCTATTGAAGAGTAGATCAGGTCGACGTAGTTCGCCCCTCAAGGCGAGAAGAAAAGCGTAATCCCATGAGCAGGTCAGAGTGCGGGGAGGAGAAAGTTTAATCCTAGGTTGAGGATAAACTGCAGGTGAAAAGTTTGATCCCAGAAATGGGTAGCCAAACTATAAACGCAAGAGGTTCAATCCGCGGGGGGGATGACCTGAATTGTATGAGCGCGATGGAGAAAGCTAGGCTACTGGCTTGAAGAGTACGTTTCCCTAAGGGGAAAAATGTAGATAAGTTGTATGTGGTAAAGGGTTAAAGAACCGGAATGACTGGTGACCTAATAATGATGCACCAGGGTGTTTGCTGGTCACTTCAGACATAATACCGTTTCATGGTGTCTGAGTTGATGAGTTGTGGAAATTCATCACCATCCATTTCTTGCAATCTGATAGCGCCTCCTGTCAATACTTCCTTGACAATAAATGGGCCTTCCCAGTTAGGAGCGAATTTTCCTTTAGCCTGATCTTGGTTGTTAAGAATCTTCTTCAAAACCAAGTCATGTTGTTTAAACTGCCGTAGCCGGACTTTTTTGTTGTAGGATCTGACGATCCTTTGTTGATATAACTAACCATGGAAGATAGCCGCGGTTCGCCTTTTGTCTATCAGAGACAATTGGTGATACCTGTCTTGTACCTATTGGTCTTCATCCAGCTGAGCGTCTATCAACACTCTGAGAGATTCCATCTCAACTTCTATGGGGAGCACTACTTCCATCCCATAGGTTAAAGCGTAGGGGGTTGCCCCAGTGAAAGTACGCATTGTGGTTCTGTAGGCTAACAGAGTCAGAGGCAATAGGTCAGGCCAATCTTTGTGGTTGGCGGACATCTTTTGCATAATCTTCTTGATGTTTTTGTTAGCCGCTCAATAGCGATCTGCTTCATCTTCTGGATGATAGATGATAGAGTTAAGATGTTTGATGTGGAATTTACTTCAGCATAATTCCTCCATCATTTTGTTGTTGAGGTTTTTGGCATTGTCTGACACAATCACCTCTGGTTGTCCATATCGACAAACGACATTGTTTATGATGAAAGCAATGATAACTTCTTTAGTGACCCTGGGGAAGGAGGCTGCTTCTACCCACTTGGTGAAGTAGTCGATCATGGTGAAGATAAATCGGTGACCATTATTGGCTTTAGGCTCGATGGGCCCGATAACGTCCATTCCCCGCATTGAGAAGGGCCAAGGCGAACTCATATTGTGGAGTTCCCGTGGAGGGGCGTGTATAACATTCCCATGAATCTGGCACTGATAGCATCTTTTGACGTGGTCATTGCAATCAGCCTTGAGAGATAGCCAATAGTGTCCCGTCCTGAGGACTTTCTTGACAAGGAGAGGGCCACTCATGTGGGGGCCACAGACTCCACCATGGATTTCATCCATAAGCCTTTGGGCTTGATTTTTTTCTAGACACCTGAGGAGACCTAGTCCTGCATCTCTTTTATAGAGCGCATCTCCACTCAGGTAGAACTTCATAGCAAGTCGATGGATCCTCCTTTTCTCAGTCAGGCTCACCTCAGCGGGTGTAGATCCATCTCACAGTTATTCCTTGATATGCTGATACCAAGGAGGTTAGATGGGAGGTAGCTCATCTGATACTTCTCCAATGTAATTCCCATAGGCTGGGGCCTTGTTCAGGGAAATTGTGACGCTTGGCAAGTGTTCCTTGTCTGATATGCGAATCAAGGAGGCCAAAGTGGCTAATGCATCCGCAAAGTCATTCCTATTATGAGGAATGTGTAGAAAGGAGATTTCTTCGAACTCCGAAGCCATCTTCAAAACCTGCCGATGGTAAGGCAGCAAATGTAGTTCCTTGGTTTGATAGATTCTGGTGGATTGTCTGATTACCAACTCCGAATCTCCAAGGACAGTTAACCGCCTGATGCCCATTAAATGGGCAAGTTTTAGCCCCATAAGACAGCCTTCATACTCAGTCGTATTGTTGGTACTGACAAACTGTAATTTGACGGCAACGGGATACTGCTCCCCCATACCAGATACTAGAACTGCTCCAGCTCCAGAGCCTTCCATATTAACAGCTCCATCAAAATACATCTTCCATGATTGGCGCGTATCGTACTGATGGTGTTGCTGCACTGTCATTACTCCTTCATCAGGGAAATATGTTTCAAAGGGTTTTAAATCCCCTGAAGGTGCAGCGGCCAGTTGATCCGCGATTCCTTGACCTATGATGGACTTTTGAGTCACATATACAATATCAAATTATTGTAGGATCAACTGCCATCTGGACAGCCGGCAATTTAACATGGGTTTGTTGAACACGTACTTGAGAGGATCCACGCGGGATATGAGATGGGTTGTGTGACCATGGAGGTAATGTTGTAACCTCATGGAAGCCCATGCTAAAGCACAACACGTCTTTTTGATCAGCATGTACTTGTGTTCACTGCTGCTGAACCTTTTACTGACGTAATAAATAGCTCGTTCTTGGCCTCTATCGTCTTTCTGTCCCAGCATGCAGCCCATGGCATTGTCACTTACGGACAGATACATGAACAGGGGAATATTGTCCCTGGGTGGTACCAAGACAGGAGCTTTGACTAGCTGTTTCTTGATTGTAAGGAAGGCATTCTGGCACTCATCATTCCATTTCATGGAGGAGTTCTTCCTTAATAGCTTGAAGATTGGCTCACAGGTTGCTGTGAGTTGGGAGATAAACCTGCTGATGAAGTTGATTCTTCCCAAAAATCCTCGTATTTCCTTCTCTGTCTAAGGAATGGGCATTTCAGTTATGGCTTAGATTTTGGCAGGATCCAGCTCTATCCCTTTGTGGCTGACTAGAAATCCTAGCAATTTGCCTAATCTAACGCCAAAGGCGCACTTAGCTGGATTCAACTTCAAGTTGTACTTACGCAATCTGTTGAACAACTTTCTGAGATGGTCTATATGGTCATCCTCCTTCCGGGACTTGACAATGATGTCATCCATGTAGATCTTAATCTCTTTATGCATTAAGTCGTGGAAAAGAGTCATCATAACTCGTTGATAGGTAGCTCCGGCATTGATGAGGCCGAATGACAACCGTCTATAGAAAAAAGTTCCCCAAGGAGTGATGAAAGAAGTCTTCTCACGATATTCCTCGGTAACCATGATCTGATGGTACCTCGCAAAGCAATCAGCAAAGGAGTACATGTCGTACTACGCAATATTGTCAATGAGAATGTGGATAAATGGCACGGGAAAGCTGTCTTTTAAGTAAGCTTTATTCAAGTCCCGGTAATCCACGCAAACTCGCACCTTCCCTCCAGGTTTAGGTACAGGCACGATGTTGGATATCTACTCAGGATATGTAGACACCATGATGATGCCAGCTTGAAATTGTTTCACAATTTCTTCTTTCACCTTTAGACTCCACTCCGGTTTCAATCGCCTGAGTTTCTACTTGATTGGCTTAAATCCCTCTTTGATGGGAAGGCGATGAAGGGCAATGTCAGTGGACAAACCCACCATGTCTTCATGAGACCATGCAAACACATCCTGGAACTGGGTTAATAGTGTAACCATGCCATTCCGTTGGTTTGGGGTAAGGTCTAAACCAATCTGGATTAACTTAGGGCTTTCTAAGGTTCCGAGATTGAAAGAAGTGGTTTGATCAAGGTTGGGTTTGGGTTTGTCTTTGACCCATTCTTGAATTTCTGGAGGCACCTCAATGTCATCCTGTACATCCATCAAGGCCGAATTCATCTCTACATCAAAGGTACAATCTTTGTGTAGGAGAGGCATCGTATCCGCAAGTATCTGAGCACATCTAAATTCGAGTCCTGAAACAAAATATGCTTTCACTTAGTATATATGAAATGTGTTGATCATACATGTGTTAGCAAATCTTGGTAAAATAAACTGCTAATCCGCGTAAAAGTAGCGGTTATTATATCTACAGGCGAAAGAGTTTACGCCCTTTTTACCTGTCGACCAAAAAGCAAGGAATGTTGTCCCAATTAGCGAGGGTAAAGTCCGAGTGGACCGCAGTGATGGAGGGATTGTCATCATCCTCCATGTCCCGAATGATGGCCATTACGTCTGGGCAATCATCGTCTGGGGTGTATCTGTTGGTATGTTCATCATGAACAATGATGCGTATACCAGACATCATCCATATGACGTCTTGCTTGATTCTTCGTTCCTCTTCTTCCACTGCGGGATTTGGAACAACGATTTCTTTCTCCTTCACCGGTACCGGCTTGGGAAATAACATAGCCATTACATTAGTTGGCACCTTTACTGGAGGTTGTGCGGACTCAGAGTTTGAAGGCAAAACCAAACGCCACATGGTTGAAGCTGAAGGAATCTGCTGATGCTTATGAGGATTCCTGTAACTAGAGCTGGTAAAATAGCCTAGTCCAGCTGTTCCAGCTTACTTGGTTAATCGAATGGGGTACTTGATACCCTGGCAATCTTTACCCAACCCTTGTCCCGGTTTATGACCTAACGACATCATTTCTTGAGTGGCTGACATCACCTCGACAGAGATCTTAGGTTCGGGCAATGGTGCTCCAATAGCGTGGTATTGGGTCTTGCCTATTTCCAAAACATGAAAACTGACTGGTTCTACGTCTGTATTGACATTGATGAACGGCATGTCCCCGTGCTGAGGAATCTCTAGTTCAGCGTTGACTATGACCAGGCTATTATTGATGATGTATTTCAATTGTTGGTGAAGAGTGGAGGGGACTGCCCCAGCCATATGAATCTATGGTCGTCCCAAGAGCAGGTTGTATCCCGAATCTATCTTGAGCACATGGAAAGATACGCAGAATGTGTGAGGACCAATTTCGATAGGCAACTCAATTACTCCGACCGAGTTACGGCGGGCTCCATCAAAAGCTTTGATGATAGTATGGCTACTCCAAATTCTGTTGAGATTGATATTCATCTTCACCAAGGTAGCATATGGGCAGATATTTAGAGATGAACCTCCATCTATTAAGACTCCAGCTACCATATATCCGGAGGACAAGACCGCGATGTGCAACGGTTTGCAATGACCGGTCCCTTCGGGCGGTATGTCATCATCAGTGAAGGATATCACATTATTGTTGAAAATGTGATCAACCATATGTTGAAACTTTTCCGTATCCACTGATGTCGGGAGATAGGCTTCTTCTAGAACCTTTAACAAGATCTTCCGGTGATTCTCGGAAGTTAGGACCAAGTCCAAAATTGATATTTGTTGTGGAGCTTCTTTCAAGCTTAGAACCACCATAGCTTCATTATGACCCACAGCGTGGAGGAAGTTTTCAATCTTCTCCATGGGTATTTTCCCCTTTGACTTGGTGGTGGGCTTCATCACCTGATGGGGTAGATACAGTGGATTTTCCTTCGACACTGCAGCAGTTGTATGTGAGATGGATCCTTCACCTTCTCCATAATTCCACGGAACCTTGCGCAAGCTAACAATAGGATATTGTTCTCTGCATGGCAAGTTGATTGGCTCGGGAGCGGCCACTTTCAAAGGATTATTGCCTCCCTTAAGTTGAATTGTTGGCATTGTGAGCAAGGCATTAATCCCATCATCTTCAGTGGATATGACTGCTACCACACTTTTCCACTTAGTAGGGCCTGCATTCTCACTTTCACGTAACACAGTGTCGTTATCTGCCAAGCGCAGTACACCACTGTCGATTAGATTTTGAATAAGGTGGCGGAGTGCCCAGCATTCTTTTGTGCTGTGACCACGAGACTGGGAGTGATATTGACATACTTCATCAGAGTTGTACCGTCCCGAATGGGGGTTGATTGGAGGTAGAAGGGAACTGATCCTTCCTTTATTTATCAACATATGAAGAATTTCCTCCATGGGTTGGCCCAAATAGGTGAATTCCCTTTTGTTGGCGAAATCCCGACGGGCTTTGGCATTTGCTCTCTTCGTCACTTTGTCTTCCAACATTTCATTTTCTGAAAGTGACGAGGGAATATTCATGACAATAGGTAGGAGACTGGCATGCTCCTGGCTGATTAATTACCGAGTCACTTGATGTTGATAAGTCACCAGTCCCGCCAATTGCTCAATTTGTTTGCCGAGAGCTTTGATCTTTCGTTCGATTGTGAATTGGAACTTGGCATAATCCCATCTGTCATCACCGTCTTTGAGGGTCTGGGAAGATTCAAAGCTGAAGTTGGAATTCTATCCATTGCTCCAATTGATCATGTTGACCTCTTCTTCTTTGTGTTTAGGAAGAGGGTTGTCTTGTACATGAGGCTGATCAGGTTTGGTGACTATGATCTCCACGTTGTCTATCAGGTCCTGGATCTTGTGTTTCAAGGCCCAACAATCCTGAGTATCATGTCCAGGTGCCCCGGCATGATAAGCACATTTCCTAGCAGCATTGAAACCCCATCCATTAGGGCTGGCTGGTTGAAGAAGATGCGTGATTTTCTTCTGTGTTGTTAGAAGATTTAAAATGTTCTTGAAGGTATTCCTAAGGGTGTAAACACTCGATGGCGTTTGACTTCTCCACCTTTTGGTACTGGAGGGTTTGCAGACTGTGCTGGAAAGGGAGTGTAGTTTCTCCTTTGAATGGGCATATTTTGATTACCTTTTTGCCCCTGTAGTATCAGGGAAACATCTTCTTCTTTCTTTTTATGGACCCTCCAGGGGTTGTTCCCATAATTTCTAGATTGGATGTAGTCTGCAACATCTTTGAGTGCAGCTAGGTCTTGAATCTTTCCTGTCTTCAATCCCATCTTAGCCATCTCCCCATGTTTAACCATTTCAGAAAATGGTTTGCCGATGCCGGCTAAAACTCTCTCATAGAAGGGAGCTTCTTGTATGTCTATGAATGTCATGCGACCATTTCTCGATTCTCATCATGGCAGACTAACTTGGGCACCCAGTGTCTCCACCTTTGAGCATACTCTCTGAAAGACTCGTTAGATTGTTTCTTGATCTTGGTAATTTGATACCGATCAGGAGCATCCGAGTTTGAAAAACTGTATTGAGTGAGGAAGGCATGTGCTAGCTCTTCCCAGCTGTGGATTTTGGAGTTGTCTAATCTTGTGTACCACGAACGGGCTTCTCCAGTTAGACTCTTTTGGAACAATTGCATTCTGAGTTTTTCATCCTCTGCATAGGATCCCAGTTCTCCAATAAATACTTTTAAATGTGTATAAGGATCTCCTAACCCGTCATATTTTTCAAAGTCAGGAGTTTTAAATTTTTCTGGGTAATGAACACCAGGAAAAATACATGATCAATATATGAAACACTCCGTGTGTTCCAATTCCTTTGATAGTCTGAAGGGTCTCTTCCATTTGAAGGACTTTATTTTGATGTCACCAATTATCTGGATCTCCGATTGGGATGGGTAGCATCATGAATTTTGTTGGTTGTATCCAATCAGTAGTTCAAGTATGGTAATGACCGAGATTCCTCCTTGTGTGGAGGATTCGGTATGTCTGGGTATTTTTGACCACAGGTAGACCGTGTAATTCTTTTTAATAGAAACGACCAAATCAGAATCTGTTTACTTAATCCGTCGAATTCTTTGCGAGAAACTGGATTAAGTTTAGTCTGGTCGGATGACGACATGATTGAATATGGGCCTGTTGCCTTTTTGGACTTTGACCAGGTGATAGGTCTGATTGATTCCCTGCGAAAGACTTGCATAGTTTAGTCTTTAGGGGAGGTGTACCATAACATGCTATGTGATGTGTTCGTTTTAGGAATTTTATCCTGCCAAATGGGTGTCAGTTGTTTGTAACATGTATGTGGACACATTACTTGATATTTCTCATTACATGGAGATATATATGGCATGAAATTACAAGTAATTGTGTTTACAAGTAATTAAAATGAGAGAGCATGAAGAGACTTTCCTCCGTTTTGGGTTTATCAGAGGCTGACCTATCTTAGGTTACTCTCGCGGCTTTTTGGCATGAAGGTTCCCAAATCATCGCAATCTACTTAACGGGAAGTTAATCCGGTCTTTCAACTGGAGCGAATTTTGGTGGTGCCTTTCCTGAGCCTCGGAGAATTAGTCTTCTCATGAGTCCAGTAATCAAACACTGACGGGATAGCCTCCTAGTGGAGGGACCACACAACATACATTAACATACATCGCGTCTCACCGTATGAAATGATGACATGTGCGAAGCACTAATATCATAAGAAGTTTATAGTGCGAAGCACTAACATCACACGCAGATACGATACGAAGCACTAAGTTCAATCAAGACATGCATTCGTATACATTCATCCAATGTAAATGCAACATCCACACAAGCAGATAATAGTTTTGAAAAGATTGCAATAGCGGCTTAAGTCCTCTTACTGGTAGTCCCCAGCAGAGTCGCCACCTATCGACTTCTGGATTTTTGTGTGTCCCTTTCCGTTACTTGTTCTTTGGTGTTCTCATTTTAGGTGAGATTTGTTTGAAAAAACAAGTGAAAAAGGTCCGACATGTATGATGTCGACGATGGGACTGTTAAGAGTCACCAGTTGGTTTTTTAAATTGTTGTACCAACATAACCGAGAAAAGGTTTGCACATTGACCCAGTGGTGTGACACTGATATACGGGTCGGTGAAACCGAGATTCGTTTAGGGTCCGAGGACTTGGTTATCTTGAGGGGAAGGTGTTAGGCACCCCAGGACATCCGTGTTACCACTATGGATTGCCTCTTTTCAAGAAACTATTATCTGAGTGTGTGTGTGTGTGGGGGGGGGGGGTCAATGTCCTGTTATATGGAAGTTGTGTGAGGCCTCGTTCGAACCTATATACACAGGATTTGAATTTATGTAAAAATTAAGTTTTTAGCAAGATATGGCAGTGATGTTTTATAAAAGAGGTTTTTCAAACCATGATGCTCAATAGGAATTGAGACCTTTTACACTCCCATTTTTATTAAGTGGTCGGCTGGATTGATTTTTATTTGACGGATGCAAGGCATCCGTATGAAAATAATATACAAAAATAATGCCTACTTCCTCGTGGGTATGGAAACCATCTGAGGAAATTCAGACATCGCAGAATAATTTACAAGCTGCTTACAGTTGAAAAATGTCCATCACGGGAACCGAATCTAGATCCAATGGGATGAATCAGCGATCACATGATTCCTAGGCGCCTGAGAATGTTGCAATTTGTATAAAAGCAATAAGCAGGTATATATATAAAAGCGGTAAATATATATATATAGACATGATCACCAACCACAAAGCACCTCCATGGGGGATCAGAAATGTAAATAAAGTCATTAAAAAGCTATCAACCGCCACGGAGGAAACTCCAAAGTGGGACAAAACGTAAATAAAGTCAGAAAAGCGATCAATCGCCACGAAGAAAACTCCAGGCGGGATTTAATATATATATATATATATATATATATATATATATATATAAAAAGCAATAAATGCACTTGGATGTAAAATCCGTGCTCATCGAGCGAGTTAGACCAAAGTTCATATATATATATATATATATATATATATATATATAAAAAAGCGAGTAAATGCACCGATATAAAATCCGGGCTCATCGAATGTAGTCCGACACACGCTTAATATATATAAATGTATATATATATATATTAAAGTAAGTAAACCTTGCACTGCAATCAAGTCTAGGCTCATCGAACAAAGTTCGACACACAGTTCATATATATAAATATATATATATATATAGAAAAGCAAGTAAACGCTCCAGACCGAAGTCTAGGCTCAATCGAGGCATAACTCGATAATGTTAGTCAATATATATATATATATATATATATATAATATACAGACTAGAATGAAACCACGGACCGAAGTCCGAGCAAAAGCAAGCAACATGACTCTCAACGTGTAGAAGGGTGTGTGCAAAGATGAAGAGAAAGACTCTAAAGTGTGTGAGAAGGCTTACAGTTGACTGATAAAAAAGGCTTCTATATCTTTAGAGTGGGTAAACACTGGGCTTTTGTGGGTACAAAAGAGGCTATATATGAGCTCACGGTGTTTGAAAGTGGGAAATACACTTTGTATGGGCGAGTCTGAGAAGCGAATTGTGCGGTGGTTTCCCGTCTTTTTCTCTTAAAAATCAGCACCTCAAGCCCTCTATTTATAGGCATATGAGCCGCAGGTGTACCTGCGGCTGAGCCGTAGGTGTACCAGAGGCAGGTCAGATCAGCCCGGGTTTGTCGGGTCGTCTCGAAGTACGTGCACGCAGGCACTGTAATTTCTACTCGAATTTTCAGAAGTGCAATCCAGGCATCCGTTTGTGGTATACAAGACCTATTTCAGACCGCCGTTGTCGAGAGTTGTGTGATGGCATGGGATTAGAGTTTGTGCGAAGTCATTGAAGATGGGACGATGCCCTCCGGTCTTCAAGCTTCAACTTTCATCCGTTACCCCGCACAATAGTCACTCGGGATTGGTTATCCTTGTGGAACATCATTGCGTAGAGATTTGATGTGGCATCGTGTTTGACGAGATGACGATGTTTCCCCTCACCGGTGTTATCGCCGGATTGGGCTGATAAAGCAGACGTTGCTCAGACTTCGTTGAGATTGGACTACTACAATTGTTGAAGGTCCTCAATGTCATCTTTGAGGTGTGCCTGTCCTCCCGATGTTATTGCCGGGTTGGTGCAGTGTATCTCGTTATGAACGCCGAGATTGAAGTTGGTGGCATTTGAAACAAGCATTTACGGGGTTATCTCCAAAACTGCATTCCTTGGGGTTATCACCAAGGTTTGTGGCTATTCCCATGGTTGGGACTGAGACTGGATACCTCGGGGTTATCTCCAAGATTAATCGGTCTTCTCCTGTGTGTGTTCGGTATTGTATCTCTGTAGGTCTCGGGGTTATATCCGAGGTTGAATGCTGCTCCCAGTGTGATCTGGGTTGATCTTTGAACTCCGGTAGTATCATCCTATGGATTTGGATTGTCTTTCGTGGTTCTCTCTTAAAGACTTTAATCATCATCTCCTGCAATGTTAATGTGATGAGTCTGAGAAAATTTCGAGTGTCTACAAAGGGTGTGTGCAAAGATGAAGAGAAAGACTTTAAAGTGTGTGAGAAGGCTTACAGTGGGCTGCCAAAGAAGACTTCTATATCTTTAAAGTGGGTAAACACTGGCTTTTATAAGTACTAAAGTAGCTATATATGAGGTCACAGGTGTTTAAAATGAGAAAGCACTCAATATGGGGTGAGTACAGAGCAAATTGGGTAGGGCTTCCTCGCCGTTTTCTCTTGCAAAATGGCCACCCCAAGCCCTCTATTTGTAGAGGGTGGAGCCACAGGTGTACCTGCAGCTGAGCCGCAGGTGTACCAGAGGCTACCCAGGTTGCCTCAAGTTTTTAGGATCGGGTCGTCTCGTAGTACGTGCACTCGGGCACTGTAATGTCCATTTGAACTTTCAGAATTGCAATCCGGACATCCGATTGAGGTATACATGACCTATTTCGGACGGCCGTTGTTGAGAGTTGTACAATGGCATTGGATTAGAGTTTGTACGAAGTCATTGAATTTGGGACGATGCCCTCCAATCTTCAAGCCTCAAATTCTATCCGTTACCCCGCACAATAGTCACTCGGGATTGGTTCTCCTTGATTCTTGTGGGACATCGTTGTGTAGAGATGTGTGTAAAAAATGTTTGAGACGACGTGGCGTGGCATCGCGTTGGCGAGATGACGATGTTGCCCCTCACCAGTGTTATCGCCGGTTTTGGCTGATAAAGAAGACGTTGCTCAGGGCTTCGCTGAGATTAGACTGCTGCAATTGTTGAAGGTCCTCAGTGTCATCTCTGAGGTGTGCCTGTCCTCCCGGTATTATCTTTGGGTTAGTACTGAGTATCTCGTTGTGAGTGCCGAGATTGAAGTTGGTTGAATTTGAAAAAAGCATTTCCAGGGTTATCGCTGAAACTGCATTCTTTGGGGTGATCACCAAGGTTGGTAGCTATTCCCATGATTGGGACTGAGACTGGATACCTCGGGGTTATATCCGAGGTTGGAATTATTACTGCTAGTGTGTGTTTCCCGGGGTTAATGCTGAACTTCCGGTAGTATCCGAAATGGATATGAACTGTCTTCCAGGGTTCCCTCTTGAAAGACGAATCTGTCCTCCTGCAATGTTAGTGACAGGTGTACAAAAAATTTCGAGTGTCTACAGATGCCCCTCTTTATCATACTCATGTAAGGCAATGCATGGGTAGGATAAAGAATCCTAGACACTTGAAATGCAACAAGACAAACATGGTACTATATGTAACAACATGATGCAAATGTATGCTGCATGTGTACGGGGTTGTAGCCCAACATGCTGGGGATTATTGCTGGCTACCTGTTGCTTCAACTGGGGATTGGCAATGATGACCAGATTTGATGTGTAATCCGAATCTGTTAGGATGTTGATGTTGTGGTTATCACAAAATTCCTTGGTTCTTGGTAACGACTTGATCCTGAAGTTGTACCTCTTATGTGTAAGAGATCTGTGGGGATAAAGCTTGGTCTGTTTGTGGATGTGTATAACATATTCCATCATCGATCCTCCTTAATAACATTGACCTTTCCTGGTTGGTATCGCCAGGACATGTCAAGATTCTGTTGGATTTACTGCCAACAACAAATGTTGTCAGGGATGTCTGACCTTTGTTGACGTGTACTTCACCGACATGTGAATCAACGGTTGAAAACCCTGTGGGATAGACTGTCAAGGTTGCTTGACCTTCGCTGACGTGTGAATCAACGGCTGATACTCTGTGGGTAGATTGTCAAGGTTGCTTGACCTTCGCTGATGTGTGAATCAACGGAACATTGTGTTGTGACCCCCGCTGGGGATCTGCTGGGGAATATAAGTAATCGAGCATGAAATCCTTAAATAGTTCTAGAGCTCCGATAGGTTTAATCGCCATCAACTGAGATAACATCAAGGCTGCTTGACCTTCGTTGATATGTGTGTCAACGGCTGAAATGTGCATTTTAATCCCCTATCGGGGCTTCACGTTGTAACCCCCGTCGGGGATCTACGTTGTAACCCCCGTCGGGGATCACGTTTATCTTTAGGGTAATGACCCGGAGTTGGCGGCATTGGACCTGTACAAGGTATTGCCGGATGTGATTTGTAACAATGAGATCATTGGCAGGGTATACCTCCTGTTCGGGTGACTACCAATGAGTGATGTACAGACTCAAAGTTTCATCTGAGAAGACCAGGATTGTATAGTGTTTTGCTCAATTGCGTAGCATTCTTATTCCCGATTTGACTTTTTCAGTCCGCAAGAACTCCTTTACAACTCGAACTGGACCGAGTCGGAGGGGTGGGGCCCACATAGGGTGCTTTGCAGTACACACACCTTCCTGATCGCGAGATGAGCTGCGCAGACCAACCGTGGATGATATAATCCAGCAGGTTGGTATCACAAGTCACTTTCAACTTGTTTTGCAAAGGAAAATTCGAGAGCCTCCTTTAGATCTGCTGAGTTCGGGCTATTTTCTGCAAATTCGGTCACCGTACAAGTGTTCTGCACTATCCTGGTAATGTATGCATGTATTTTTTCCAGTTTTTATCTGTTGGAATTTGAGTTATCGCATGAAATGCATCTAAACACATAGTAGTGATTCTGTATGCACAAATGACTTGATAAAAAATATTCAACATAGTAAATGTTAGTATTAAACCATCTTTGAACATAATGATGTAAAAAATTTGACTTTTGAGATACCAAATTGGCACCTTTTTCTGCTATTTTTTGTCCTATTTGAGGTCCAATGAGCAAAAGGTAGAAAGACAAAGTACTCCTGATATTGAGGTTAACCTTATGCATGGATGATTTTGATTTTTAATGCATATATTATGTATATGACTTTAGGGGCAGATGTGCTACTGAATGGCCACCTAGAAATGCCTATGTGCATGTGGATAGTCCTATTTTCAAAGGGCACTACAAAAAAATGGGCCTTTAGCAACGATTTTTCAGGCAACGACTTTATAAGTCGTTGCTAAAAGTATATGTTTAGCAACGAAATTTGTCATTCGTTGCAGATTATGTCAGGCTTTCACTTTTTGCAACGAAATTCATAAGTCGTTGCAAAATTTCGTTGCTAATTCATTGGTGGGAAAAAATTTCGTTAGAAATTAGTTGCAAAATTTTTGGCCACTCGATTTCCCGTCATCGTGGGCAACGAAAGCTTTTTTGTTGCTAAAAATTGGACTTTAGCTACGATTTTTCAGGCAACGACTTTATAAGTTGTTGCTAAAAGTGTATGTTTAGCAACAAAACGTGTCCTTCGTTGCAGATTGTGTCAGGCTTTCACTTTTTGCAACAAAATTCATAAGTAGTTGCAAAATTTGGAAACAAAATTCGTTAGAAATTCGTTGCAAAATTTCTAACCACTTGATTCTTCCTCATCATGGGCAACGAAAGTTTTTTTGTTGTTATATTTCGTTGCCTAATATGGACCACATTCATTGGCAACAATTTTTATTTTCGTTTGCATATTTTATATAACTTTTTGCAACGACTATTAAAATGTTGCCTTAAGTTAAGATGATAATAATAATAATAATAATAATAATAATAATAATAATAATAATAATAATAATAATAATAATAATAATAATAATAATAATAATAATATGATGATGATAGATAATAATAATAATAATAATAATAATAATAATAATAATAATAATAATAATAATAATAATAATAATAATAATAATAATAATAATAATAATAATAATAATAATAATAATAATAATAATAATAATAATAATAATAATAATATGATGATGATGATAATATAAATATTACTTTACTTTTAATAACACCTTTTAAGTAACTTACAAAAAAGTCTATTTCTGTTAATAAACTGTAATAATCCATGTTTTCAGTATATATTAAAATAAGAATTATGTGAATAATTTTTTTTTATTATATATACAACATTGAATATATGTTGCAGTGTACATGAATACGTGCGATGTAATGAGTATTTGGATATGTGATAAATATGTTAAGTGCTCGGTTTCATATGAATTGATTTTTCGCAAAAGAATAATTGGTTTAAGAAATATTATTTTTTTTAAAGAAAATAAGCATAATATAATAAACAATATAGATAATATATATATATATATATATATATATATATTGTGAATATGAGAAATAATAAATTATATTATGTAAAGAAAGAAAATAAAATTTAAACTAAACAAATCAAATAAAAACCTAAGGATTAATAAATTAAGCCGATCAAACATAGCCTTCGGCCATATTATATGGCCCATATAACACCCGAATTAGAAAAAAAAAAGGAAGGAACGATGTAGCAGTAGTTAAGGTAATTTTAAAAAAAAGGGGAAAAAAGAAAGAGCAGGAGCTGGAAGAGAAGAGAAGGAGAACAACTCGACAAAGATGAAGCAGGAGGTGGCGATTCGGGGGTGGAAGCCGTGCGCCCCAAAAGGCTTAGGGACCAAGAAATTTTCATGTAAGGCAAGGTGATTTGTCTATAAAGACTCAGTCTCTCCTCCCCATTCTTCTTCCACACTGCGGAGCCCATCCTTCTTCTCCCCTCACCGTCTGGCTAAACTCAAGCTACCCATTCTAGACCAAGTGCGAATTTAATTAGCAAGCAAAGCAAAGGTATAATAATCAAACATTTTTGTTTCAATTAAACTGAGATCAATTAGTTGAGTTTTTTATTTTATCCAATTGGGGGTAAGTGATGTTTTATGATACTGTGATTGGTTATAGGCAAAGCCCTTATACATAATGATATGTTGTTTAGGATTATGTTGGTTGATGATTGAGAATTGCTTTGTTGCTATGATATGTGAGTTGGTAAAGGAATAGAAGGGAATGGATTGTGAAATACGTTTTCTTTTCTAAAACAGTTGGAAATTCTTAAGTTTATATTATAGTTTATAATTGGGTAAACATAGTAAGTGTTGTCAGTAAACTGAAGTCATGCTAGTTTATATTTGAAATTTGGCAAGATCAATAATATATAAGGTTATGTTTCTTATATTGGTACTATATGTTAGGATTATTTAAGTTATGATAGAAGACTTAGATGCTTCATGTGTGGAAAATGAGTTAGAATTGTAAATTGTTTTTTTAAAAATAGTAAAGTAAGCTTGTAAAATTTGCAAAATCACTTAGTATGCATAGATGTACTAATTTGGTTGTATTATATGGCTGGGTAGTTGGCACATCATGTAATGATGTTGGTTTTTGCAAGATTATAAAGTTATATTGCAAATAAGTTTGGAAAATGT
Source organism: Panax ginseng (assembly GCA_020205605.1). Taxonomy (NCBI): domain Eukaryota; kingdom Viridiplantae; phylum Streptophyta; class Magnoliopsida; order Apiales; family Araliaceae; genus Panax; species Panax ginseng. The sequence goes on from CM035143.1 coordinate 21,509,479, forward strand.
GAAGTTAGTAAGCTAACTTGTTAAGTTATATATGTTTATGTATGGTTTATTATGTGAATGTGATTCTTGTAGACTAAAGTAGAGCCATGGAGATTAGCGAGGTTGTGCGAAGAAATAAGGAAGACCAAATGGGTATAGAACATTAACGAATAACTAAGAGATCTGCCCATTTAAGGAACTCACCCATAAATGTATGGTGTATTTTCGTGGAGCATGCAATAAATGGAAACGTTGTGGAGTTTACTGCTATGCTCATGGTGGCCAACAGAAAGCTTTATGATATTAAGGGAGAAGTTTATGAAATTATAGAAGGATCTATGTACATGATAAAGATTCGACACCAAACGCAGAATCTGTGCACTGGTTACTAAGAGTTTTTGATGATGTAGAACACCATATTACAAAATACATCAAGGAAGATAAGTATAATTTATGTGGTAAATCTTCCTTTTTTTATTTTTTTGGTGGGATTTTGACTTCTCACAAATTCAGTTGTAGATGATTACAATAATGTTTTACTTCTACTCCTTTGAAACAGGTTACTAAACAATCAAAGATGTTACGTGTATGCTTCATGGAATTGACTTAGCTCCTTTGGAGCTGTCAGATACTGATTTGAGTGTTTACAACTGGTAGAAACTTGCCAACTTACACATGCTCATTTATTTATTTATTTATGTCTATATTCTTTGTTGTAGTCTAATGTTGGTGTCAGTGTCACCATCCCTTGTTTGCTAAATTTGATCAATGCTTATGTTTCTTCATACCTATAAATTGATTGGACAAGGTACCGCGATGAGGAACCTTCATACCCCTCGGAAGGTAACTCTTATAATTTTCATTAATTGGGCTTTTCATGAGATGAGTAACAGGATATTCCCAAGTAAAGTTGTAATTATGTTGGCTGACTTGTTCTGTTGCTATTATCTTTGTTCAACAGCTCCTTATGAAAATGTAAGGCTATTGCATGACGTTGGCATGGCACACTATTCTAAATCAAGATTTAAATGGGAGGTGTCATATTAGAAATTGTATACTTGGAGGTCTGCAAAGACAAAGGTAAAAGTAAAATTTTTATATTCAAAATTTGGCCCTCGAGCTATTGATTCAACCTGCAAGTTTGGTTCCAAAGTCCACAAGTCATGTTTTGGTCCTATATTGGTAAACATAACACTTTTGTTGTACGACTTATGTTATCAATTGAAAAAACTCGTTTGACGTAGGTGTGGTAGCGATAGGTTCATTATTTTCTTCATCAGAAGAGGATTTACTTTTATGTTCTGAAAATTTCTTTTGGAGATTGTTTATAATGACAGTTAATGCTTTAACTGTCATCGATTTCATTCTCCCGTCCCATTACGTTTCCAGAGACATTTAAAGGCATCTCTGATCAACATGAGACTTCAAGCTTTGGAATCAAAGGTGGTGCATCCTTATGGAGCTCAGTCAAGAAATTCCTGGGGTATGATAATTGCTGCAATTCCTTTTTGTTCTTTTACTCAATATTATTTTTATTACTTTGATTTCTCCCCTATGCACGACTATACATTCAAATTATAAGAAAAGGATAAATGTCCATTTTTCTCAATCTCTTGTCATTTGCTTAGGCATTCTAAAAGCTTAGCTGACATTATTACTGGAACTGTGGTATTAATTACTAAAAAACATAATAAGGTTAAAATATTTAAAAATATTTGCCGCTGTGTTTTTTCTTCTTTTTTTATTTTAAATTAAGGTATTTTAACATGTAAACTCTCCCATATATGAATTTGAAAAATAGGGGAAATTTGACTCAAAAAATCAGTCATAAATTTTAATCTTTTTATTGGAATCCTATTTCAAAATTCCTTAACCCAAGAAAATTTTTAATTGTGGTGTTAAGATCGGCTCTTCAAGTTAAACAGTAGAGAAAAGAAAAAGTACCATGTTTCACCTAAAGGTGGGAGAAATGACAGAAGTCTTGAGGAATAAGTTCAAGGTGGTTTCAATCCCCATAAAAAAATAACAAAGTAAATACCATTTAAATAAAAAAGAAGGTACTTTGTTTTCTTTCCCTAGGATTACCTTTTAAGTGCCATTATTAAACTAAGTGCCCAACCTATGATGTGGGAATAGTGCGAGATCGATCGCAAAAGCTGATGAGTTAAAAAAATTAGGATTGGGAGCAATGCAATTGGCTGTATTGATACTGTCATATTATTTTCTCCTGAGCCTTTTATATACTCATGTGCATGGGTCTGTCCCTGTTTTGATAATTTCTTTTATAAACTATTTTTCGTTTATCAAAAAATTAAACTGATTTTACAAGGACTTTTTGGATATTGTTATTATGAACTTTTGGTTTTAAGATATACTTGGTTTGGCTAATAAAAATTTAAAGAAACATTTGTACCAAGAATAACGTGTTTGAAAGAAAGTTGTACAAGTGATATAGAATGTGTTTATTACAGCTTCAAATTCAATTGTATATGACAATATGAAAAAAAAATTAGAAAATGAGTGTTTTGTCAGTGGTGGTCAGTTGCTAGTCTTTACTCCGATGTCTTTTTACAATTCCTTCTTAAGGTCATTTTGAATTGATTTTACACAAGGATCAATGCTTTGTGCCCTGTATCAAAATTCAAAGACCACTATTGTGACGCCATGATATGCAGGGCACAAAGGTTCCGTAACCATTACTACAACAATCCAGTGATTAAACTTAAACATAATTAATCATCCTTAATACATCATAATATGCATAGAAATAATAATACTAATACTCTTAAAGAACTAAGCTACTCCGTAGCCTTGCCCTTCCCTTGTCCTTTCCTGAAGTACCGCCTTGCTCTGCCTTAACTGTAATGTTTTTAGGGAAACAAGAATGAGCAACAAGTTTTCCCAGCAAGTAATATAGCAAAGCGAATGAACAGTTATAGCATTTGAATCTTTAAGGGCATAACAGTAAATGGTAGTTCAAGGATATCAAGAAATATCAAAAGTGTTTGATAAATGTCACTAAAGATTGAAGGATATCAATAATATTTCAAGGTTTAATTATTTCGAGGTTCAATAAGAATGAACACTGAGCAGTCATTAAAGACTATGAACTCTTACTAGAATCAACAGTATTTACACTGCAATCCAAGATAGATGAGTACAACAGGTGATCAGCCTAAGGTACCCTACGTTATGCATAACATTTAATCATACTTGTGTGCAAAATCGGTTCCCTCGACAATATAGAATTTCCCCTTTTTAAGAGGGTTGTTCATCTCAGTAGATTTCAAGAGTCCGCACCAAGTCAATTGGTTTGGATAGCTTTCTAACATATGATAACGGTCTAACCGAATCAAAGGTCTAGACAACTTTTATAATGCACTTTAAGAACAATAAGTCTAATGCTTGCAATAATGTCAATAATTCGGATTCATACAATGTACAATGTAGGAAATTTAGATAACTTGCATTTGATATGTGAATCAATGGAAGTTAGAGAGCTCGCACAAAATCCAAAGTTGTGAGAGTTAGGAGACTTGCCTTTAGCGTTGATTACCACTTAAAGCGTAATATCACTTCAATGAACTACGTTATCCTATATATGTATGTATATGTATTCATTAGTCATATATACTTGATATGCATTTTTACATACTTCCATCACACATATCTAAATTCATGTAGGCTACACACATTCAAACTCATAGATGCGTAACTCACATTGATTTTACATTTAAAGTCTTTTGTACCATATGGTCATCCTTTGTATTTTCAAAATACCTCTTACTCTATGTATGTTTAAGTTGTTTCACATATTGAAGAACCTCTAAGCTAGTTTTAACCCTTTATTAAAGTTACTCATATAATTCCATCTTTCAAAGTTAAAAGAGTGTATTACATAAATCATCTAGCCATAGTATTCATTATACCACATAATATTGCCAAACAACTTCTTTATACACATGCTTGCATAATTTATAACAATGTCTAACTAGATGCATGAACGTGTCGATTATCTCTAGAGGCATACGCATCCTATTCTAATTGTTCCAAAGTTCACAATATAAATCATAGAGTTTTCGACTCAATTGGTTTTTAAATGTTGAGATGTCATGTCTAACAATCTATACATGCAAAGTATGTTGAGTCTACATTTCATATGTATTTACAAGACTAACTAAACAATAAACATATGCTCAATGGGTTAGATTCAAAAAGGCGTAAGGTTTTATAAACATGGTTTTTGTCTTTTAACTTTTCTTTAAAAAGGTTATGATTCAACTTCAAACCTACTAAACAACTTGTAAAATACATTGATATATGTTTAGGGAGTATGTATGTTCTTGAAATTAAGTGGAGTGTAAGACTTCTTGCATCAAATAAGCAAATAAAAATCCTTTTAACATTAAAGAACCCCACGTAAATGAACATTTATCTTCTGAGAACCCCGTAAGCAAGGTGTCCTCGCTAAAACACGAAAGCAGTATCCCTGTTAAGCCCACATTAGGATTTTGTGGAATTTTCAACCCAATTCTCATCCAAGCAACAAGGTAATGATGTATAATTGCTATAAACTTGCTACTTAACACTCATAGCATTCTTCTAACATTCCTACACATACAAACAATTAATTTCAAGGATCAATTCAAGGTTTTGCCATTTTTTCAAAGTTTAACATATATAGCAATTTTCTTTCTTACGAATTCGTTACTTGATTATTTTACTTCGTTTAACTTTCATTGAATTTGTTTTTGACCATATTAACAATATCTAGCATCAATTGATACATTCTAGCAAGTTTCAACTATAACATATCAACTCCAAACAAGTGTTTTTTACTTTTTCTAAGAACTTTGCAAGACTTGAGTGTATGAACATTTAGAGGAGTTTACCTTTTCTGAAGTTGTATTGCTTCTTCTAGCTTCAATTTGAAAATAATGTAAGCTTACAATGTTCACACTTCTACTAGAAATCTCAGACAAATTAGCAACATGCTTATGAATGAGAAGGGCTTTATTTATAGGCAAGCTTGTGACCAATTTGGTTTTGTGAAATGAATCAAACCATTGGAATGGAGAATAAGCTTATGGTTATGAAGGATTTGGTAGAAGAGTACTAATTAGCCCACTCCCTTTTCCATGATTTGCTAGCTATGGGGTTGGTATTGAGGGACTAGGCCAATGGCCTATAACGTGAAGAAAAGATGGAGTGACTCTCATTTTGGGACACCAACAAATTCAAAGCACTTTAGTAGCACACTTAGGTCCATTTTTCCCTTTGTTCACACTTGAGCATACATATACACCCACTCATATACTACACATAAAATCATATAATCCATGTACATTGATTTATTTCAAATAATATTTATCCTAAACTAGGATATAATTTAATTGGATACCAATGTTACTTATTATTAATTTATTTAATCAAAGTTACTTTCTCTCATAGGTTTAAAATACTCATTTAATTATTCCCACACACATCAATATGTCACATAAGACTTTTCACACAACTTGGTCAATTACCTAAGTCAAGCTTACTTTTATCACATAGCTTTATATAATAATTATTTTCATTTCAATGTCACACCTCACTTTATATTAAATGAAAAACCTTATTATATATGATTTCTCTTCACACACTATTATTCATGATAATTAACGAATAACAAATAAATCAACCTCATTATGAAATTATTTACTTATTAGTAATACTAATTAATTCCATCATTAGTTAAATTAGTATTTTCTCAATTCATCATCTTGCCACACTAGGCATAACTCCACAAGTTTAAACTAAGCTTCTCATCACTTTTGCTTCATTGTTTAATTATCACTTAGCTTAATCAATTAAACCACTTATCACAATATATGTCGATACCATATATATTTATATTCAAATAAATATGTAAACAAATATTTATTCTCAATATTATAATTTATTAAAAATTCGCGGGTATTACAACTATGAATAACTTCGACAATGTGCAACGTTCACAATACACAATTTTTACGATGCAACAGTTAGCCATGAATTTGCACTAAATGTTCAGGATTGGGGCCTCAGTGTGTGATTAGACCAGTTGGTTACTACCTATGTCCTCAAAAGGATGTCTAAGAGTATAATGGGCTGGCAAATTAGAGGAGAGAAAATAAAAAATGTTCCAATAATATTTGGACCCACACAAATAGCGTAATTAACTTGAGAGTGGAATGTTCTTACGGGGATATGTGCAATTTGGGTTAAATTATTATGCATGTCATATTTCACATTTAGTTTGTGTACTTTAGACTTCTTTTTTAGGACAAAATCTTGGTGTATTTCTGGACATGCTTTTGAGGATGGAGTATCAAGTCAGATGACCTTGTAATACAGATGGTCCATGTAATCTGTAGAAAATAAGAACCTGATTTTGGGATAATGATTTTTTCATTCATTCTTCTCAATTACATTGGCTTATATACACAAGTATCCTAATTTACAGTGTACATTAGTACCATGTAGCAACTCTATTGTATTTGTGTATTGATTTTGGAACTAAGTGCATCTGGTGACCTATTTGCTTCATTTTCCTGACTTTGTTATTATTTTTAAATATGTGCAGGAAGATTGCTTCTACGACCTGCCTTATAATATTGGGTATCAAATTTTCGTGTTACGTTTACGGAAGACAAGAGACAAAATTATGAAGTGTACTCTCTCTATATATGTAGATATATATTTTGATTGAAGAACTATGGTAGCTTTAGATGGTTAATTGTAAAGATAATGAATGATTATGTAGTGGATGATTTTATTAAGGTAATAATATTTTAGTTTTTTGTATTTTTGCCATTATTTGCTATGGGGACATTGAGGCAGCCCGGTACACAAAAAGAATGTTAAATTTTGATTTTGAAACAATATAATTCGTTACCAAAGCATTGAACAAGTTTTAATATAGCAACAATTTTTTATACATTTAGAAAAAAAAATTCGTTGTTAATGGCATTAAAAATATAATATTTGGCAACAAAAAATTAGCCTAATAACAACGGAGAGGATATTGTTGCTAATACTAACATAAAAGGCAACATTTTTATCGTTGCAAATCATATCAACTTTCGTTGCACATATAAAGAAATGGTAACATATAATGTCATTGCTAATCGACGACTTTCTTTTCTATTGAAAAATAACCAGCAATAAACATTTTTGTTGCTAATTCAGCATAATGTCGTTGCCACATAATATAATCAGCAACGAAAATCGTTGCTAAAAAGTTTACATTCTGCAACGAAAGCAAGCTTAGGCAATAATTTTCATAATTTACTGCAACGAAAAATGTCGTTGCAAAATGGTGTCAATTGCAACGAAAATGCATGTCGTTGCAAAAAACAAAAGAGTTCATTTCGTTGCCAATTAACAGGTTTTTGCAACAAAATTTTAATTATTCTGCAACAATACATTTTTTTGCTAAATGATCGATGTCTCTGTACGAAAGTCAAATTTTGTTGCAAAATGTATTACTTTTGGCAACGAAAAAAAAACGTTCGTTGCGAAACAATTAGCAACGCTCATTGTGCAACGAAAGATGCAACAACAGTAAAGTCGTTGCCAAAATCCTTTTGCAACGAAATTTGGCACCTTTAGCAATGAAAATTGGTTGTTGCTGAAGCCCCATTTTTTGTAGTTGGGGACTATGGAAATATTTTTCAAAATGTAGGTATTGGGTAGTCATGCATTTTAACTCTATTGTATGTTAAAGTAAATGCATGCATATAGTCATAAAATGCATTCTAAAAAGCTCCAGGTAAGGAAATACCACACCCTTTCTGAGGTGATTTGGAGACTTGTTGTCCAGATATTATGGATCCGGATCAGCCGAGTAGTTCCCGTTGGACCACTTCTGGTATACGGAGGAGGGCTTCTGAAGTGCCTCGACCCCGTTCTGTCAGACAGCCTCGTCGATTGGTGGAGGCCATGATTCATCCGGTCCGGGTTGATGTTCCAAATGTTTAGGATGAGGATGAGGATATTTCGATTGAGGATCCCGCTTCTGCTGCACATGTTCCCCGTATGGAGCTCCCTTGTATTCAGGTGGCAAACACAGAGCTTCTGGGTGATTTGAGAAGACATCCCTCGATGTACTTGCATGCTAACGAGGTATGACGTTAGATTTTAATCTTCCTTCTTTCCTATTGACGAGGAGTAAAGGATTCTAATGTTGATCTGCATTTCATGCAGGTTCCGCTTCCAAATGACCTCGAGGGAATTGGTTTAGTATACACTCCATGTATCGGGCTCTTCATCCACGATTACAGAGCGGTAGTCTGTGATTGGGGATTCAGGGCATTCTTCTCCATCCTTCCCGTCGTTGTCCCCAGGGTTACCTCGGGGCATTGTCTGAGCGATGGTTTCATCGACTCGATCCTCCATCTCTTGGATTGTGAGGTGATGATGGCGCCGATGGATTGGCGATTTATCACGCGGTATGGAGTTTGGAGGGAGCCATTGCCTTGCATGGCGAATATTACCCTACTGTAGTCGGATCCTTGTTAGGAGTTCCGGCGGAGGCGCCGGGCGTGGGGCTGTCTGCTCAGTCCTTTGAGCGATGCTATGAAGGCGGGCTTTTGAGTGAGCCCATGCCCGATGATGTCAGAGTCAGGGATCGCATTCTTCGGCGATTGTTCCTGATGATCATTAGAGGCTGGCTCATAGCAAATAACTCTTCTACGGTGTCATTCACTTTGATCAGCGCCACGCGTCATGTGGACCGTATTGGAGAGTATGATTGGGGTTCCTACACCTTTGCCTATTTCCTCCGGGGCATGCGTATGCGCTCGCAGGGTTTGACCGAGGCTTGGCTAGGCTTCTACCCATTTCTACTGGTGAGTATTTCTCTTGTTATTTCCCACTTATAGGTTAAGAGTGTTTACTGATCGCAGATGATTTGGGCCTACGAGAGGCTCCCATGCTTGTGTCCTGTGAGTGTGTTAGGTTTAGATACTTATCCACGAGGACGACGATGGCATCATTCCATTTTGCCGTAGGTCCCTGTAGCAGAGGGTTTCACTCACTGCCGTATATAGCTGGAGTTGTTGACAACTGATACCATCACATGGATTCCCTATTCAGGGGAACACTTGACCATCAATTTTGAGGATGGATACCCGACTGGAGTCGAGTAAGTGATTTTCACCAGGAGAGTTCCTCTCTTCACAGATGGAGGCTGGGAGCTCTATTTAGGAGAGCGTGCTATTAGGAGCACCACATGGGAGATTCGTATGCTGATCATGCCTCCTACCAGGTGTCATTGGCCTGTATCGCAGTCACCCGTCACTGATATCCCATTGTTGGGGTTTGACGGCTTTACATTATCAAAGGGTCCTTGCACTCAGTAGACGTTCCAGCATTGGTGGTTCCTTCGTACTATAGGAACTCAGTCCCGCGCCACTTAGTTCATGGGGGATATGGTTCTAGGATCCGTGATGATGACGGATTGGATAGCTTGTGTCCGAGATCCAACTCATATGACACAGATTGATAGTTTGACCCGACAGTTGGACCAGGCACACATATTTATCCGGCATTTTGGCAGAGATCCGGCAGAGGCAGCTTTGTTTGATCTTTCCAGCTTAGGTGCTGGCCCCTCAGATGACCTATTTAGTTTTGCCGATGCAGATCCTCCTTTATATAGGCCTGACATCCCTGTTGATAGAGATCTAGTGACTCAGGAGGAGTTATATCAGGTGGACAAGATTGATGATGTAGATATTGACACCATTGTCTTCTTTTGATGTGTATTCTCGTTATATCTTTTGATAGGCCTCTGTTAGATATTGGGCGGCTGTGCCCCATTCTCGCTATATCTTTTGATAGGCCTCTATTAGTAGTAGGGCATCTGTGCCCCATTTTCCTGTATTTATAGCTTTACAAAGATGATGTTTTAGATGTTGATATACTTAGGAATGTATGCACAATTTTTCATTCCCTATATCATATTGCCATCTATTATCTGCTATGCATGTATCATATTATGCATATGTATGTATGTCTAGAGATATTCAGCATTGACCCTTGGATGGTCTTATGACACGGCCCGTACAGATGTCTTCTTCGACAGTTAGCCGTATTGATCATACCCCACCATCATTGGTGGCATCGGGTATGCGATCGTGGTATGATAACATGTCACCATCAGACAAGGTGACCGTAGATCATTTGTTGCAGCATACCATGACCTTATTGATGTTTCAGGTTCCCGCAGGGTTTGTGGATGGCATGCTTGAGCAATTGGTATCGGATAGGCAAGTTTTCCGATTTGGGACCCATGAGTTGACTCCTACTCTGGAGGAGTATGCACGGTTGACGATGATGCCGCTGGACAGACCTTGCGTGCATATGGCTTTGGGGGACATGAGTCGATGGTTCATGACCCTCACTGGATTGAGGCGCAGAGTGGTGCAGGATGAGCTTACATCAAGCCACGTTATATCCCAGTGTTTTCTGTTTGACATATTTGGCTCTGAGGATAGTTATTCATGACATTCTGGGGATTTCAATGCACCGGAGGATCATTGGCGTTTAGCCAGGGTTGATGTACTGCTGTTATATGTACTGACATATGTCTATATGCCACGATACATGGATGAGATAGACATTGGTGTAATCATGGTAGTGAGAGCTCTAGGGGAGGGTCGCACCATTATACTTATGATTATAGTAGAGACTTTGCGGTCAGCCTCCTACTGCTGCACTTATCCGACAGGAGTGTTCACGGGCAGCTCAGTCATGCTATATGTGTGGTTTATGTCCCACTTGAGACCGATTTGCACTCTTAGACGACATGGGTACTGGTGCACCCATGATATAGCCATGTCATACTCTTTTCAGCCATCGGAGTGTATATATGCTATGTCTTGGTCCACATTTTTGGCGAATATCAGAGATCCATTTGTCATATTGTCGTGTTCGGGGTTTAGCTCACCATACAACTTTATTACTCATGCTCCGGGCATGGACTACCTCCCTCTGGCTGGTTTGAGGGGCGTGACTACTTATCACCCGCTGGCCGTGATGTCGCAGTTTGACCAGTTTCAGGATTTTCATCCTTTTGAGGGGGCGATAGGTTAGCGTTCAGCTTCTCGCTATCTTTCAGCAGAGGACCGATCCCGTGTGTATGCATGTTGGGATCAGCGTGAGATAGCTGATTTTTTTATTAGTCATCCAGGTTGTTCTGCAGAGTATTCTGCATGGATGGAGACAGAGATTTTATTGGCTACGGTAGTATCCACAATACGAGATAGTGAGTCAGATGATGTAGAGCCCATGGAGGACATCAATTCCCACATCGAGGAGGAGCCCGCTGCTGTGTTGCCAACATTTCTTCTAGATTCTCCCAGTACCAGTACTGTTGTGATTCATCACTCAGCACAGTACCTTGAGCAGAGTCTTCATCTGATGACCTTTGAGAGAGATCAGGCTCGATCTTTGATGTTGACTGCCCTTGATGGGAGAGACGCAGCTCTATTAGAGAGAGAAGAGGCATTAGCTCGTAGAGATACTGCTGTTGTTGAGCGGGATGAGGCCAGATCAGCTAGAGATGCAGTGATAGTTGAGCGGGATAGTGCTATATCTGCACGGGATATAGTTGTCATAGATAGTACTGCAGTGAGGTCCCTTACCACTAGCATGATCGCAGAGATGAGCGCTTACATTGATGAGCATATGGTCACCATGCAGATGGCTGCAGATCTGTTGGGTCATGTGGATATTCTCGTACAGGAGACCATAACTTCTCCTCCTTCTTCTGAGAGGGACACCATGTTGGGCTTGTTAGCTCGTATATACCCTGACTTGTAGATGAGCTTGTATTTTCCTGCACAGACTAGCTTAGCCATTTTGTCATGTACAGTTTATATTGTATATATCAAACAACATTATATATATATATGACAGGGAAATATATTTTTGGATCACTTCCCTTTTAGATATGTTGTGCTACTTGCTTGATATATTTTTTTGCTGCTTCAAGGCTTGCGATCTTGATGTATTCTGAATTCCTCCTGGGTGGATGGACATTGAGTTGTCTCTGGATAGTTCAGAATGGATCATCGATCTGTATGTATCCCTACCATCTTTGGTGTCTTGGGACTGGTTTCTGTATGGAAATATAGAGAGGAATGTGGCTTTCCTCTCTGAGATTGACCGCACCATAAATGGTCGCCAGTACTTCTATTTAGGAGAAACCTAGTTAATTCCATCTCTTATGGATTGGTGTTGCTCTTCAAGGTATGACCGCAACTTAGATGGTTGCCGAATCTTCTATTTGGGAGGAGTTCAGGTAATTCCATCCATTTGGTCTGAAGCCAATGAAATGTAGTGGATTGTTGTTTGATCCCAGTACTAACTGACAAGGGTTTGTGTTTTGGTAGGGGGTGAGACCGCACCATGAATGGCTGCCTACGTACTCCTATTGAAGAGGAGATCAGGTCTGCGTAGTTCGAACCTAGTGTAAGAGGTTAAACGTTGTATATGGCAGAAATGGTGTAGGAATGTTTTTGTTGTTTTTGTTTTTGTAAGGATAACAGGGTAGAAATGTTTTTGTTGTTTTTGTTTTATTGCGACTGGGCCATATGAAATGGTTGCCTACGTACTCCTATTGAAGAGGAGATCAGGTCGACGTAGTTTGTCCCTCAGGGCGAGATGAAAAGTTTGATCCCATGTGCAGGTCAGATTGCGGGGAGGAAAAAGTTTAATCCTAGGTTGATGATAAACTGTAGGTATGAGAAGTTTGATCCCATGTATGGGTAGCCACACTGCAAACGCAAGAGGTTCAATTCGTAGTGGGATGACCTAAGTCGTAGAAGCAGCGGAGAGAAGCCAAATCTTTGGCTTGAAAAGTATGTTTCCCTGAGGGGCAAAGTGTGGAAGAGTTGTATGTGGTAAAGGGTTAAAGAACCAGAATGACTGGTGATCTAATGGTCAAACACCAGGGTGTTTGCTTGATGGTCACTTCAGACATATTATCGTTTCACGGCGTCCGAATTGATGAGTTGTGGAAATTCCTCGCCGTCTATTTCTTGCAATCTGAGAGCGCCTCCTGTCAATACTTCCTTGACAACAAATGTGTCTTCCCAGTTAGGAGCGAATTTTCCCTTCGATTGATCTTGGTTGCCAATGATCTTCTTCAAAACCAATTCATGTTGTTTAAACTGCCGTAGCCGAACTTTTTTGTTGTAGGATCTGGCGATCCTTTGCTGATATAACTGACCATGAAAGATAGTCGCGGTTTGCCTTTCGTCTATTATAGACAATTGGTGATACATGTCTTGTACCCATTGGTCTTCCTCCAGCTGAGCATCTATCAACACTCTGAGGGATTCCATTTCAACTTCTATGGGAGCACTTTGCTTCCATCCCATAGGTTAATCGTGTAGGGGTTGCCCGGTGGAGGTAATGCATTGAGGTTCTGTAGGCTATGAGTAAAGAGGCAATAGGTCGTGCCAATCTTTGTGGTTGTCGGACATCTTTTGCATAATCTTCTTGATGTTTTTGTTAGCCGCTTCAATAGCACCATTCATCTTCGGACGATAGATGATAGAGTTAAGATGTTTGATGTGGAATTTACTGCATAATTCCTCCATCATTTTGTTGTTGAGGTTATTAGCATTGTCTGACACAATCACCTCTGGTTGTCCATATTGACAAATGACATTGTTTTTAATGAAAACAATGATGACTTCTTTGGTAACCCTGGGGAAGGAGGCTTCCTCTACCCACTTGGTGAAGTAGTCGATCATGGTGAATATAAATCGATGTCCATTACTGGCTTTAGGCTCAATGGGCCCGATAACGTCCATTCCCCACATTGAAAAGGGCCAAGGTAAACTCATGTTGTGGAGTTCCCTTGGAGGGGCGTGTATAGCATTCCCATAAATCTAGCACTGATAGCATCTCCTAACGTGGTCATTGCAATCAGCTTTGAGAGATAGCCAATAATGTCCTGTCCTGAGGACTTTCTTGACAAGGAGGGGGCCACTCATATGGGGGACACAGACTCCACCATGGATTTCATCCATAAGCCTTTGGGCTTGATCTTTGTCTAAACATCTGAGGAGACCTAGTCCTGCATCTCTTTTGTAGAGCGCATCTCCACTCAGGTAGAATTTTATAATAAGTCGATGGATCCGCCTTTTCTCAGTCGGGCTCGCTTCCACGGGTTTAGATCCATCTCGTAGATATTCCTTGATATGTTGATACCAAGGATGTTGGACGGGAGGTAACTCATTCGATACTTCTCCAACGTAATTCCAATAGGCTGGGGCCTTGTGCAGGGAAATTGTGACGCTTGGCAAGTGTTCCTTGTCTGATATGCTAATCAAGGAGGCCAAAGTTGCTAACGCGTCCGCAAAGTCATTCCTATTACGAGGAACGTGTAGAAAGGAGATTTCTTCAAACTTCAAAACCATCCGTAAAACTTGCCGATGGTAGGGCAGCAAATGTAGTTCCTTGGTTTGATAGATTTCGGTGGATTGTCTGATTACCAACTCTGAATCTCCAAAGACAGTTAACCGCTTGATGCCCATTGAACGGGAAAGCTTTAGCCCCATGAGACAGCCTTCATACTCAGCTATGTTGTTGGTCTTTGACAAAGCGCAATTTGATTTTGGCGACGGATACCGCTTCTCCCGTGCAGATACTAAAACTTCTCCAGCTCCAGAACCTTCCATATTAACAGCTCCATTAAAATACATCTTCCATTATTGGCGCGTATCGTACTGATGGTATTGTTGAACTGTCATTACTCTTTCATCGGGGAAATATGTCTCCAAGGGTTTGAAATCCCCTGATGGTGCGGCGTCAAGTTGATCCGCAATTCCTTGCCCTTTGATGGACTTTTGAGTCAAATATATGATGTCAAATTGTTGTAGGATCAATGTCGACGTCGGGATTTTTGGATATCCCTTTCCGTTACTTGTTCTTTGGTGTTCTCATTTTCGGTGAGATTTGTTTAAAAAAACAAGTGAAAAAGGTCCGACATGTATGATGTCGATGATGGGACTGTTAAGAGTCGCCAATTGGTTTTTTAAATGGTTGTACCAACACAACCGAGAAAAGGTTTGCACACTGACCCAATGATGTGACACTGATATACGGGTCGATGAAACCGAGATTCGTTTAGGGTCCGGGGACTTGGTTATGCGGGGGGAAGGTGTTAGGCACCCCCCGACATCCGTGTTACCATTGTGACCGCCTCTTTTCAATAAACTATTATCTGAGTTTGTGTGTGTGTGGGTCAATGTGCTGTTATATGGAAGTTGTGCAAGGCCTCGTTTGAACCTATATACACAGGGTTTGAATTTATATAAAAATTCAATTTTTAGCAAGATATGGCAGTGATGTTTTATAAAAGAGGTTTTTCAAACCCTGATGCTCAATAGGAATTGAGACCTTTTACACTCCGATTTTTATTAAGTGATTGGCTTGATTGATTTTATTTGATGGATGCGAGGCATCCGTACGAAAATAATATACAAAAATAATGCCGACTTCCTTTTGGGTATGGAAACCATCTGAGGAAATTCAGACATCGCAGAATAATTTACAAGTTGCTTACAGCTGAAAATGTCCATCACGGGGACCGAATCTAGATCCAATGGGATGAATCTGTGATCACATGATACCTAGGCTCACAAGATACTGCAGTTTATATGAAAGCAGTAAGTAGGTATATATATAAAAGCTGTAAATATATATATATATATATATATATATATATATATACAGACAAGATCACCAACCACGAAGCACCTCCATGGGGGATAAAAAATGTAAATAAAGCTGTTAAAAGCTATCAACCACCACAGAGGAAACTCCAGGCAGGACGAAACGTAAATAAAGCTATAAATACGGTCAACCACCACGGAGGAAACTCCAGGCAGGACAGAATGTAAATAAAGATGTAAATACGGTCAACCACCACAGAGGAAACTCCAGGCGGGACAGAATGTAAATAAAGTTGTAAAAGCGATCAACCACCACGAAGTAAACTCCGGGTGGGACAAAATATGTATATATATAAAAACAATAAATGCACCGGATGTAAAATCCAGGCTCATCGAACAGAGTTCGACCACAGTTCATATATATAAGTATATATATATATATATATATATATATATAAAAGCGAGTAAACGCACCAGACCGAAGTCTAGGCTCATCGTACAAAGTCCGACACACAGTTGATATATATAAGTATATATATATATATAAGCGAGTAAACGCACCAGACCGAAGTCTAGGCTCATCGAACAAAGTCCGACACACAGTTAATATATATAAGTATATATATATATATAAAAGCGAGTAAATGCTCCAGACCGAAGTCTAGGCACAATCGAGGCATAACTCGATAATGTTAGTCAATATATATATATATATATATATACAAGCTGAAATGAAACCACGGACCGAAGTCCGGGCAAAAGCAAGCAACACGACTCTCAGCGTGTAGAAGGGTGTGTGCAAAGATGAAGAGAAAGACTCTAAAGTGTGTGAGAAGGCTTACAGCTAACTGATAAAGAAGGCTTCTATATCTTTAAAGTGGGTAAACACAGGCTTTTGTGGGTACAAAAGAGGCTATATATGAGCTCACAGGTGTTTAAAAGTGGGAAAATACACTGTATGGACGAGTGCAGAGCGAATTGTGCAGGGTTTCCCCGACTTTTTCTCTTGAAAAATGAGCACCCCAAGCCCTCTATTTATAGAGGTTGGAGCATTAGGTATACCTGCAGCTGCCCCGGATGCCCAAAATATGGGTCCCGCCGTGTCAAAGTACGTACGCGTTGTTCGCTCGGTCGCTTATAACTTTCAATCCGGGAGTCCGATGGAAGCGTGCCATAACATTCCGAAAATCTCTTTACGAGAGCTACACAATGACATATGATTTGACCTTTTTTGATTCTAGGAAGATGGATCCATGTCTGAAACGGCATTCTCGGGTTTTCGTCAGGCAGTCCGTTGAGCCGTTTTGCGTAGTTTGCGCTCGAAAGTTAAGATATGGTTCTTGCGGGACTTCCTTTGAAGTATTTTGAGTTGAGATGAGTTGATTTGATGTGAGCTAAAGTTGAGTTAGAAAAATGACCATTTTGCCTCCTGTGGTTATCTCCGGTTTTGACAACAGAATAACTGCGTTTCTTAAGGTTATCTCTGAGGTTGGCTTACTGTTGACTTTGACTATCCTCAGGGTCATCTCTGAGGTTGGATTGACCTATTCCCATGGTTGGGACTGAGACTGGATACCTCGGGGTCATCTCCGAGATTAATCAGTCTTCTCCGGTGTGTGGTCCGGTTTTGTATCTACAGGCCTCGGGGTTATCTCCGAGGTTGGATTTGGTTACTACCAGATTGCGATTCGGGGTTTGATGATGAACTTCTGGTAGTATCTGGTATGGATTTGGATTGTCTTTCAGGGTTCCCTCTTAAAAGACGAATCTGTCCTCCTGCAATATTAGTAAAAGTAAAAGAAAATTTCGAGTGTCTACAGATGCCCCTCTTTATCATGTTCATGCAATGCAATGGAATGGACATGATAAAGATTAGTAGACACTTGAAACATGACAAGATATTTTTAATGATGTAAATTGCAATGTAGTGAATGTTTATGATGAATGTGACAATGTTTTCGCAAATCGCAGTTCGTAAATCGCACATCGTATTCCGCACATCGCACATCGCTTTTCGCATTTGGCTAAATCGCACTTCGCAACTCGCACATCACATTTTGCATATCGTATTTCTCATATCGCATCACAAATTGCATATCGCAAACCGCATATCGCATATCGCAAATCGCAATGTAATGAATATTATGATGAATGTTAAAATGTATTCGCAAATCGCTTTACCTTTTACCGATCATTGCTGCTGAAGATGCTGGCATTGACTCCAATGGTTTGGTATTTAATCGCTGATGCTTGTTTGATGAAGATAAGTTGAGATGTTTTCCACATCTCTGATGGGGATGACGTTCTGAAATCACCAGACCCTCCCGATGTATTCTGCTGATCGCCAAACTTTTCCAGTTCCCACTTGAACGGTGGTATACGAAGCTTTCATCGCTGAACTGTGTCGATGTCACGCTGTATTGATGGCAATGGTTTAGAATACCAGATCTTTCAATATCTTCGCTGAAGTAATATTCCACGGATTACTTCACTAGACTTCGTTGTTGGGTACTTGTGCCCCATTTCCTTAAGCGTTTGATTCGCAACCCGGCTAAACTGATGGCCTGAATGCCGCTGATATCCCTGGAGGGTGTATTTCATTCTTTCGCTGCCCATATTTGAACGTCAGTGTAGAGGCTTCAACTGATGAGGACTTGATGCAGGTTAACATGTTTGATGGTGTAGATCTCTTTTAGTTGGACCTTTCGTCGTGGGCCTTCTGCTCCTGAGTTAAGAACTTTTTGAGAATTTTCCCCTTCTTTCATAGGGGCACGCTTATGTCGCTATGATTTATTTCAGGAGTTCACCCCTTTCTTTTTGATGAGAAGCTTGATCTCGCCTTAAGCTCCTTCCATTTCTTGGAATTGGAAAAATGCCCCAGTCCTTTCGCATGTTGATGTTGAGGGTTCATATGAGAAACTCTCTTTGTTGATGAAGTCGTGAGTGAATAATATCTGAATCGCCATTGAGATGATGATGGACCATGCTGATAATGCTAACTGATGCATTTTCCATTTTAAAATGATTGATAAATTCCCCAGTGTTGAATTGTCGCTGCTTCCGAGATTGCCCCAATCTTATTGTAAGGGACCCAATATCAGGTTGTCGCCAATTTTGAAATTACCCCAGTCTCGCTTATTGTCTGGGATAGTTGCTTTGATAGATGAGCTGATAAGACGCCGAGATCGCAAGAGGCTTTTACATATATACCATCCGGTGAATGTAGTGGATGTGGGCTTTGATGTTGTGACTCTTTCTACGGTAAAGATGTCGCTTTGTTATAGAGATGATGCTCTAACTCATAGGGATATCGTTGTTCTTTGGCGGGATGACGTTATATCCACCCGAGATATCGCATGTAGTTAGCGGAGAATCATTGGCTCGTGTGTAAAACCCTTGGGTAGGAGATCACGATGTTACCTCCTTCTTCCGAGAGGGAATCCATGTTGGACTTGATAGCCCGCATATATACACCGATTTGTGGATGGGCTTGTATTTTCCTGTCTGAGACTAAACTTAGCCATTTTATCATGTATACGATACATTGTATATATCAAACAACATTATATATGGCAGGGAAATATATGTTGATTCACTTTCCTTTTAGTTGTGCCTTGCTACTTGCTTGATATTCGCTTATTTCTCCAGGACTTTGTGATCTGGATGTATTCTGAACTCTTCCTTGATGAATGGACAGTGAGATGTCTCAGGATTTTCAGAATGGATCGTCGATCTGTGTGTATTCCCTACCATCTTTGGTGTCTTGGGACTTGTTTTTGTATGTGGCTATGGATAGGAGTGAGTTTGTTTTTTCTATGGTGAGACCAGACCATATAACATGGCTGCCTACATACTCCCGTGTATTGGCGAGATCAGGTCGACGTAGTTCGCCCTTCAAGGCGAGTTGAAAAACGTGATCCCATGAGCAAGTCAAAGTGCGGGGAGAAGAAAGTTTAATCCTAGGTTGAGCATAAACGGCAGGTATGAGAAGTTTGATCCCAGGTATGGGTAGCCAAATTGCAAGTGTGAGAGGTTCAATCCGCGGTGGGATGACCTAAGTCGTAGGAACGGAAAGGAGAAAGCGAGGCTGCTGGCTTGAAAAGTATGTTTCCCTGAGGGGAAAAGTGTAAGAAAGTTGTATGTGGTAAAGGGTTAAAGAACCGGATTGACTGGTGATCTGATGATCCAAAACCAGGATGTTCGTTTGATGGTAACCTTAGACATAGTACCATTTCATGGTGTCCAACATGATAAGTTATGGAAATTCATCGCCGTCCATTTCCTGTAATCTGAAAATGCCTTCTGTCAATACTTTCTTGACAACAAACGGGCCTTCCCAGTTCGGGGATAATTTTCCTTTAGACTGAGCTTGGTTATCAATGATCTTTTTCAAAACCAAGTCGTGTTGTTTGAACTGCCGTAGTCAGACTTTTCTGTTGTAGGATCTTCTTTACAAGTAAAGGGACGCTCATGTGTGGGCCACATACTCCCCCATGGATTTTATCCATGAGCCTCTGAGCTTGGTCCTCATCCAGACATCTGAGGAGACCTCGTTCTGGATTTCTTTACATATAGTGCATCTCCGTTCAGGTAGAATTTTATAGCAAGTTGATGGATCCGCCTTTTCTCAGTCGGGCTCGCCTCAGCGAGTGTAGATCCATCTCGTAAGTACTTCTTGATGTGTTGATACCAAGGATGTTGGGTGGGAGGTAGGTCATCCAATACTTTTCAATGGAATTCCCATAGACTGGAACTTTTTGTTGCACAAATGTGAGGGTTGACATGTCTTCCTTGTCATGTATGTTGATCAAGGAGGCCAAGGTTGCTAGTGTATCTGCAAAATCATTCCTATTCCGAGGAATATGGAGGAAGGATTTTTCTTCAAACTCCGAAGCCATCTGTAGAACCTGCCGATGGTAAGGCAGCAACTGTAGAACCTTTTGAAGAGATTTTTTCTTTTTCTTTTTTCTTTTATCTCTTTTTATTTTCTTTTTTCTTTTTATTTTCTTTTTTCTTTTTTTTTTTTTTTTTTTTTTTTTTTTATTAGATCGTGGAAAAGAGCCATACGGCTCACTGATAGGTAGCTCCGGCATTGATGAGGCCGAATGATAATCGTCTGTAGCAAAGGGCTCCCCAAGGCGTGATGAATGAAGTTTTCTCATGATCATCTTCAGCAACCATGATTTGATGGTACCCCGCGGAGCAATCAGCAAAGGAGTACATGTCGTATCAAGCGGTATTGTCAATGAGTACGTGGATGAACAGCACGTGAAAGCTATCTTTGAGGCAAGCTTTATTCAAATCTCTGTAATCCACATAAACTCGCACGTCCCTTCCCAGTTTCGGCACGGGGACTATGTTGGATAGCCATTCAGGGTATGTTGACACCATGATGATGCCGATTTAAAATTATTTCACAATTTCTTCTTTAACTTTTAACTTTCACTCAGGTTTTAATCGCCTGAGCTTCTGCCTAAGTGGCTTGAATCCCCCTTTGATGGGATGGCGATGAATGATAATGTCCGTGGTTAAACAGACCATGTCTTCGTGAGACCATTCAAACACATCCTGGAATAGGGTCAATAGAGTAACCATGTCATTCCTTTGGTTAGGAGTGTGGTCCGTACCAATCTGGATTTGTTTGGGGTTTTCTAAGGTTTCGAGGTTAAAAGAGGTGGTTTGATCAAGATCTGTATTCGGTTTGTCTTCGACCCATTCTTTGATATCCGGAGGCACCTCAATGTCCTCTTGTATTTCCATCAAGTCTGAGTCCAACTTTACATCAAAGTTACAGTCCTTGTGGAGAATAGGCACCTCATCAGCAAGTACAGGCACATCTAAATTCAGAGTCCTGAAACAAAATATGTTTTCACTTAGTATATATGAAGCTGTTTAATCACACAAAGTGTTAGCATGTCATGAAAAAAGTAACTGCTAATATTGTACAGAAAACGTAAGCAGTTATTGTTATCTACAAGGCAGAGAGAGTTTCTTCCCTTTTTACCCTCGTTGGCAAATGCAATGAGTGCTGCTTCAATTGTCGAGGGCAAAGTTTTGGTGGACTGAAGTGATGGAGGGGCTATCATCAATCTCCTTCTCCTGAATGATGACCATTACGTCTGGGCAATCATCGTCTGGGGTGTAAGTGTTTGAGAAGTGTTTGTTTGGGTTTTTGTTTGGTTTGAACGCCATTGATGGTTGCCTACATACTCCTATTGAAGAGGAGATCAGGTCTTTCGTAGTTCAGGCTTTGGTTTGAAAAGGTTCAAAGGGGTAAGTGGTGAGAAGAGTATAGAGATATTTTTTTTCTTTTTTATTTATTTACATGCATGGAAAATAAAAGGTATACTACGAAGAAAGTGATACCGTTCCAACATTTTCTGGAACTCGCAACTTCATCCCCTTGATCTACATCTTCTGGGCTAGTTAAGGCCTGATAGTCCAGTTGTTAGTGGTTATGACGCCTTCAGGGCTAGTGATAGAGGTTACCCCTTGATTCTGAATGTCTTCGCTTGTGGCCATAACTTGATCGCTTCCTGATTCAGTACATTCTTCAGGGACGCTTAAAATGGACGCATTATAAAAAGGGATGAACTCTGGATTCTTTAATGGGTTGGATTCCCCGATAATCTCACCACCTTTTTCTTCATCTATTCTTTCGCCTTCTTCATGGGTTTCAAAGGATTCAACCATGAAATCTTTCTCGAACTGTTGTCGCATTTCTTGCAAAGAACTTTCCTTTTTGGTTTTTTCTTCCTTGGAAAGGATTTGTATTTCCTCCGCATCATCCAAGGTGATAAGATCAGGAACGTGGTTGATATCTTGGAACCATAGGACGTTTGATGTTGGCGGGGGAATCTCCTTTGGGGATGTCTTTGTCTCTTCTCACACTTCTTGCATCGTGATCACCCACCTTGTGCTTTCGGTAGAATTATCGCTTCATAGCCTTCACCTTATTTGAATTGCCTATCTCGAATGGACATCTTAAGCTTTTATTTCCTTTTCGCCTTTTTTGGTCATGGAAATTTATATCCACTCTCCATTTTCAATGAGATCCTGGATTTTATGTCGCAAAGACCAACATTCTTCAGTCGTATGCCCAAGTGAGTTAGAATGGTAGAGACATATCTTGGTGGAGTCATAACTCTTTATCTTGGGTTTTATAAGAGGCAGCAACTCAGTAATCCTTCCTTTGCTTATCAGAAAGTGTAGCATTTCTTCTTTGGATTTGCCCAGAGGGGTGAATTTTCGGACTCTTTTGGAGGTTGTTTGATCTTTCATCTTTGAGAATTCGCATTCCCTCGATTGGTTCTTCCGTAGGCGAGATCTTCTAGCAATTTTATCATCCCCATTTTCTTGTATTTTCAGCCTATTTTGATCTTCTTCATTTAGCTGGCTCATCGTGGAGTCCTTTTTCTCTTGGCTTTCTGATAGTTGAGTGAAAAATTGCCTTGTTTCCTGATGTTGGCGCACTATCAGCTTAGCCAGCAAGTTTACTTGATTCTGGATCGCATCCAATTTTTGCATTACTGGCATACCCTCCTCAAGGTTTTCCCACTCTAGGACATTTGTTATGCGCTTTTTTGGGGTATTCCTCCATCCTTCGATAAAAGGCTTCTAATTGGATACATTTCAGTAACTTCTCGACCCGATCATGTTTACTTCTTCCATATCATGTTGCAACGGAAGGTTGGTGTTGATATTTTGTTGGTCAGGTTGTTCGACCACAATACTGCCACTTTCGATCAGATTTTGAATCTTATGTTTTAAGGACCAACAATGTTGTGTATCGTGTCCTAGAGACCCTGAGTGGTAAGCACATCTCTGGCTTGGATTGTATCTTTTGCTCCCTGGTTCCAGAGGTGGAGCTAGTTCGGTAATTTTCTTGTGATCCATTAATATCGCCAATACATGTTCAAGGGAATCGCCCAGTGGAGTGAACACCTGATTTTCCGTTCTTTCAAATTTTCTTTTCCTGTCTGGGTATTGGTTGAATGCAGCATGTTGTGGAGATGGCAGATTGTCTTGCATTTTCCAAATGGGGGGACTGTAGTTTGGTCTCCTAGCTTGCCCCTGTACAATAAGGGATACATGTTCATTGCCTTTATCGGGTACCCCTTTGGGATCACTCGCATACTTATTGCTAGTCTCAGTATATGTTTGGCGGCATCGCTTCCAAGGCGAGTGAAGTCTTTAATCTTGCACGCCAGCCCATCTCTCGCCATTTCACCGTGTTTGATCATTTCGCAAATGGCTTTCCCTTGTGCCTGCTAGGATCCTCTCATAGTAAGGAGCCTCTTGGATATCAATAAATGTCATTACCATCTCGGTTTGATCATTGATGGAATGACTTGCGGCGCTAGCTAGATGTCTCCACCTTTGGGCATATTCTCTAAAGATTCAAGATTACTTTGCTTTTTGACTTTAGTCACTTGATATCGATCCGGTGCCATTTGTGACTGAAAACTGTACTGATTTAGAAAGGTGTGGGCCAATTCTTCCCAGTTGTGGATTTTAGCATTGTCAAGTCGGGCATACCAGGATTTAGCTTCTCAAGTGAGACTCTTTTGAAAAAGTTGCATTCTGAGGCTTTCATTTTCAAAGATAAGACCCAGGATTCGCCAATGTACACTTTTAGGTGCGTATAGGGATCGCCTGCCCCATTGTATTTTTTAAACTCCGGGACTTTGAATTTGGTAGGATATTGAGCCCCTGGGAATATACAGAGATCTGAATAGGTGACACTCCCATAATTCCCAGTCCCTTTAATTGACCGGATAGTATCCTCTATTTGGTGGACTTTCTTTCTTATATCCCTAGTTTCTCGATCATCCCTGAGATTTGTGATTTCTTCATTGGAATGAGGTTTAGGTATCTGGGTTTCCATCTTTTTACCAATGCCCTGACTACCCCCTAGTGTGAAGGACTCTGGTTAAGTAGGCATTGTCTGGCCCTGCGTATTTTTACTTTGTTCTTTTAGAAAGACAACCAAGTCTCTTATCGATTCCTTAATCCTTGAACTCCTCTCGGAAACAGGGGTAGGATCATCAGGCCAAGCCACGATGTAGCCATGCCTAACGGTGGGATCAAGGCCTTCACGGACTTTAAACGGAGTAATCGGACCGATTGTTTCCTGCGAAAGACTTGCATAGTTTAGTCTTTAGGGAATGTATATAATAACATGTTATGTGGCGTGTTCATTTTAGGAATTTTATCCTGCAAAAACTGGATGTCACCTGTTTGTAGCATGTTAAATATGTATGTGTACACATTTCTTCATATTTCTCATTACATGGAGATAGATATGGAATGAAATTACAAGTATTTGTGTTTAGAAGTAATTAAAATGAGAGAGCATGAAGAGACTATCCTCCGTTTTGGGTTTATCAGAGGCTGACCTATCTTAGGTTACTCTCGCGACTTTTTGGCATGAAGGTTCCCAAATCATCGCAATCTACTTGACGGGAAGGTAATCCGGTCTTTCAACTGGAGCGAATTTGGGTGGTGCCTTTCCTGAGCCTCGGAGAATCAGGCTTCTCATGAGTCCAGTAATCAAACACCGACGGGATATCCTCCTGGTGGAGGGACCACACAACATACATTCACATACATCGCGTCTTACCGTATGAAAATGATGACATGTGCGAAGCACTAATATCACAAGCAGATATGGTGTGAAGCACTAATATCACAGGCAGTTATGGTGGGAAGCACTAACATCACAAGCAGTTATGGTGCGAAGCACTAAGTGAAATAAGGAAATGCATTCGTACACATTCATCAAAAATATAAATGCAACATCCACACACAAGCAGATAACAATTTTGAAAAGATTGTAATAGCGGCTTAAGTCCTCTTACTGGAGTCCCCAGCAGAGTCGCCACCTGTCGACGTCGGGATTTTTGGATGTCCCTTTCCGTTGCTTGTTCTTTGGTGTTCTCATTTTAGGTGAGATTTATTTGAGAAAACAAGTGAAAAAGGTCCGACATGTATGATGTCGACGATGGGACTGTTAAGAGTCGCCAGTTGGTTTTTTAAATGGCTGTATAACACAACCGAGAAATGGTTTGCACATTGACCAAGTGATGTGACACTGATATACGGGTTGATGAAACCGAGATTCGTTTAGGGTCCGGAAACTTGGTTATGCGGGGGGAAGGTGTTAGGCACCCCCCGACATCCGTGTTACCACGGTGACCGCCTCTTTTCAATAAACTATTATCTGAGTGTGTGTGTGTGTGTGTGTGTGTGGGGTCAATGTGCTGTTATATGGAAGTTGTGCAAGGCCTCGTTTGAACCTATATACACAGGGTTTGAATTTATGTAAAAATTCAATTTTTAGCAAGATATGGCAGTGATGTTTTATAAAAGAGGTTTTTCAAACCCTGATGCTCAATAGGAATTGAGACCTTTTACACTCCCATTTTTATTAAGTGATCGGTTTGATTGATTTTATTTGACGGATGCGAGGCATCCGTATGAAAAATAATATACAAAAATAATGTCGACTTCCTCGTGGGTATGGAAACCATCTGAGGAAATTCAGACATCGCAGAATAATTTACAAGCTGCTTACAGCTGAAAATGTCCATCACGGGAACCGAATCTAGATCCAATGGGATGAATATGTGATCACATGATTCCTAGGCTCACAAGATACTGCAGTTTATATGAAAGCAATAAGCATGTATATATATAAAAGATGTAAATATATATATATACAAACAAGATCACCAACCACGAAGCACCTCCATGGGGGATAAAAAATGTAAAGAAAGCTGTTAAAAGCTATCAACCACCACAGAGGAAACTCCAGGCGGGACGAAATGTAAATAAAGTTGTAAATAAGGTCAACCACCACGGAGGAAACTCCAGGCGGGATAGAATGTAAATAAAGATGTAAATATGGTCAACCACCACGGAGGAAACTCCAGGCGGGACAGAATGTAAATAAAGCTGTAAAAGCGATCAACCGCCACGAAGTAAACTCCAGGTGGGACAAATTATGTATATATATATATATATATATAAGCAATAAACGCACCGGATGTAAAATCCAGGCTCATCGAACAGAGTTCGACCACAGTTCATATATATAAGTATATATATATATAAAAGCGAGTAAACGCACCAGACCGAAGTCTAGGCTCATCGACCAAAGTCCGACACACAGTTGATATATATAAGTATATATATATAAAGCGAAAGTAAACACACCGCATCAAGTCTAGGCTCATCGAACAAAGTCCTACACACGGTTGATATATATAAGTATATATATATATATATATATATATATATATATATATATATATATATATATATATAAAGCGAACGCTGAGGCCAATCAAGTTCAGGCTCAATCGAGGCATAACTCGATAATTAGTCAGTAATATATATATATATATATATATATATATATATATATATATATATATACAAGTTTGAATGAAACCACTGATCAAGTCCGGCAAAAGCGAAAGAACACGACTCTCAACGTGTAGAAGGGTGTGTGCAAAGATGAAGAGAAAGACTCTAAAGTGTGTGAGAAAGTTTTACAGACTAACCGATAAAGAAGGCTTCTATATCTTTAGAGTGGGTAAACACAGAGCTTTTGTGGATACAAAAGAGGCTATATATGAGCTCACGGTGTGTTTAAAAAGGGAAAAAATACACTGTATGGACGAGTGCAGAGCGAATTGTGCAGGTTTTCCCCGACTTTTTCTCTTGAAAAATGAGCACCCCAAGCCCTCTATTTATAGAGTTTGGAGCCGTAGGTGTACCTGCAGCTGCCCCGGATGCCCAAAATATGGGTCCCGCCGTGTCAAAGTACGTACGCGCTGTTCGCTCGGTCGCTCATAACTTTCAATCCGGGAGTCCGATGGAAGCATGCCATAACATTCCGGAAAGCTCTTTCTGAGAGCTACACAATGACATATGATTTGACCTTTTTTGATTCTAGGAAGATGGGTCCATGTCCGAAATGGCATTCCTGGGTTTTTGTCAGGCAGTCCGTTGAGCCATTTTGTGTAGTTTGTGCTCGGAAGTTAAGATATAGTTTTTGTGGGTCTTCCTTTGAAGTAATTTGAGTTAAGATGAGTTGATTTGATGTGAGTTGAAGTTGAGTTGGCAAAATGACCATTTTGCCCCTCCCGGGGTTATCTCCAATTTTTGTGCAGTTGTAGCAGTCGTTTCTCAGGGTTATCTCTGAGGTTGGATTGACCTATTCCCATGGTTGGGACTGAGACTGGATACCTCGGGGTCATCTCCGAGATTAATTAATCTTCTCCGGTGTGTGGTCTGGTTTTGTATCTACAGGCCTCGGGGTTATCTCCGAGGTTGGATTTGGTTACTACCAGATTGCGATTCGGGGTTTGATGATGAACTTCTGGTAGTATCTGGTATGGATTTGGATTGTCTTTCAGGGTTCCCTCTTAAAAGATGAATCTGTCCTCCTGCAATGTTAGTAACAGTAGAAGAAAATTTTGAGTGTCTACAATCAACTACCATCTGGACAGCCAGCAATTTAACATGGGTTTATTGAACACGTATTTGAGAGGATCCATGCGGGATATGAGATAGGTTGTGTGGCCATGGAGATAATGTCGTAACCTCATGGAAGCCCATGCTAAAGCACAACAAGTCTTCTCAAACAAAGTATACTTGTGTTCACTGTTGCTGAATCTTTTGCTGAGGTAATAGATAGCTCGTTCCTGGCCTCTATCGTCCTTCTATCCGAGCATGCAGCCCATGGCATTGTCACTTATGGACAGGTACATGAACAGAGGAACATCATCCCTGGGTGGTACCAACACGGGAGCTTTGACTAGCTGTTTCTTGATTGTGGGAAGGCATTTTGACACTCATCATTCCATTTTATGGAGGAGTTCTTCCTTAATAGCTTGAAGATTAGCTCACAGGTTGCTGTGAGTTGAGAGATAAACCTGCTAATGAAGTTGATTCTTCCCAAAAATCCCCGTATTTCCTTTTCTATCAAAGGAATGGGCATTTCTGTGATGGCCTGGATTTTGGCAGGATCCAGCTCAATCCCTTTGTGGCTGACTATAAATCCTAGCAACTTGCCTGATTTAACTCCAAAGGCGCTTTTAGCTGGATTCAACTTCAAGTTGTACTTATGCAACCTGTTGAACAATTTTCTGAGATGGTCTAGATGGTCATCCTCCTTCTGGGACTTGACAATGATGTCATCCTCGTATATCTCGATCTCTTTGTGCATTAAGTCATGGAAAAGAGCCATCATAGCTCGTTGATAGATGTCTCCGACATTGATGAGGCTGAATGACAACCGTCTATATCAAAAGGTTCCCCAAGGCATGATGAAAGCAGTTTTCTCACGATCTTCCTCAGCAACCATGATCTGATGATACCCCGCAAAGTAATCAACAAAGGAGTACATGTCGTATTGAGCAGTATTGTCAATGAGAATGTGGATAAATGGCATGGGAAAGCTATCTTTTAAGCAAGCTTTGTTCAAGTCCCGGTAATCCACGCAAATTCGCACCTTCCCTCCGGGTTTAGGCACGGGAACAAAGTTGGATATCCACTCAGGATATGTGGACACCATGATGATGCCATCTTAAAATTGTTTCACAATTTCTTCTTTCACCTTTAAACTCCATTCATGTTTCAATCGCCTGAGCTTTTGCTTGACTGACTTAAATCCCTCTTTAATGGGAAGGCGATGAAGGACAATGTTAGTGGACAAACCCACCATGTCTTCATGAGACCATGCAAACACATCCTGGAATTGGGTTAGTAACGTAACTATGTCATTCCTATGATTTGGGGTAAGGTCTGAACCAATCTGGATTAACTTAGGGCTTTCTAAGGTTCCGAGATTGAAAGAAGTGGTTTGGTCAAGGTTGGGTTTAGGTTTGTCTTTGACCCATTCTTGAATTTCTGGAGGCACCTCAATGTCATCCTATATCAGCAAGTATAGGCACCTCAGTGCATCAAGGCCGAATTCATCTCTACATCAAAGGTACAATCCTTGTGAAGAAGAGGCACCGTATCAGCAAGTACAGGCACATCTAAATTCAGGGTCTTGAAACAAAATATGCTTTCACTTAGTATATATGTAATGTTTTGATCATACACAGTGTTAGCATATACTGGCAAAATAAACTGCTAATACTGTATAGAAAAGTAAGCAGTTATGATATCTACAGGGCAAAAAAAGTTCTGCCCATTTTACCCTTGACGACCAATGCAAGGAGTGTTGTTCCAATTGGCAAGGGCAATGCCGGGTGGACTGCAATGATGGAGGGATTGTCGTCATCCTTCTTGTCCCGAATGATGGCCATTACGTCTGGGCAATCATCGTTTGGGGTGTATCTGTTGGTATGTTCATCATGAATGATGATGCATATGTCTGACATCATTCGGATGATGTCTTGCTTAATTCTTCTTTCCTCCTCTTCCACTACGGGATTTGGAACAAAGACTTCTTTCTCTTTCACCGGTAACGGCTTGCGAAATAACATAGCCATTACATTGGCTGGCACCTTTACAGGAGGTTGTGCGGACTCAGAGTTTAAAGGTGAAGATAAACGTCGCGCGTTTGAAGCTGAAGGAATCTGTCGATGCTTATGAGGATTCCTATGACTAGAACTGGCAGAATAGCCTAGTCCAGTTGTTCCAATTTGCTTGGTTAATTGAATTGGGTACTTGATACCCTAGCAATCTTTAGCCAGCCCTTGTCCCGGCTTATGACCCAATGACATCATTTCTTGAGTAGCCGACATTACCTCGGCAGAAACCTTGGGTTCGGGAAATGGCGTTCCAACAACATGGTATTGGGTATTGCTTACTTCTAAGGCATAAAAACTGACCGGTTCAACATATGCATTGGCATTGATGAATGGCATGTCCCCGTGTTGAGGACACTCTGGTTCAGCGTTCACCATGACTAGGCTATTGTTGATAATGTAATTCAGTTGCTGATGAAGAGTGGAGGGGACTACCCCTGCCATATGAATCCAAGGTCGTCCCAAGAGCAGGTTGTATCTCGAATCTATCTTGAGTACGTGGACAGATACGCAGAATGTATGGGGACCAATTTCGATTGGCAGTTCAATTACTCCGACAGAATTCCGACGGGCTCAATCAAAAGCTTTGATGACGGTATGGCTACTCCGGAGTCAGTTGAGATAGATATTCATCTTTACCAAGGTAGCGTATAGACAGATATTTAGAGATGAACCTCCATTTATCAAGACTCCAGCTAGCATGTATCCGGAGGACAAGACCGCAATACGCAATGGCTTGCAATGACCGGCCCCCCAAGCAGTATGTCATCATCATCGAAAAGATATCACATTGTTGTTGAAAATGTGATCAACCAGATGTTGAAATGTTTCTGTATCAACTGATGTTGGTAGATATGCTGCTTCTTAAACCTTCAGCAAGATCTTCCGGTGATTCTCGGAAGTTAGGACCAAGTCCAAAATTGATATTTGTTGTGGAGCTTCTTTTAAGCTTAAAACCACCTTGGCTTCGTTATGACCCATAGTGTGGAGGAATTTTTCAATATTCTCCATGGGTATTTTCCCCTTTGATTTGGTGGTAGACTTCATCACCCACTGGGGAAGATACATTGGATTTTCCTTCGACACTGTAGCAGTTGTATGTGAGGTGGATCCTTCTCCTTCTCCATAATTCCATAGAACTTTGTGCAAGCTAACAATAGGATATTGTGCTCTGCACAGTAAGTTGATTGGCTCGGGAGCGGCCACTTTCAAAGTATTGTTGCTTCCCTTGAGTTAAATTGTTGGCACTATGAGTGATTTGTTAGCCCTATCAGTTTCAGTGGATATGACTGCTACCAAACTCTTCCACTTAGTAGGACCTGTATTCTCACTTTCACGTAACACAGTATCATCGTCCGCTAGGTGCAGGACACCACTGTCAATTAGATTTTGGATGAGGTGGCGGAGTGCCCAAAGATTCTTCTTCATCTTTGTGACCGCGAGAATGGGAGTGATATTGACATACTCCATCGAATTATGTACCGTCTGAATCGGGGTTGATTGGAGGTAGAAGGGAACTGATCCTTCCTTCATTGATTAACATCTGAAGGATTTCCTCCATAGGTTGGCCTAAATAGGTGAATTCCCTTTTGTTGGCAAAATCCCGACGGGTTTTGGCAATAGCTCTCTTCGTCACTTTGTCTTCCAGCATTTCATTTTCTGAAAGTAACGAGGGAATATTCATGACAAGAGATAGGAGACTGGCATGCTCCTGTCTGATTAATTGATGTGTCACTTGATGCTGATAAGTCACCAATTCTACCAATTGTTCAATTTGCTTAACTAAAGCTTTCATCTTTCATTCCATTGTGAACTGAAACTTGGCATAATCCCATTTGTCAACACCGTCTTTGAGGGTCTGGGAGGATTCACAATTAAAATTGGAATTCTGTCCATTGCTCCAATTGATCATGTTGACCTCTTCTTCTTTGTGTTAAGGAAGAGGGTTGTCTTGAACGTGAGGTTGATCTGGTTTAGTGACCACGATCTCACCATTGTCTATCAGGTCTTGGATCTTGTGCTTCAAGGCCCAACAATCTTGAGTATCATGTCTAGGCGCTCCAGCATGATAAGCACATTTCTGAGCAGCATTGAAACCCCGTCCATTAGGACTGGCTGGTGGAAGAAGATGCATAATTTTCTTCTGTGTTGTCAGAAGATTGAGAATGTTCTCGAGGATGTCCCCTAAGGGTGTGAACACTCAAGGGCATTTGACTTCTCCACCTTTTGGTATTGGAGGGTTCGTAGACTGTGCTTGAAAGGGAGTGTAGTTTCTCCTCTGAATAGGCATGTTCGACCGCTTTTTTCACCCTCGTAGATCGTGGAAACATCTTCCTCTTTCTTTTTATGGACCCTCTGGGGGTTGTTTCCATAATTTTTGGATTGGATGTGATTAGCAACAGCTTTAAGGGAAGCTAGGTCTTGAATCTTTCCGGACTTCAAACCCATCTCAGCCATCTCCCCATGTTTGACCATTTCAGAAAATGGTTTGCCGATGCCGGCTAAAACTCTTTCATAGAAAGGAGCTTCTTGTATGTCTATGAAAGTCATGACCATCTCTGATTTTATCATGGAAGGACTAACTTGGGCAGCCAGGCGTCTCCACCTTTGAGCATACTCTCTGAAAGACTCGTTAGACTTTTTCTTGATCTTAGTAATTTGATACCGATCAGGAGCCATCTGAGACTGAAAGCTTTATTGAGTGAGGAAAGCGTGTGCTAGCTCTTCCCAGCTATGGATCTTTGAGTTGTCTAATCTTGTGTACCACGAACGGGCTTCTCCAGTTAGACTTTTCTGGAACAATTGCATTATGAGCTTTTCATTCTCTGCATAAGATCCAAGTTCTCCAATAAACACCTTTAAATGTGTATAAGGATCTCCTAACCCATCATATTTTTTGAAGTCAGGAGTTTTAAACTTTTCTGGATAATGAACACCAGGGAAAATGCAAAGATCAACATATGAAACACTCCCGTGTATTCCAATTCCTTTGATAGCACGAAGGGTCTCTTCCATTTGGAGGACTTTCTTTTTGATGTCACCGGTGTCTGGATCTCCAGTGGGATGGGCAGCATCATGAGTTTTGTTGGTCGTATCCAACTGTAGGTCAGGTATTGTAATGACCTGGGATCCCCCTTGTGTGGAGGATTCAGCATGTACGTGTATTTTTGGATCTTGAGTAGACTGGTGTAGTTCTTTGAGTAGAACAACCAAATCTGTAATTTGTTTGCTTAATCCATCGAATTCTTTTTGAGAAATTGGATTAAGGTCAGTCTGGTCAGATGACGACATGATTGACTGTAGGCCTGTAGCCTTTATAGATTTTGACCGAGTAGTAGGTCTGATTGGTTCCTTGTGAAAGACTTGCATAGTTTAGTCTTTAGGGAATGTGTATAATAACATGCTATGTGATGTGTCCATTTTAGGAATTTTATCCTGCAAAACGGATGTCAGCTGTTTGTAGCATGTTAATTAAAATATGTATGTGTACACATTTCTTCATATTTCTCATTACATGGAGATACATATGGAATGAAATTACAAGTAATTGTGTTTACAAGTAATTGAAATGAGAGAGTATGAAGAGACTTTCCTCCGTTTTGGGTTTATCGGCTGGCCTATCTTAGGTTACTCTCGCGGCTTTTTGGCATGAAGGTTCCCAAATCATCGCAATTTACTCAATCGGAAATTAATCCATCTTTCAACTGGAGCGAATTTGGTGGTGCTTTCCCGAGCCTCGGGGAATCAGGTCTTCCCACGAGTCCAAAGAATCAAACACCGACGGATAGCCTCCCGGTTGAGGGACCACACAACATACATTCACATACATCGCGTCTCACCGTATGAAAATGATGACATGTGCGAAGCACTAATATCACAAGCAGATATGGTGCGAAGCACTAAGTGCAATAAGCAAATGCATTCGTACACATTCATCATAAATATAAATGCAACATCCATACACAAGCAGATAACAGTTTTGAAAAGATTGAAATAGCGGCTTAAGTCCTCTTTTTGGAGTCCCCAGCGGAGTCGCCACCTGTCGACGTCGGGATTTTTAATTGTCCCTTTCCGTTACTTGTTCTTTGGTGTTCTCATTTTAGTGAGATTTGTTTGAAAAAATAAGTGAAAAAGGTCCGACATGTATAATGTCGACGATGGACTGTTAATAGTCGCTAGTTGGTTTTTTAAAGGGTTGTACCAACACAACCGAGAAAAGGTTTGCACATTGACATAGTGATGTGACACTGCTAAACGGGTTGGTGAAACTAAGATTCATTAGGGTCCGAGGACTTGGTTATGTGGAGGGAAGGTGTTAGGCACCCCCCACATCCGTGTTACCACGGTGACCGTCTCTTTTCAAGAAACTATTATCTGAATGTGTGTGTGTGGGTCAATGTACTGTTATTTGGAAGTAGTGCGAGGCCTCGTTCACACTATATACATTGTGGTTTGAATTTATGCAAAAATTCAGTTTTTAGCAAGATATGGCAGTGATGTTTTATAAAAGAAGTTTTTCAAACCTTGATGCTCAATAGTAATTGAGACCTTTTGATACTTTCATTTTATTAAGTGTTCGGCTTGATTGATTTTATTTTCGAGATGCGAAGCATCTATAAGAAAATAATGTACAAAATAATACCGACTTCCTTGTGGGTATGAAAACCATCTGAGGAAATTCAGACACCGCAGAATAATTTACAAGCTGCTTACAGCTGAAAATGTCCATCATGGAAACCGAATCTAGATCCAATAGGTTGAATCTGTGATCACATGATTTCTAGGCGCACATGATACCACAATTTGTATGAAAGCGATGGCGGTATATATATATAAAAGTCAGAAAATATATATATCTGTACATGATCACCAACCACAAAGCACCTCCTCGGGGGATCAGAAATGTAAATAAAG
The DNA here is from genome assembly GCA_020205605.1 of Panax ginseng. Lineage (NCBI taxonomy): Eukaryota > Viridiplantae > Streptophyta > Magnoliopsida > Apiales > Araliaceae > Panax > Panax ginseng. The sequence continues at coordinate 21,544,634 of CM035143.1, forward strand.
TTGTAAAAGCTATCAACCGCCACGGAGGAAAGTCTAGGTGGGACAAAATGTAAATAAAGTTGTACAAAGTAATCAACTCGCCACGTAAGTAAACTCCTATAAATAAATAAATAAATATATATATATATATATATATATATATATATATTAAAGCAAGAAACGCTCCTGCACTAAAGTCTAGGCTCATCGAACAAAGTTCACACATAGTTCATATATATATATATATATATATATATATATATATATATATATATATATATATAGGGAGCCTTCCATAGCAAACTTATTGTTATGAGTAATCGCTGCAACACCCCTTTTTGGACCGTTGATAAATTGAATTGATGGTCACGATTAACTTTTCTATTTGATAAGTTTAAGATGTGTTGTTGTGCCTAATTATTTACCCGCATTCTATTTCTATTTTATTAAGTGAATATTAACTTGTCAAGATAGTTATAAAAAGTGAATATTTATTATTAAAATAATCCTACTTAGAGCTTGTACTTTATTTCATACTTTTTTTTTTTTTATTTCCCACTAAGACAAACATTTATTCTATTTTATCTTTTTTTTTTTTTTTTTCTTTTTTCTCCATTATATGTTATGACTCAAAGAAATTAAAATAAAATAAAATAATAAAAAAAGCCTACTTAGATATAAATTGTAAATTTATTATCTTTTTATTTATTTTTTCTTCTTTTCTCCATTATATGTTATGACTCAAAGAAATTAAAATAAAATAAAATAATAAAAAAGACCTTACCAAGATAGCTTTGTCACTACCGAGGAAAAAAAATTTAATATCCCAACTAGTCATTCTTAATGATTCGAACTCATGACCTCATGCACCAATACCTCGTCATATGACCACCCGAGCACCACTTGCCTAGTCGCTAAGTTCAACCAAGGATATATCCTTATATAAAAACTTCACCATCCCCAAAAATCTATATTCTTGCATTACTTATTATATTACGATTTATTATTATTAATAAATCTATATTATTAATTGGATTTTCTAAATAGAAATAAGTTAATATCTATATTTATTATTATCCCTTTAATATTTTTTTTTATCTTTGTAATAATATCAATAAAAAGATTATTAATATATTAAAAATAAATATCATTCTTTAATAAAATATAAATAATGATCATTATAAATCTTGCATTATTAGTATTAATAATTTTATTATTAAGTAATGATTATTAGTAATGATTTTATATATTAAGCAATGATTTTATTATTAATAAAATTTTATTAGTTCAATTAGTTCAATTAGTCTAATAAGTAATGATGATAATTTTTCAAGTCATTTCAGAAATTAATTTACTTATCGAATTTATAAAAGTAGTGAAGTATAATTATAAAATAATAATGTGATTATCAATATTAGAAGTACAGATTATACTAATACTAGTACTGCATAACATTAAGAGGAATAGTACATATTACATGTTCATTTTCATAAAATAAAAAAAAACATAGAATGATTAATACAACCGACGCCTATTTTTTTGGCTCAGGAATCCCTAGCACTCGATAGTGATTTCTCTTATCGTGGTCGGTTTGAAAGCCACAAATTGCACATTTTCGATGAGTCTTAGAAGGAATGATTTTCTCGAGTGCACTCTTGAATCTAGATTGTTTTTTGCGGCCCTTTGTTTGAGAAATATTAGGCGGCAAAAACTCTTCTTCTTCTTCCACCTCTCTCATCTTCATCGCCATTATCGTATCCCATATCATGATTTGATCTCCAACTGTGCAATCAATGTCGCCATCCGCCAGCCAAAGAATATTCTCATCCGGATCATACTTGGTCAACCAACTCTTTTCCTCGTGCATTCGGTTTAAGAACAGCTTTTGTAACCTCGATCGAGTAAGCCGCTTTTTCGCTAACTCCCGGTAATCACCCATCAAATGATTATAAGCGCATTGCTTGATTTTGTTCAAGTCGCAGATGTGGAGTTAAAGAGTAAGTCTTCACCATTAATTTTGTTCAAGCCTCTTGTCCACCGATGAAGGATCATGTCGGTCGGTATTTTTGAAATACTTTTGCTATGAAATATCTCAAGATGTGCCTCGTATAATTCACCGTGAGTGAGAAAACATTTGGCGCTTACATGTTACCGATCCCAGCTTGTCGATTGTTGACAACTTCTTTATATCTTCCACCACTTTCAACAGATCAGATTATACAATCGTGATAAACCTTAGTATCGCGACACACAACTCACTAAGTTTATGAACATTGTATTTCATGGAATCGACGAAATGACGTTGGAAACGCCTAAACATCTCTTTGTGTACACTTGTGCAAAGATGAACTTCTAAAGATGAACCGAGTACCATAATCCTTTTACGATGTTTTGTTATGTAGCTCACTTTTCCTCTCCTTATAAACCTGCCTTTCTATAGCCTTTTTTGACTCGCAGAAGACAAAACATAGCATACCCGCTTGATGCATTAACATACTCATCAAAAAAGGCATTCATGCTCTCGCTTCTTCCAAAGGGGTAGTCATTCCCGCAAAAAATATCTCTTTGTATATGCTTGAATCCATTTCACAGACATCATACAAACTTCCAAGCCATTCATTAGTATACAATTCATAGAAACTTATCGTAATATGCCAACGCTTCTTCAAATTCCTCGATGGACAATGAGTTATACACACAAATTGTTAAAATCATTTTTGAACGATGGGTGCTCGTAATAAACATGATGCAATTTTTTCAGAAATTTATTGCTAATATGCCAAGAACACAATAAATGATAACTAGTTGGAAGTACCGTAGCAATAGCATTACTCATGGCTCTGTCTTGATCAAATGATGATGGTTGTAGGTGCTTTGTAGTCCATGGCTTCAAGCCATGTCTCAGAAACCCAAACGAAAGTGTCCTCTCGTCTCTGCCCGTAATAAAGGCAAATCCAAACAATATAGATCGATAATGGTGGTTGACCCCTGCAATGGAACAAAACGGCATGCCATACTTATTTTTCCTAGTATGTACTATCAAATGTCACAACGTCTCCGAACCGTTGATACATAAACCTTGATCGGGCGTCAACCCACAAAATACAAGCTATGCGGTTGTTTTCACCGGGTTTCACTCGGAAAAAAAATTTGCTGGCACTTCCGGATGCAAGTTTGTTCAAATGATTGACAAGGCACTTGTGCATCATTTTCATCTGCAGAATCACGCCTTAAATCTCGCACCACATTCTCAACATTAGCAGTAGAGAAAGGAACATTTTGCAACCCACCTCCCATTGTGCTCAAAACATTCATCATCTTACTAGGACCAATACCGGACTTATTTAAAGTGTCAATTAAATTTCTTGCAACAGGAGTAATATTTCTGTGAGTCTCGATCAAATCTACTTTGGTGGGGGTCACTAAGTGATGATTGTGCTCTAATTCAACAGTAGATATACGCCAATTGTCTTCTTTCTTATTGTGGACAACATATATTCTAGCTTTGCATTGTTGTTCGTTCCCATAGAGTCTCTCTCGTCTCAGTTATTTGATTACTACTATCTTCATCATCGTGTAAACTCTTGCCAACAATTGGTGTACCGGCTTTTCTTACATACATACCGCCTAGATCTCGATATCATTCAGATTAGCATGTTTATGACTAGTTGCAATTCTAATCTCAAATCCATTTTTATGAAGCATATGATCTATAAAAATATTCAACCTCTTCCAACGCATAAAAATAATCGACCAACGTCACGAACAATATCGATTTATTTCTTTGAACTTCACTAACAAATTCGTATGTATTATATGACATTTTGAAGAACTTACTTGTGAATAATAGTGATGAATTTTGCTCGATCGTAACTTCAACTTGATTTTCCTCAAGTGAAAGTGGGCAACCAGATGAAACAAATTATGAGTAGAGAGAAAAGAGAAAATAATATCGAGAACAAATTCTATCAAGGATAAGAAGATGGGTGCTCGTAATAAACATGAGAAAATAGCAATTTCCTAGACAATATTTAAAGGTAAAAAGACCAAAAAGGTTGTACTTTTTCCATATATAATCAATGTCGCTTTTTTTTTCTATTCCCATAGTGTTGTATTATTATGTTTGACTACTTATTCACCACAAAAGTTATTTAATAATAATAATAATAATAATAATAATACTAATAATAATGATAATAAAATAATTAAAAGTACATAAGCCGCTAGAATATGGAACGACTTTATACTCAATTCGTAATAATAATAGAATAATAATAATAATCGAATACTTATAATAAAATATTGAGAAATTTAATTTGGGGGGAGATGGAATGTTTTAAGATATATTTGGCGCTCGGAGACCAATACTTTTCATTTAAACTGTGGAGAAATAACAATCACGTTAGAGGATGTTCACTTTATTTTGGGTTACCGTCTGGTGGGAAAGCCTTTATTTATCTCCTCATTGTCACCAATTTGAATTATTTTAGGAATTGTTTTGGAGATAAATTAGTTGTGAATATTTTAGTTCAAAAAATGCAATGGCAATTTCATTAGTGTAATTGCACGAATATTTTAATAATTGTCCTAAATGCAAATAAAGATGTTGTAGGAGACACACGAAAGCATACATGTTGTGGTTGTGTGGGGCAAATATTATTCCCTAATAGGAATAGAAATAATATGTGCACCCACGATATATGTCTTTTATTACCAACGTCAAGATTGTGTAACTTACTTACTTGCAAAGTGGCGGTGTTAGCATATTATTGTACGAGATCTTTATATACCGCTACTAGGAAAGGAGTTAAATACATTAATGGTTGTGTTAAATTGTTACAAATTTGGGCTTATGAGCGTGTAAGTATTGGAAAGCCAAACCTTGGCCACAATCATCCTTATGGTTACCTAGGGCTTTAGCATGGTCCTATTTTGAGCCCACAGCTACCCTCGGTAGATGTGAGAATCCCCATCACCATTTGTCATTTTACCGAGGGAGTTAGATATTAAGTCTATGTGGGATGTGGTTTGGCGGCCTTACATAATGTGGGATGATGATATCGCGGATTTAATTTTGAAGGCGTGTTGTTGATCTGTGGGGTCCCTCGATCCACTTTGATATTGTGGAATTTCGGATGCCTGATCGTGTGATGATGAGACCGCTCGGTTCATGCAAGGCATACCATCACCAACCAAAAAGCACGGTGACCTTAGGAAGGAGAAAAGTTTAAATTTATTGATGTCGAGGATCGTATGGCCTCGAGAGGGAAATATATTTTGATGTGGGAGGCATACATGGATCATCTCAAGGACAACAAACCGAAATTTCGATTATGTCCCAATAGATGATTACATGGTCTCGTATATAGAAAAATTACACGTTAGAAAATCCACCGACTTTCGACAGTAAGAGACCACGACAGCTTGTTATTAGCCTGAGCCCGGCCATTTACAACCAACAACACCTTATTCAAATGGTATAAAATTATATTCTTCTTTAATAAATCATGTATTGATTAAATACTTAATATTACATTTATTCATATTTATTGTTAATAATATTTGTTTGTGTTTATCTTACATGACAGTTGAGAGTGCAAAGTCACATTTTGATAAATTTTCAAGATTTACTCACCGCTTCCCGAGTTGGTTCTCGCAAAAAAATAATTGGGATTTCAATACCCTATATAATGACTTCAAGCAAGAGGTAAACAAATACCTCGATGGTGGGGTCCCACAAATTTTGGACCACAGTCCCCATACACACACAACTCAATGAAGGGCTTGGGAAACAAATTGATTATGTTGTACAAGAGAGCTACATACCCACCCCACAAGTAATCGAGAGAGCTCCATTCCCACCACCCAAGCCTACGAGGATCAAGTTACATTCAAACCTTCCAAACCTATGAGGAGTGTTACATTCCAACCAACTCTTCATTTGCGGGACTTTCTAACGCCAAGGGATCTAGTTCACAAAAGGTATATATAGTTATGTTAATAGTGATGGTTTTAATTATTATTGCTATATAATAATAATGTACATTTGGGTCTCAATCAGGTACAAGATGCGGGAGACGACATCTCTTATGGACCAAAAGGGTCCTTATCCAAAAGACTTAAAGATTGGATGGAGACATTTATAAATAAACATATGTTTGGAAACGTGGTGGCACCAGAAGGGGATTTATATCCTTTATCACATCCGCGCCGCCATTATATGAATCGTAACACAATGCAAAGGTAACCTCCTTAGGGCCTGGAGTTGATATTCGAGCATGTCATCGACGCTATATGTTGTTACTACGAGATGTAGAGGAATACTACAGTGTCGTGGGAATACAAAGGTGGTCCCAATTTGGTTTCATGAATTCATTCTTCATGCATCTTAAGCGGAGGCTATGTGCCATGCATTAACGTGAATATCGCATGGAGTTTTTACATCCGTATGTTAACCAAGATGTTGGTCCACCTTTACACGAATGCAAATACATATTCATGCTTAGCAGTGTGTAGTACCAATCAACGCCATTTTGTCTTGTTCCTATTTGCGAATGAAGATTGGATGGTTACCATAATCGACCCACTACTACAATGACACTAAGTATATTAAGTTACATGAAATGTACTCAGAATTTGTTAAAGTTGCGGTATGTTTAGTTTTAAAATATTTTAATTTTATAATGTCCTTTAATATTAAAAAATTATTAACCAACTACTTTGTACATGAAGGTACATTTGATACCATTTTTTTTACGAAATGGTAATCCGATGCGTGAGTGGCCCAGCGGTAATCCTACTGTGCAGACCTTAAAGATTCGACCGAAATAACACAACAACGCAGACTGTGGTATTTTTGTCTGCAAGTATGTTGACTGTTTCGTTAGGGCCAATGGTAATATTTCTGAAGAGAAGTGGTCCTTGGAAGATGTCACAGTCTTTCGTTACCACGTCGCATGGGAGCTCTACAAGAAATCCGCAAGATTACTTCCGGCCTCTGAGATATAGGCTTCAGTTGTATTAATCATTCTATGTTTTTTTTTATTTTATGAAAATGAACATGTAATATGTACTATTCCTCTTAATGTTATGCAGTACTAGTTTTGGTATAATTTGTACTTCTAATATTGATAATCACATTATTATTATTATAATAATACTTCACTACTTTTATAAATTCGATAAGTAAATTAATTTCCTGAAATGACTTGAAAATTATCATCATTACTTATTAGACTAATTGAACTAGTTTTATTAATAATAAAATCATTTCTTAATAATAAAATCATTGCTTAATATATAAAATCATTACTAATAATCATTGCTTAATAAATATAGATATTAACTTATTTCTAAATAGAAAACCCCCATATGTATTATATAGACTTATTAATAATAATAAATCGTAATATAATAATAATGCAAGAATATAGATTTTGGGGGATGGTGAAGTTTTAATATAAAGACATATCCTTGGTTGAAATTAACAGCTAGGCCCGTGGTGCTCGGGTGGTCATATGACGAGTGTTTGGAGTTTGAGGTTGCGAGTTCGAATCATTTTTAGCAATAATTGCTTGAATAAAATCATTTTTTCAATTTTTAATACCAAATGATGTCAAAACGCTACTTAAGTGCTATTTTTTTTTCAATTTTTAATACCACCAGAGTATCACCAGACATATCTGGTGGGATTATTTTATTATTTTAATGCCAGCCGTATGAGCCCAGCATCTACGGAGAAATAAAAAAATTAAAAAAATGTACTAACCAGATCAAATTGCATCTTACTTTGGATTATTTTATTATTTTAATTCCAAATTGCATATGAGCTGCATCAGGGTTTTTTTTTAATTTTTAATACCAAATTAGTATCATCCTGCATTTACTTGGGATTATTTTATTATTTTAATGCCAACAGATGAGCTGTCTTACCGGAGAAATAAAAAAATTAAAAAAATGTACCACCAGATCAAATTATCATTTTATGTCACTTGGATTATTTTATTATTTTAATTCCAAAGTATGATGAGCATGTATCTACGAGAAATTAAAAAATTAAAAAAAAAAATGTAATTTAAGATAAGTTTTCTCTAAATGGATTATTTTAATAATAAATATTCACTTTTTATAACTATAACGACAAGTTAATATTCACTTATTAAAATAGAAGCCAGGTATAGATAAATAATAATAAAGCACAACAACCCTGTCGCTTCACTTATCAAATACAAAGTCTAATCTCACCATCAATTCATTTTATCAACGGGCCAAAAGGGGTGTTGCAGATAAAGACTCACAAAGAACCTATTTGCATGGAAGGGCTCCTATATATATATATATATATATATATATATATATATATATATATATATATATATATATATATAAGCAAATAAACGCTCCTGCATCAAGTTCAGGCTCATCGAACAAAGTTCGACACACACGTTCATATATATATATATATATATATATATATATATATATATATATATATATATATATATATATATATATATTGTAACATTCTGTAATTTTAAAGTGTAATATTAAATATTTATAGATTTATATAAATATTTAATGGATATGTTTATTATTGAATAAATAATTGTTCAATTTGAGTTGATGTGATTTAGTTAATTATTTGTTGAATAAATAATTCAATATTAAATATTAAATATTTATTTGCAATATTAAATATTTATTGAATTATATGGCAATTTGAGTTGATGTGGTTTAGTTAATTATTTGTTGAATAAATAATTAATGAGCTAAGTAAATTAATTGTTATGAGATTATATACCAATGTAATTTAATAAGTAAGCTAGAGAGCTTATAGTGATTTAAATAAATTATAATATTTTAAATGGGAAATTATAATTTAAAATATTAGTTGGTTAAATAAAATTATAATTATAAAAAAATTATAGTTTTGTGATAATGATTTATGTATTAAAGTAATTTAATAGATTAATATTTGAATTGATTAAATTGATTATTTAATTAAATAGAAGTGTGATAAATAATCTTGCTATAAAGGAGTTATTAAAATAAATTAAGGGAGTTTAATTTAGTTTTGTCAAACATGTCTTATTGCATAATAAGTCTTTAATCTAATAGTGTTTTATCAAACAAGGTATATAGGATTAATCCATTTGTTTTAATTCAGTTTACTAAACAAGGTGTAAGGATTAAAGGGTTTTTTTATTAGCTTAGCCAAACAAGCCTTATGGCTTTTGATTTTCAAATAAAATATAACTGATATAATTATATCTATATTTATATTATATCATTAATAGATATTATATCATATACGTTATATTTTTATTACGTAGTTAGAGTTAGGAAGAGAAGAAGGCTCAGTTGAAGAAAAAGAAGAAGAAGAAAAATACAGAGAGAAAAGTTGAGAGAAACTTAGAGAAAATTGAGAAAAGAATTGGGAAAAAGAATATTGTAATCATAACCATTTTCTTCTAAACTCTAGAGTATCATCTTCTTAATAAAAGGTAGGATATTAATCCTTGTATTTTATTTTTAAAGTTTAGTTTTCTTCTCCAAAGAGTTCTCTGTAAATAATTATGGATCATGAATTCTTGTGTATATAGCTTTAGATGATGATTGTTGTTGTAAAACTATTTTGTTAAGATTATGTATTATTATAATCAATTACTTTATTATGTATGTAAATTGTGAAGAAATATATCACAGTGAGTTCATATGAAAATATATATATGAATATGGCTTAGTTTAAAGTAGAAATTAAGGTTTTATTTGTTGTTAAATTGATAAATTGATTGTTAGAATTGATAGAGTATGTAAAATCATAATCATGATGTTTTGAATTTATCGTTTTGGTTGAAAAACAAAATCACGTTGTTGATTTTCTTTTGAAAGTATAAAAAATGGAGTTTTGCCAATAACATTGAAATTGGGTGTTGTATATTTGATGTTTGTGTTATTTTATGAGTATAAACATGTTTGTAGTCTTCACAATATGTTTATATGAAGTCTATATGTAAATTACATGATAATCGACCATCGATTCGAGCTTTTAGGCTAATTTGGCTTTTTCCCATCATCATTGTCGAAGTTGTCGGTCATGCTGCGATTTCTTTATGCATACATACATACCAAGAAGATCGTTCATGGCGTAAGAATAATATCACCACGCCATGAAGACGACCTACAATAGTAGATCGTAGGCCGCCATGTGAAAGTTAGCGTAATGGTCTAACAAAGGTACTTTTTGTACACGAAATTTTAAGAAAACATTTTTGTGATGATAGTAGGATCAGAAAATATAGATTTTAGTATTTCTATACTATGAATAATTATGTTATTAACGATTAACTTGTGTTAGATGTTGATTATGTGATTAAATAATCAAACATATGTGATGAATGTATTAGTTATGTGATAATGACTAACTATGTCACGATGACATATGTATATAGGATATTGTGATTCAAATTGATTCGGTTTAGTCTACGAGGAAGGCAAGTTTTCTAACTCCAAACTTCATTGTACGAGTTTAATTTCATTTGGTACATTATTGTTTTCAAATTCAATTACAATTGTTGTAAGTTGCTACTTCTACACTTTCGTAGAGCTAGATTTCCTATGATTAAGTAAGTCATTGTATCTAGTTGCTCATGACGATGCAAGCTTTCTAATCCTTTGTCTTATTGAGCTAATTAATATTTTAAATTCGATTATCTTATAATGATGTAAGTGGTCTAAACTTGGTTTGTTGAACAAGTTATTCTTGTATTTCAATTATTGATTAACATGCATAACTGAATTGCCATGCATGTTTAGTATTCAATCCTAATTAACCTTGGCTTAGTATTGTTCAAGCAAGGTATGCTATATTTATTCAAATTGTATGCTATTAGATTATTCTTAATGCATGACTTTAGTTACTATGATTGATTCAATCACTATTATTCTGTAGTATAGTGTTATTGGTCTTATTCAACTACTCCTTAGTTGATGTTCGTTAAATTCCAAATTTCCTTAAAAGCTTATCCAAACCAAACTTACTTTGGTGCGGACTTGTATTCTAAATACTGAGATGAACAACTCTTTTAATAGAGGTTTATGCTTAGCGTTGAAATGGTTGTCCACAATACATTGTACGAAGGGTCGATCCCCCTAAGTACGTGGAGTCCTTATAGTCTTATGACTGTTAAAGTTAAAGTTGAAAGATTACTTATAACTATGGACATGATTTGTGGTCATTAGACCCTCAGTGAATGTTATAATTTTCAGAAAGTTAATAGAATATATTGTTCAGTTCTATTGAGCCTAGTATTGGCAATTGATGTAAAAGTTTAAAGATTTATTTATTGTTATTTCAAGTGGACCTTGTTTGCTCACTCTTTCCTGTAAAATTTCTTACAGCTAAAGTTGAAACTGGTGACGTACCTAGCACCAGTAAAGGAAAAGGAAAGATGAACAAGTACTGAAGACTTGTAATAGATTTGATAGTATTATTATTAGACTTTGGTTTAAAGATTGTAATGAAGTTTATTTAATTTCCGCATTTGAATGATTGTTGTTAAAGGTTAGACAACCTGGGGAGATTTTTATTTGAGTTTAACTCACAGTATAAGGTGTTTTTATTATTCAATTTTATTATAATTGGGTAGTTATAAATGAATGTTTTGATTAAGTGAACACTAAATCATGTGGAAATGAAGTACCAGGATTTGGGGGTGTCACAGGTTAGTATCAAAGATTTAGGTTATGAACCTTAGGTGGGGGAAAAGCCTTAGGAAGTAACCTTTGAAAAGATAGTGGAGATAATTCTTGTCTAGTTTTAAGAAAGAAGAAATAAAACACTTATGTGCTTATGTGTTTATACTTTATGTACTCGTGAGTGTCAAGTAGTAATGATTAATAATTAAAACTTTAAAACTTTGTTGTCAGGATGACTAATATCGGAGAATCCAGTTAGGCTAGGGAGGAGGGACCTCAAATGCCTATAGAGGAAGAGCCTCGCGACATTCAGGTAGTTTGGGAACAACTACGCCACGGAGTCGACCTGTTGGACACATGAGAGTTGAAGATGAGGATGATGATGTGGAGACAGACAAGGAGGATCCCATTGAGTTACCACAGGAGGATGAGGATGACGAGGAAGAGGATGAAAGGATTCCACTTAACTCGATAGCTGGCCGTATATACGATGAGGTGTATGACCGTAACGTAGAACTTCAGGATACAGTTGAGGAGTTGCAGAGAGATAATGTAGTGAACAACGCATCGCAATGACACAAAAAGATGGCGAGATCCAGGATCGTGAGGAACGACTGACAAACGTTGAGGAGAAACTAATACAGACTGAAGGAGAGAAAGAACAATTGATCGAGATGGTTCTTTGAATCAAGAGCAAGTTGAGAGAAGAAGCTGCTAAGAGGGCAAGAGCTGAAGATGCATACGAGGAAGCTTATCAATGAACTGGAAGAGCAGTAAGGAACTCACAGGTGAAAAGGATGAAGATGGAAGAGATGGAAAAATTATTTGACACCGCAATTAATCGAGCTCAAGATCGGGTCATGGGATATCCGATTCAGTTCGAGACGCTGCCATCATTCGTGTTAGATCGCAGAACAATGTTTCGAGTCATGGAGGAAGAACGTGATAGGGCTAAGAAGTATCTTAATAGATCATCGTAGAAAATGTGCTTGTAAAGCACGTAATAAGAATTAAATAATGTGTAAATCCCTAGTGTTAAGTAACCATGGGATATGATGTTGTCTTCTAACTTTTGTAGTTCAGGAAAGGAATGTAAATAGCAGTGATGCTATTGTTTTTATGTTTTTTGAAGTAATGTTGAATAAATAAAAGTTATTATATTATTCAAAGTGTTATGTGTTATGTGGTTATTTCTTTTATGGAGTCAAGTTAATTAGAAAATACTTAAAGAAGCTGAATTAGTCTAATAGATGTTTTGTTTTAACAGAAAATGCCTCCCAGACGTGAACCACCCCGACAGAGAAACAATGAGAGAACTACCAATAATGACAATGTTGACGGTAACCCCATTCAACAACTAGTGACACTCTTCGATGAGCGTTGCGTAATCAACCACAAAACCATGGTACAACGTTTAAGGATTTCAAGGTCATTGGACCACCGAATTACAGGTCCATAAATCCAAATCAAGCACAAACCGGATTATGGAGATAGAAAAAGTGTTCGATGTCGCTAGGGTAGGGGATGACCAGAAGACTGCTTTCGCAACATTCATGTTGAAAGCAGAAGCTAGTTATTGGTGGCAGACCAATAAAACTCGGGAAGGGCCAGGAGTGATGACCTGGGATAGGTTCAAGGAGTTGTTCTTCGAGACCTATTTTCCGGAGAGTTCGAAGAGTCAGCTAGAAGTGCAGTTTCTAGAACTAAAGCAAGGAACGATGACGGTATCTGAATATGCCGTGAAGTTCAACGAATTGGCGAGGTTTGCGCCATATCAGTCAATTATGCATGAGGACGGCGTAAGGCGAAGAGATTTGAACAGGGACCAAGCCCCAGGCGTATAATAGGGTTTCTGCTCCATTGAAGACATTTGCAAGCGGTGATGGAGAAAGCGAAGACTCATGGAAGGTGGAGGCGAGGCAGTGACAAAGTTCAACCAGGAACAAAAGAAGAAGAGGAATGAGAATGAGACTAAGAATGGAGGTGGTAGCAGTGGAAACAACAATAACAACAACAACAACAACAGCTTGAAGAGGAAGTGGAATGGGAGCATGGGTGCTGGACACCAGTAGGGTAACCAGCAAAACAAAAAGTTTGAAGCATGTGCGACATGCATGAAATTCCATAAGGGTGCGTGCTTGATAGGGAAGCGAGTATGCTATAATTATGGCCAAGAGGGTCACATCGCCCCAAATTTCACTCAACCGAAGAAGAATGTATGCTTCACGTGCGGATCCAAGGATCACTTTACTCGTGAATGCCCTAAGAAGACGGAAGGAGTGACAACCAGAAGAAATGGAGGTAACAATGGAAGTACATGGGCCATTGCAGGACCTGCAGCATCAAACAAACCCACAGCCAGAACCTTCAACATGACTGTGCAAGATGCTGTGCAATCAAAAGATGTAGTGTCAGGTATTATCCCAATCAATGATATAAATGCTTATGTATTATTCGATTCAAAAGCTACTTGTTCGTTTATATCGATGAATTTGCTAAGAGGTTAGAATTGCCTAGAGAAGAATTGAATTTTCCTTTGAACATAGAAATTGAGAATAAGGAAGTAATCCTCATTAGATTCAGATACAAGAACTGTAGGGTGAACATTAAGGAAAATATTTTGTTGGTAGATTTGATTCCGATTAGACTCGGGGAATTTGATGTAATTTTGGGGATGGATTGGTTTGCTCAAATATGGAGTCAGAATCGATTGTCACAAGAAGTGTGTAAACCTTATGACTCAAATCAAAGGTTGTATTTTATGGTAGTAAATCGCCTAGACAAATGAAATGTCCGATTTACTATGCAGCAAGAAATTGTTGAGTCAAGGTTGTGTGGGCTATTTAGCTTACATAGTCGATACTCAGAAGAAGGGTGTGAAACTAGAAGAAATACCGGTAGTGAGAGAATTCGAAGACGTGTTTCCAGAAGATTTGCCAGGACTTCCGCCTGACAGAGAAATTGAGTTCGTGATCGACTTAGCGCCGGGAACAGCATCGATATCGAAGGCCCCGTATAGAATGGCTCCGGTAGAAATAAAGGAACTGATGGTACAGTTGTAAGAGTTACTAGACAAGAAATATATTCAACCAAGCGTATCACCGTGGGGAGCGCCAGTTTTATTCGTTAAGAAGAAGAACGTATCGATGCGTCTTTGCATTGATTATAGGGAGTTAAACAAGGTCACTATTAAGAATAGGTATCCGTTACCTAGAATAGATGACTTGTTTGATCAGCTAAAGGGTCCTAAATATTTCTCGAAAATAGATTTGAGAAGTGGGTATCACCAATTGAAGGTAAGAAAGGAGGATATACCTAGAACGGCATTCAGAACTCGATTCGGACATTACGAGTTTCTGGTGATGTCTTTTGGTTTAACAAATGC
The DNA here is from genome assembly GCA_020205605.1 of Panax ginseng. Lineage (NCBI taxonomy): Eukaryota > Viridiplantae > Streptophyta > Magnoliopsida > Apiales > Araliaceae > Panax > Panax ginseng. The sequence continues at coordinate 21,559,695 of CM035143.1, forward strand.
CCCTGCTGCGTTCATGGATTTGATGAACAGGGTGTTTAAACCATTCTTAGACAAGTTTATGGTGGTATTTATTGATGACATCCTGGTGTATTCCAAAACTCAAGAAGAACACGTGGAACATTTACGTTTAACATTGGAAACACTAAGGAAGGAAAAGCTGTACGCGAAATTCTCTAAGTGCGAATTTTGGCACTATCGTGTACAATTTTTGGGTCACGTGATTGACAAAGATGGGATTTCAATGGATCCATCAAAAGTGGAAGTCAGAATCAATTGGGGAACAACCAAGAACACCATCAAGTGAGGAGTTTCTTGGGACCGGGCGTGTTATTATAGAAGATTTATTCAAGATTTTTCTAAGATAGCCAGCCCGCCAACAAATTTGATAAGGAAAGTCAGAAATTCGTTTGGATTTTAGAAATGTGAAGAGAGTTTCCAAGATTTAAAGAAGAAGTTAAGTATGGCACCTATGTTGACATTACCAGATAATACAGGAAATTGTGTGGTGTATAGTGATGCCTCACATAAAGGGTTGGGTTGTGTTCTTATGCAGAACGACAAAGTTATTGCGTATGCATCAAGACAACTAAAGGATTATGAGAAAGGGTATCCAACTCATGATTTGGAATTGGCTGCAGTTGTATTTGCTCTAAAGATATTGAGGCACTATCTTTATGGAGAGAAATGTGAGATCTACACAGACCACAAAAGTCTGAAGTATATTTTCACTCAAAATGATTTGAACATGCGTCAAAGAAGGTGGATGGAACTGATAAAAGATTACGATTGTGAGATCTTTTATCATCCGGGAAAAGCGAATGTGGTTGCAGATGAGGAAAGGTCGAGAGAAGCTGATGCTGATAACAACTTAGGAGGAGCTCATTTCAGCAATGACAAAACTGGAGTTGGAAATCAAATTTCCAAAAGAATCAACGAACAACTATTCCAGATAGAAGTTTGGTCCAACTTTAGTGGACAAAGTGAAGAATGCTCAACTACAAGATGAAGAGTGTGGGAAAATCAAAGAGAATCTGGTTGAAGGCGGTGATGTAAAATACAAGGTCGATACCGAAGGATTACTATGGTTCGAGGGAAGAATTTGGGTTCCAGCAGTGCTAGAACTGAAAGAAGAAATTTTGACCTAATCTCACAGCTCAAAATATTCAATTCATCCAGGAAGCACGAAAATGTATCAAGATTTGCGCCAACATTTTTGGTGGCCAAACATGAAAAGGGATGTTGTTGAATGCGTAGAGAAATGCTTGACATGTCGGAGAGTAAAAGCCGAACATCAAAGACCCAATGGATTACTCCAACCGTTGGAAATACCGGAATGGAAGTGGGAACACATCACGATGGATTTTGTGGTGGGTCTTCCAACTACTCAGAGAGGATGCGATGCGATTTGGGTGATAGTGGACAAACTGACGAAAGCAGCACACTTTCTACCAATAAAGATTAGATTCAATCTTGATCAGTTGGAAAGATTGTACATTAAAGAGATCGTTTCGAGGTATGGAGTGCCAGTATCAATTGTGTCCGATAGAGATCCGCGATTCACATCAAATTTCTGTAAGAGACTACAAGAATGCATGGGGACACGAGCTATGAATGAGTACGGCTTATCATCAACAAACAGATGGCCAAAGCGAAACGAACAATTCGTATATTGGAAGATATGTTGAGAGCATGTGTTATGGACTTTAAAGGAAGCCGAAGAACAATTACCGTTGGTGGAATTTGCTTACAACAACAAAGTTATCACGCGAGCATCGATCGACTTGCCACCTTACGAGGCATTGTAAGGCGTAAGTCGCGAACTCCACCAGATTTGGGATGAAGTCGGTGAATGCCAACCGTTAGGACCAAAATCGTACAACAAAGCTATCACGACGTTGTTAAACTCATCGAGACAAGATTAGTAGCAATTTCAAGATAGATAGAAAAAGTATCTTCGATCAACACGAGACAAGATCGTATATTCGACATAGAAACTTTTGTATTCTAAAAGTTTCTCCTTGGAAGGGAAAATTCGTTTTAGGTAAAAGGGAAAGCTAAGCTCGAGGTTTATTGGACCCTTTGAAGTACTGCGAAGAGTGGGAGAAGTGGCTTACAAGGTAGCTCTACCTCCAGAGTTAGAAAACATTCATAATGTTTTTCACATTTCGATGTTACGACCATATAAACCCGACTACAAACATGTGATCGAGTACGAACCGTTGCAGTTCGAGAAAGATTTGTCTTATAAAGAGGTTCCTATCCGGATAGTCGATGAGGAAAGAACAAGTGCTTTCGAGAATAAAGTAATACCTTCCATGAAGGTGATATGGAGGAACCACAACGTCAAGAAGCTACGTGGGAACTCAAGAGAAATGTTGAAAGAGTACCGGTTATTTGTTTAATCTCATGTCTTCGATTCTAGGGACAAAATCTTTGTAAGTAGGAAAGAATGTAACGAATGATTTGTTTGAGTTGTGATTACGAGGACGTAATCCTTGTAAGGAGGAATGATGTAACATTCCGAATTTTAAAGTGTAATATTAAATATTTATTGATTTATATAAATATTTAATGGATATGTTTATTATTGAATAAATAATTATTCAATTTGAGTTGATGTGATTTAGTTAATTATTTGTTGAATAAATAATTAAATATTAAATATTAAATATTTATTGAATTATATGGCAATTTGAGTTGATGTGGTTTAGTTAATTATTTGTTGAATAAATAATTAATGAGCTAAGTAAATTAATTGTTATGAGATTATATACCAATGTAATTTATTAAGTAAGCTAGAGAGCTTATAGTGATTTAAATAAAATATAATATTTTAAATGGGAAATTATAATTTAAAATATTAGTTGGTTAAATAAAATTATAATTATAAAGAAATTATAGTTTTGTGATAATGATTTATGTATTAAAGTAATTTAATAGATTAATATTTGAATTGATTAAATCGATTATTTAATTAAATAGAAGTGTGACAAATAATCTTGCTATAAAGGAGTTATTAAAATAAATTAAGCGAGTTTAATTTAGTTTTGCCAAACATGTCTTATTGCATAATAAGTCTTTAATCTAATAGTGTTTTATCAAACAAGGTATAAGGATTAATCCATTTGTTTTAATTCAGTTTACTAAACAAGGTGTAAGGATTAAAGGGTTTTTTTATTAGCTTAGCCAAACAAGCCTTATGGCTTTTGATTTTCAAATAAAATATAATCGATATAATTATATCTATATTTATATTATATCATTAATAGATATTATATCATATAATGTTATATTTTTATTACGTAGTTAGAGTTAGGAAGAGAAGAAGGCTCAAATTGAAGAAAAGAAAGAAGAAGAAAAAATACAGAGAGAAAAGTTGAGAGAAACTTAGAGAAAATTGAGAAAAGAATTGGGAAAAAGAATATTGTAATCATAACCATTTTCTTCTAAACTCTAGAGTATCATCTTCTTAATAAAAGGTAGGATATTAATCCTTGTATTTTATTTTTAAAGTTTAGTTTTCTTCTCCAAAGAGTTCTCTGTAAATAATTATGGATCATGAATTCTTGTGTATATAGCTTTAGATGATGATTGTTGTTGTAAAACTGTTTTGTTAAAATTATGTATGATTATAATCAATTACTTTATGTATGTATGTAAATTGTGAAGAAATATATCACAGTGAGTTCATATGAAAATATATATATGAATATGGCTTAGTTTAAAGTAGAAATTAAAGTTTTATTTGTTGTTAAATTGATAAATTAATTGTTAGAATTGATAGAGTATGTAAAATCATAATCATGATGTTTTGAATTTACTGTTTTGGTTGAAAAACAAAATCACAGTGTTGATTTTCATTGACAGTATAAAAAATGGAGTTTTGCCAAGAACATTGAAATTGGGTGTTGTATATTTGGTTTCAATCCGAAAAACGTCGTGGTTAAGGGTGTCATCTATTTGACACCCTTACACAACGTTTTTAAAAGCGTTGTAGTTAGGCACATTCTACAATGTTTTTTAAGAAAAAAACGTTATAGATTTGTTTTCCATAAATTAGCAAATGCTTGAAAACGTTGTAGAAGGTATGATTCCACAACGTTTTCTGGTTAAAAATGTTGTAGTTTAATATATCAGACAACATTTAAACACATATATACAACATTTTTAAAATGTTGTAGATTGACTTGAAAACGTTTTTAAAAAGAAAAAAAAAGTTGTGGCTCACCTATATTACCAGTCACCTGCAATCTGCTAATGCCATGATATATAACTAAAAAAGGTCTAAATTCTCATTTAAATTTAAAGCCAAAATGTATCAACCATTCAAAATAAATCCCAATAATACCATTCGTTTACAGTTTCAAATTACTACATCCACAAAATATATACCAAACTATCCATATATACATCTCAAATTCACTTTTCAATATAAATTACTACTATATTGAATTGTAAATTACTACTGTAAAGAGAGGTCTCAGTCATACACAAAGAATATTAATACCATTTCTCAATTTGACTTGCATAACACATAGCAAGGGACTACCTTGTGGAATACTATGACATATATTCTTGTACCCATAAAGAAGAACACACATGAAAAGAACATAAGTGTTGGAATTTCTAATCTGAAACTGCTTTGAAATGGCTGCTGTCATAGTTAGTAGAAGCATCCTCTGCATAAAAAAAACAAAAAAAAACTCATGTAACTTGACATTTAAAATGAACTATACTTCATTTATAAGTATGAAATTTTGGACTATATTAAATCTAAAATGCCTATATTACCTTAGCAACTACCTTAGTGGGTATTCTCCATTAAGTCTAGTGTCAACACACTGCTTCACCTTGTCCTCGCTGAGTTTTGGAGTTGCCTATTAAGTCACAATTGAAGAATTAACTTTAGATGGAATATACCAAAAAACAAACAAGTCCAATAAATAAAGCAAACAAGCACTCTCCTAAAGGATCACCTGATGTGATTCTTATTGCCAGAGAAAATTTTATATTGTGCAGATTCTGGTTTCTCATTGTGATTCTTTCTAATGTGATTACTTTGTTTCAGGATGCTTGGGATTCATTTATCTCCGAAGATGTCATCATCTCAACTAGAGGATAAGTGTTCACCAAAAACCATATATGTATACTGGGTTAAGAGCCTTCAGATACTCAAACAGAGATAGGCAACAACTATTTCTGTTTTATACAAGAAGTTCACCTTCGAAATGTCTTTCATTGAAAAAAAATTCTTGGAACTCAGTGTTACTTCAAGGAATGATCTAAAACCCTAGAAATCACTGACAATTTATAGTTCAGGAATTACTTGACAGCTGAATAATGTTTGCTATATATCAGAAATTACAAATGACATTTGATGAGACAATTTTTCTATCAAGATTATAACTGTACTTGAGTATACAAACCAAATCTAACCACATTTCAATAAGTAAATTTAATCACTCCCCTTAATCTATGGCAAGAGGGTATAGTATATAAGCTTCTAAACTAAAGTTTTGAGAAACTGGAAACATGGAGACTCCACAAGTTTACCTTGGCCACAATTATTGGCACACTTCCCACCAATTACATCATAATTCCCCAATACTCTTTAATAGAAAATATAAAATCCCAAGTAAACAAGATTATGCTATTCTCAATAACTGATTATCCAAATTTACACAGCAGAAAGGAACATAACTTACTAATTACAGAGAGACAGAGAAGGAAAGAGAACATAACTTACAAATTCTAAACACTCTTTTGCTATCCCTAAACTATCAGTAACAACCCTCGAACTTCTGCATAGCTTCTTGCACAGTTAAAATATGTTGGTAATTTCTGGTATGATTTTCTAGATAGAAATCGTAAAATGTTACAAGCTGTTAATGGCACTCAACCAGCCATTTTTCACATTAACATAGAGCATTTTAAATGATAACTATACTTATCAAAAAAATACGTATAACTAACTATACAATCACCCATGGCCCAAGCGATGTCTAGAACAAAGATATATATTTTTTTTGGGAAATGGAACCAATAACCCCCACCTCCCTCTAAAAGGCCATATAGCATGAGCCTAAGAGTCTACAGCAAGGGAAGAAGGGGAACTTGATACTTCAACAGATTAAATTAGAGATATCACACTTTACTTTTTCTCAATAGTTTAAAAAAAGAATCCAATAAATTAATACGTTCCGTTGAACTTTTTAACATATTAACAAGTCTCGTTAACTATTAATTCAATCACTTGCCTCAGGACAGTCCGTATGGGTGGCTATTATGCTATTATTTTGAGGAAGTTCCCTTATCCTGTTCACCTGCAATAAAAAATTAATAAATTAAATAAAAAAAACTCAAATAACACCATCACAAGAGAGAGCTTTAATGCAAGCATCAAAACTATCAATGAGGATAAGCCACAAAAAATAAATAAATAAGTTTCCACTCCATAAATTTACACATAATTAAACAAATAACTACTTGCATCACATAGAGCATAAGATAAGATTAAACAAGATCACACAAATTGTGCATATATATATAAATGTTTTTGTTTATGGATATAAGTGTGTTTTATTTGGTTCATACCTCTCCTGGATGTATAATAGTTTTGTACTTCTTCACAAAAGATGAGCATGATTCCTCGTTGAACTGAAAAATCAAGTGATTATATAGAAGATATCAGAAAAGCACGTTAAAATAATTCACGGCCGAAGAGGAAACAAAATAACTAATAGAATGACATTATAGTAGTATTACATGCGCAATGTGGTCTCCCGCTGCAACCCTCTTCTTAAATACCTCACAATTGGCAATAACCAGTGTATTGGGAACACTGCCATCAGTCTAGCAAACAAAAGAGGAAAGTAAACAAGAGAAGAAAGCATGAACAAGCTAAAAATAATGGCATGTATTAAATAGATTTTGTATGAGCGTATTACTTTAAACAGATCTATACAGTATGATGCCGTACTATAAATTCAGGGTTCCAACTTTCACAAATAAAATGTTCATTCAAGGCGCCAGCTTTCATGAATACATACTAAAGCAAGAGATATCGTCTTTCCTTCAATTATAAATAACTAGGCAGAAGGAGGGCTTAACCAACATCATACACTTCATCAAGGGATTAAACACAGTAGAACATCCTGCCTTATTCCAGGCAGAAGGGTGGGAAGAGTGTGGCAGAAAAATTGCATGAACACAAGAAAGAAACATGTACAAGAAAACTACAAAAAATAAAGGAAAATTCCTCATCATCAACAAAATTATGTATTAATACTAAACTCTGACAAAAAGAAACAACTGAACCAAGTATGTATTGGACCTCCTCAGATGATATAAGAAGAACGTCGCTCATCCTTAGGAACTTGTCAAGTGCTTTTTGTTCTTCAAGTGTTCTGTTAGCAAGGGTCTTTCCTCAAGGCCCAGGATAAAAAAAAATTGATGTCCCAACTTCTGCAGCATACTCCAGAGCAGACACAATCAGATCAGGGTGGAGCTCATCAAAACCATAACCATTGTAGAACAGGATCTTTGATTGTTTTATGGACATCTTTACTTCAGTTGATAGTTTAACCATCCAACTAAATGCAGGCTCCTTACTAAAATTTGCTCGACTGATGAACATAAAAAAAAAATTACAGTCACAACGATTTGCCAACAAGAAATATGTAGGTAAAAATTCATTGTGAAGATGCATTCTAAATAATCTGAAGAAATCTCAAATTCTGCACTTATACCTGCAAAAACCATGTCGTTGCAAAGGGTCCACCAAAACCCAAAACAGAAGTGTTTCATATGCACTGCTTGAACTGTTACCAATAAGATCCTGTTCACTCATACCAACCATTGAAAATTCCCTCTTTGCAAAGCACATCCGAGAGGAAGTTTCCATAGATTTCGTCTCCAACATGACCAATTATTTTATAATGGAGTCCAAGCCTTTTCAGCAAGATCAACCCCAAAGTATATTTACTAATTTGGAATTTATAGACTAAAAATCAAAGATCCTACTGATCTAAAACATATTTTTTTCATCTACTTTGAAAGGGAGATAGGCCTAGACATTGTTCAGTAAAGCACCCAGTAATATCTACATAATCACTAACATTTGGTGATTCATTTTATACATTTGAATTCTGGATTAACTACCATTCGTTTTGTTAATCTAAGTAGTTGGTTTGTACTAAAAATGGTCAAGAAATTGGCAAAACAATAATAATCGCAAGGCAGTTATATAAGTGGATAAAAAATATATAAGTAAATAAAAGAATTACAAGTAATTATCAAATGTCATCTAAAAACAAGAAAATTATTGAATTTCACAAACTTTTTCAGGTGGGGACTTGGATAATTCATCCATGTAAGCTTTACATTGCTCAGGAGATGAGGGCGTCAATTTTGGGACATTTAGTATGATATCCACACAGAGGTTTCCAAGAGTGGCCACATAAAAATTCTTTGTTAACAACACTTTTCAATCCCTCTCCTTCGCCGAAATATTTGGAAAAGCTCAAATGGTTGTCCGGGACAGAAACTTCAATCCCCTTGTTACAGTTCAAGACCGGAAAATGGGTTTTCTTGATTTTGGTGTTGTGATAAAGGGAATGTGAGAAACTGAATCTAATTTCTTAACTATAGTCCACAAAAAATGGGGGAAAAAACCCATACCTCCACAATTGCTAACAGAAGGGGCAGAGAATTTGCAGGCGGATGGAAGAGCCAAGGCTTTGGTGACATTCAAAGAGACACCAAACTGAGCACTGTTCTTGAAAGCCTCACATAGACACTTGGATTTGAGAACAGTTTTGAGGCCAAAGCAGCACGTCCCTTCTGGCTTACTCACTGTGCTGCCACTGCTGACGTAAGAGAGACAGTCCACCATATTTAGAACGACGGTGGAGCAGTCGACAGCCGGAGCTGGGGCGGCGTGATGAGAAGCAAAGACCACATTTGATGAGATCAGGACGGATTTGGGAGAGAGAGAAGAGAGCCTAGGGTTTTGTTCTACAAAAGAGTGCAGGCATTTTATTTTAATTTCAAATCGACTTTCGTGTTTTTTTGGAGCTCCGTGTTTTTTTAGATACACAACATTTTTAAAAAAAAATGTTATCTAGTTAAAATCAAAAAATACCCTTTTTAAATAGATAATATTTTTTCATATATATATCTACAACGTTTTATTAAAAAATATTGTAAGAAAAAATACTATAATATTTTTTTATAAAAACATTGTGGTTTAAATGTTGTCTATTTACAACTTTGTATTAGTGTGGTATAGCTGACCATGGAAGATAGTCGCGGTTTGCCTTTTATCTATTATAGACAATTGGTGATACTTGTCTTGTACCCATTGGTCTTCATCCAGCTGAGCGTCTATCAACACTCTAAGGGTTCCATTTCCACTTCTATGGGGAGCACTACTTCCATCCCATAGGTTAATGCGTATGGGGTTGCCCTAGTGGAAGTGTTCATTGATGTTCTGTAGGCTAACAGAGCAAGAGGCAATAAGTCAGGCCATTCTTTGTGGTTGGCTGACATCTTTTGCATGATCTTCATGATGTTTTTGTTAGCCGCTTCAACAACACCATTCATCTTTGGACTGTAGATAATGGAGTTAAAGTGTTTGATGTGGAATTTACTGCATAACTCCTCCATCATTTTGATGTTGAGGTTCTTAGCATTGTTTGATACAATTACCTCTGGTTGTCCATATCGACAAATGACATTATTTCTGATGAAAGCAATGATGACTTCTTCGGTAACCCTGGGGAATGAGGCTGCTTCTACCCATTTTGGTGAAGTAGTCGATCATGGTGGATATAAAGTGATGCCCATTACTGGATTTGGGATCGATGGGCCCGATCACGTCCATTCCCCACATTGAGAAGGGCCAAGGTGAAATCATATTGTGGAGCTCCCTCGAAGGGGTGTGGATAGTTGTCCCATGAATTTGGCATTGATAACACCTCTTGACATGATCATCACAGTTAGCTTTGAGGGTAAGCCAGTAATGTCCTGTTCTGAGGATCTTCTTAACAAGTAGGGGGGCACTCATGTGTGGGCCACATACTCCACCATAGACCTCATCCATGAGTCTCTGAGCTTGGTCCTGGTCCAGACATCTGAGGAGACCTAGTCCTGCATCTCTTTTGTAGAGTGCATCTTCGCTCAAGTAGAATTTCATAACAAGTTGATGGATCCGCCTTTTCTCAGTTGGGCTCACCTCAGCGGGTGTAGATCCATCTCATAGGTACTCCTTGATATGTTGATACCAAGGGTGCTGGATGGGAGGTAGCTCATCTGATACATCTCCAACATAGTTCCCATAGGTTGGTGCCTTTGTGCAGGGTAAATGTGACGTTTGGCATGTGTTCCTTATCCGACATGTGAATCAAGGAGGCCAAAGTTGCTAACGCGTCTGCAAAGTCATTCCTATTATGAGGAATGTATAGAAAGGAGATCTCTTCGAACTTTGAAGCCATCTGTAAAACTTGCCGATGGTAAGGTTGTAATAACCGTGAATCTTAAGTCACCATGTATGTATGTACATTTTTTTTAAACTTTGTATTATATATGGATACATACATTTATGGATTTCATTAAAAATGAAAGCCTTGTGACCTAATTATACATTAGGTAAGGATATTAAATAACCTAAGGGTTATGGTAACACGAAAAAGTAAGTATTTTATACGTATACTAACTTAAGTGGGTAAACTTAGTATTTCAAGTGACTAATAATTTTAAACCTAATTTTGTAAATCTAATTAGGTTATGAGATAAAATCATATGTATAAGTAATTAAACTTCATATGATTGGAGATGAAAGCCCTAAATTATCAAATTGGGTAACATTATTAAAATTATTGGACTATGTTTTATCTAGCCCAAATCAATTAAAGAGAAGCCCAAGGAAAATAAATTGTAATCCAATACTTAGCCCACTTGATTGGGGGTATTCTAGACATTTGATTAATCAAAATTGGGCATTTAAAATAAAAAGCTAAATGGTGGATATTATGAGGATCCTAAGTGGAATAATTAATCTAGCTTGTCCATTAGTAGACATGAATAAACATAAGACAATGTGGTAAGGCTCCCATTGGTCACCACTCCATTATGCACATTTAATCATGTTTAACCTAAGGTAAGTAATAATACAAAGTTTTTACCTAATGGGCAACAAAATAATTATGGGAGAATTATTAATGAATTGGCCATTTCATTTTGTAAACACAATTCATTCTTCCAACATCTCATTTTCTCTCCATCTTCTTCATCTTCTTCTTCTACCTCTTGCTCCCAAGCTAGCCAACTTCAAAGAGAGAAAAGAAAGAGAGAATTTCAGTAGTGGGAAGAAGAATTATAGGAGTTCTAGTGGTTTATGCCCCTAAGTTTATTAGTTACTTTGGAAAATCAAGGAAGGTAGCCACTAAGTCAAGGTATAATGTACCTTCATCTTCTTCTCTTACCTTGTTTTGATAGCTTGAGTTTTGATGGGGTTATAGACAACTACTCAAGATACACTAGTTATACATACCATCATGCATGGAACTAAGTATCTTGAGTGTTAGATCTAAGGCTTAGAGGAAGAAAATGAGCATATGTTCTCCAAGGGTGAAAACTCTTGTTTTTCTTCCACTAAATCTTGTGTAACTCAAGTTCTACAACTTGGAATTATGATCCGTCAAGGGGGTGCTAGATACATGAGTTATCTAGTAAACCCAAGTGGTAGATCACAAATCTAGTAAGTTTTGAAACCTTTAAGATTATTTTTCCCAAAACAGTCCACTTTATATGCTAAAGCTTTGAAACTCTAAATCAGCTATCGACTTGTTTTTCATGAGGCTGTTTCGCCAGTTCCTTGTCTTGTAAAAATCTGGAAAAATATTACAGAGGTACCTTATGAAGTTATCTACGCCAGAGGAAAAAAACGGACACGCTTGAAAGTTATATATTGTGCGTAATGACTATTTCCGTAAAGGACTCCATAAATATTATCCTATGAATATCTCATTGTGTATACACTGGAAAATTCCAAAATTTTTACAGCAACTTCATATATGTTAAGAGAGCATACCCTGAAAATTTCAGATTTTTCTGAGTAAAACTCAATTTATGAAAAATAGAGCAAGATCCGAGTGTTTTGGACACTCTAAAAATAGTAAATCATTTTCTAAAATTCTAGAAAAATTAGAGGATCATTGTTGGTTCATATTCTGTTAAAATCCAGAAGCTGAGAATTTTTGGAATCAGTTTGCTATTTTTCCTAAAAATGATTAGGTTATGAATAAAAGGAAATAAATAGTTAAATGATGCCTTTAATGAGAAAAATATGATTTTTATGCTTGAATGCTCATAATATATTATCTCATGACTATCTTAGGGCATTTTGATAATTTATAATAATAAATATTACTTATCACCTTTTATAGATATTAAATAAGAGGTTATTAAAGGATGAACAATTAGAATAAATTGTTTATTAATTTAATAAATCATTGGAATATTATTATAATACTAATAATATTATAATATGATGTTGTTATGTAAATAAAAATATTAGATTAGAGTATTATTATTAAATAATAATATTCGAGATTAAATAAAATATTATTAAATGATTAATAATATTAGTAAGTGAATAAAATATTATTAAATGATTAATAATATTAGTAAGTGAATAAAATATTATTAAATGATTAATAATATTAGTAAGGGATAAAATATTATTAAATGATTAATAATATTAGTAAGTGAATAAAATGTTGGTAATGATTTAAAGTATTATTAGTGAACCAATAATACTAGAAGGTGAATTAATATTATCTAAGTTAATAATATTATGTGAATTAAAGGTAGTCGTTAATTAATAATAACACTATCTAGGCATGATAATGTTTATAAGAACTTATTGTAATGTATGATATCTATGTGATTACATAATCTGATGTTATGTATTGACTAATTGAAAGACTAATTATAAGTCTCTCAAAGGAAGATAATTTAACTACATAAAGGATAGAAATTTATTTCGTGGTCAGTAACCTCACGATCGAGGCAAGTTTCCTAACTCAACTTGAGTTATTATTTTCAAAGCATATTAGTGAATAATTATTGATGATTATTCACGCCTTTTATTGATTATTGAAATTAGCACTTTGTGCAATTGAATTCGCTCTCTACCGCCATCGAATCGTGAATTAAATTAAAGTTCTTCATTTATGAACTGTTTATGGGATAGATCTATACTAATTGTATCAATTAGATCAAGAATGACTAAATTTGTTAAATCAAATGGATTTTAAATAACTCGTTTTATTAATTGATATGGTAAGAACTCTCGATCGAGAAATGAACAAATTTGATTATGGAATGATATCAATGTCGGATTATTAAGTGTTTATGCATAAATCACGGGGGTATGAAAGGTCGATCCCCTTGAATACCAAAACTTTTAAAAGGTCCATTTAAATCACCGAGCACCTTGGCAAATGTTCATGGTTATTCAAAACCACTCGATTCATGTTATTCAATTATCGAATATTCAATTGTTGATTATTAATTCATGTTCCTTCACAATCTTATATTATTGTTGAACATCAAGGCAATATTTCTTTCTAAGTCATGATATATATCCTTTGTCTTTATAAACTTGTGAAGCAAATTAGTTGCTTACTCTTGCTATATCATGACCTCTATTTTCGCTTAAGCCCAAGGATCTAATGCGAAGGACAATGGCAAGGGCAAGATCCAGGAGTAATTTTAGAATGAATGTTAAATTAGTTATTATCTAATGGAATTTCTTGAGTAAACTATTTGTATTATAAATGGTGTATTTAAAGTTAAGGTTAGAGAGACCTTGGGACCATGTTTTGAGACTTTTGTATAATGAACAATGTATGTTTATTATTTCGAAATAGTTATAGAATGCTTATGATGATGATAGGATCGTGAGCACTGAATCTGAGGTTAGAGAACCTGGATTTGGGGGCGTCACAAAGGTAGCAAATGTAGTTCTTTGGTTTGATAGATTCCCATGGATTGTTTGACTACCAACTCCGAATCCCCAAAGACAGTTAACCGTTTGATGCCCATTGAATGGGCAAGTTTTAGCCCCATGAGACAACCTACATACTCAGCTGTGTTATTGGTGCTGACAAACTGCAATTTGACGATGACGGGATACTGCTCCCCCGTACCAGATATTAGAACTGCTCCAGCTCCAAAACCTTCCATATTAATAGCTCCATCGAAATACACTTTCCATGTATGGCATGTATCGTACTGATGGTGTTGCTAAGCTGTCATTACCCCTTCATCGGGGAAGTAGGTTTCTAAGGGTTTGAAGTCCCCTGAAGGTGCGGTGGCCAGTTGATCCGCAATTCCTTGACTTTTGATAGACTTTTGAGTCACGTAGACGATGTCAAATTATTGTAGGATCAACTTCCATCTGGACAGCCGGCAATTTAACATGGGTTTATTAAACACGTACTTGAGAGGATCCACGCGGGATATGAGATGGGTTGTGTGACCATGGAGGTAATGATGTAACCTCATTGAAGCCCATGCTAAAGCACAACAAGTCTTCTCAATCAGAGTGTACTTGTGCTCACTGCTGCTGAATATTTTGCTGAGGTAATAGATAATTCGTTCTTGGCCTCTATTGTCTTTCTGTCCTAGCATGTATCCCATGGCATTGTCACTTATGGACAAATACATGAACAGGGGAACATCATCCCTGGGTGGTACCAACACAGGAGCTTTTACTAGCTGCTCTTTAATTGTAAGGAAGGCTTTTTGACACTCATCGTTCCATTTCATGGAGGAGTTCTTCCTTAACAACTTGAAGATGGGCTCACAGGTAGCTGTGAGTTGAGAAATAAACCTGCTAATGAAGTTGATTTTTCCCAAAAATCCCCATATCTCTTTCTCTGTCTGAGGAATAGGCATTTCTGTGATGACCTAGATTTTGGTGGGATCCAGCTCAATCCCTTTGTGGCTGACTAGGAATCCTAGCAACTTGCCTGATTTAACGCCAAAGGAGCACTTGGCTGGTCTCAGTGGTCTTCCTCCCTTCGGGACTTGATAATGCTGTCATTCACATATATCTCTATCTCTTTGTGCATTAAGTTATGGAAAAGAGCCATCATAGCTTGCTGATAGGTGGCTCCAGCATTGATGAGGCCGAATGACAACCGTCTAGAGCAAAAGGTTCCCCAAGGCGTGATGAAAGCAGTTTTCTCACGATCCTCCTTAGCAACCATAATTTGATGGTACCCCGCAAAGCAATTAGCGAAGGAGTACATACCGTATTGAGTAGTATTGTCAATGAGAATGTGGATAAATTGCACGGGAAAGCTATCTTTAAGGCAAGCTTTGTTAAGATCCTGATAATCCATGCAAACTTTCACCTTTCTTCCAGGTTTAGGCACGGGAACTATGTTGGATATCCATTCAGGATATGTGGACACCATGATAATACCAGCTTGAAATTGTTTCACAATTTCTTCTTTCACCTTTAAACTCCACTCAGGCTTCAATCGCCTGAGCTTTTGCTTGACTGGCTTGAATCCCTCTTTAATGGGAATTCGATGAAGAATAATGTCAGTGGACAAACCCACCATGTCCTCATGAGACCATGCAAACACATCCTGGAATTAGGTTAGTATTGTAACCATGTCATTCCTTTGGTTTGGGGTAAGTTCTGAACCAATCTGGAATAACTTAGGACTTTTTAAGGTTCTGAGATTGAAGGAAGTGGTTTGATCAAGGTTCAGTTTAGGTTTGTCTTTGACCCATTCTATGATCTCCTGAGGCACCTCAATGTCCTTGTGTATTTCCATCAAGGCTGAGTCCAACTTTACACCAAAGTTACAATCCTTGTGGAGAAGAGGCATCTTATTAGTAAGTACAGGCACATCTAAATTTAGAGTCCTGAAACAAAATATTCTTTCACTTGGTATATATGAAATGGTTTAATCAAACAAAGTGTTAGCATGTACTGACAAAATAACTTCTAATACTATACAACAAAGTAAGCAGTTATGATATCTACAGGGCAGAAAGAGTTCCTGCCCATTTTACCCTCGTCGACCAATGCAATGAGTGCTGCTTCAATTGTTGAGGGCAAAGTCCTGGTGGACTACAGTGATGGAGGGGCTGTCATCATTCTCCTTCTCCCGAATGATGACCATTATATCTGGACAATCATCGTCTGGGGTGTATCTGTTTGTATGTTCAGCATGGACAATGATGCGTATGCCTGACATCATTCTGACGATGTCTTGCTTAATTCTTCGTTCTTCCTCTTCCACTTTGGGATATGGAACAAAGACTTCTTTCTCCTTTACCAGTATTGGCTTGGGAAATAACATAGCCATTACGTTGGCTGGAACCTTTACCGGAGATTGTGCGGACTCATGATCTTCGAGGGAAGATAATCGTCATGTGGCTGAAGATGGAGGAATCTGCTTATGCTTATGTGGATTCCTGTAACTGGAACTGGCAGAATAGCCTAGTTTGGCTGTCCCGGTTTGACTGGACACTTGAATTGGGTGCTTAATTCCCTGATGATCTTTACCTAGCCCTCGTCCAGGCTGATGACCCAATGACATCATTTCTTGAGTAGCCGACATTACTTCAGCGAAAATCTTGGGTGTGAAAGGTGGCACCCCAATAGGGTGGTAGTGAGTGTTGCTTACCTCCAGGGCATGAAAATTGACCAGCTCAACTTCTGAATTGAAGTTTATGAGTGGTATGTCACTCTGTTTAGGACATTCCAGTTAAACATTAACCATGACTAGGCTGTCATTAATGATGTATTTTAGTTGTTGATGAAGAGTGGAGGGGACGTCCCTAGCCATATGAATCCACGGTCTTCCCAATAGCAGTTTGTATCCTGAATCTATTTTGAGCACGTGAAAAGATACGCAGAATGTATGGGGACCAATCTCAATTAGCAGTTCAATCTCTCTGACTGAATTTCGGCGGGATCCGTCGAAAGCTTTAATAACCGTATGGCTGCTTCGGATTCATTTGAGATCGACGTTCATCTTCAGCAAAGTAGCATAAGGACAGATATTCAGAGACGAACCTCCATCTATCAAAACTCCAGCTAGCATGCATCCGGAGGACAAAACTACAATGTGTAACGGCTTGTAATGACCGGTCCCTTCAGGCAGTATGTCATCATCAGTGAAAAATATCACATTGTTGTTAAAAATGTGATCAACCAAATGTTGAAAATTTTCCCCATCCACTGATTTTGGCAAGTAGGCTTCTTCCAAAACCTTTAGTAAGATCTTCTTTTGATCCTCGGAAGTTAAAACCAAGTCTAGTATTGAAATTTGATGTGGAGTTCTCTTAAGCTTAAAACCACCTTGGTTTCATTATGACCCATAGTGCGAAGGAACTTTTCAATCTTCTTCATGGGAACTTTCCCCTTTGATTTGATGGTAGGCTTCATCACCCGTTGGGGAAGATAAAGTGGATTTTCCTTCGACACTACAGCAGTTGTATGAGAGGTGGATTCTTCAACTTCTCCATAATTCCATGGGACTTTTTGTAAGCTGACAACAGGATATTTTGATCGTCGTCTGCTAGCTGTAGGACACCGCTGTCAATTAGGTTCTGAATAAGGTGGAGGAGTGCCCAACATTCTTTCGTACTATGACCGCGAGAATGGGAGTGATATTGACATACTCTATCAGAATTAAACCGACCTGAATGGGGATTAATTGGAGGCAGAAGGGAAGTGATCCTTCCTTCATTGATTAGCATCTGAAGTATCTCCTCCATAGGTTGGCCTAGGTATGTAAATTCCCTTCTATTGGCAAAATCCCAACCAAGCTTTAGCGCTTTTTCTCTTCGTCACTTTGTCTTCCATTGTTTCGTTCTCTGAAGGTGACGATGGAGTATTCATAACAAAAGGGAGGAGACTAGCATGCTCCTAGCTGACTATTTGGTGTATGACTTCATGCTGATAAGTTACCAGTTCTGCCAATTGCTCAATCTGTTTACATAGAGCTTTTATCTTTCGTTCCATTGCGAACTAGAACTTTGAATAATCCCATTTGTCAACACCATCTTTGATGGTCTAGGATGATTCACAGTTAAAATTGTAACTCTGTCCACTGCTCCAATTAATCATGTTGACCTATTCCTCTTTCTGTTGAAGAAGAGGGTTGTCTTGTACGTGAGGTTGATCTGGTTTGGTGACCACGATCTCACCGTTGTCTATTAAATCTTAGATCTTGTGCTTCAAGGCCCAACAATCTTGAGTATCATGTCCGGGTGCCTGATAAATGGATTTTATATCCACGAATCAATGTCCATTTCAAGCTTAATCGTTGTTATTTTCTTGTTTTCGTGTTCGTTTTTACTCGTTTCGTGTTCTTTTATGTGCAGGGTGGTTGTTGTGGCAAATAGTGAAGAAAGGAGGTCATTTGGAGCAATTATGGAAGCAAACATGAAGCAAGCAACATCAGTTAGCAGGGAGGTAGCCCACCGGGTGAGCCTATTTGGCTTGTATACCCCCGCCGGGGCGGGGGTCCCGAATTCTAGGTGTCCTGTTTCGCTTGAAACTCTGCTGGAACACAGATTTTAGTTTGTAGAATGCGCTTGGACTCTAATGTACATGGGATTTTGGCCAGGACTTCATGTTAGATATATATTCCTCAACAAACAACGAATTAATCATCATGCAAAGCAACTAACGAAGATTAATCACAATTTTTGATAGCGAGCAACGGAGTGGAGATTTTGAAGAACGATCGTATTGATTGCGGATTGAGACTAAATTGAAGGGTGTTTTGTGTTATTCTTCTACTTTAGTTTATTTCTGTAATTGAGAAGATGATATCTTTGATTTATTCAGTTTTTATTTCATTTATTATGAACTAATTACTTTTTAGGCTTAAGACGGATCTTTAAGTGGAACGATGGTTATGTAAACTTTGATTTCAGTTTAATAAGCTATTATCGAGTTTATCTATATTAATTTGAGCGTCAATTTATGAATTGCCTGATCAACGATTGTTTGTGGACTTGTATGAACTCGAGAGATGAAATACGGGTCTAGACTTAGTTAATATAACATGTGTTCTTGATTTTGGTGAATAAACAGAATCTTGATGAATGTTAGGGTAGATATATGCTTGACATCGCATGTAATCAGATAAATAACTTGAACTTCAACCTTCTTTAATTGTAATTCACATAGAGATATAGTGATTTAGTTAATTAAGGTGTTTAACGTAATTCTATCTTAACTATGGATTTGGGTTAATACGGGATTAGTGCATCGAGAGGTGGCTAGTTCTATATACGTGTTCTTGATTAATAAACTGGGATAGTGAATTAAACTGGAATAAAGGTGTAATAATCTGAGTGATGCTTAGAGTGAAGTCGAAAGCCTAATTCTCCATTATTTGTTTGAAAATTCAGTTTTTAGCGTTTATTGATTGTGTGGTGATTTTAATAGTTTTAATACTGTTAGTTTGAAACTGGAAATTGATTAGTTTAATAAAATTAGGATTAATAGTAAATTGGTAATTGTGAGGTTTAAATTCTTACTGAGTCTCTGAGGGAACGATAATCTACTTGCTATTATATTACTTGTTGACCACGTATACTTGTGTGCTGTGCGTAACTAGATTTTACGCAACAAGTTTTTGGCGCTGCTGCCGGGGACTTTAGTATAGATTTTATTATTTTGCAATATCAGTTTAATTAGTCCAGTTTTACTTAAACACTTTTTTTTTGTTTTGTTCTTCCTATTTCAGGTTTTTGACGTTGGTTTATGCAAACTCGGTCAAAAAAATCCAGACTTGCTTCCTTTTGAGGACGACATTGAGAGAAGGTTTCAGAGGTTAAGTAAGTGGATAAAGGAAATAAGGAACGAATTCGAAAACTTTGACAAAGAAGAAGCAATGGCTGCCGAAGACCAGAAAGCGTTGAGGGATTTTGCTACACCCAAGGTGACTGAGCTACAGTCGAGTATCACCAGGCCTGTAATAGCTACGAATACCTTTGAAATCAAGCCTGGGACAATTCAGATGATACAAAACTCGGTTCAGTTTGGGGGACTTGCAAATGACGATCTTAACGAGCATTTGATCAGTTTTCTCGAGATATGCGACACCTTCAAGTACAATGGGGTGTCAGATGAGGCAGTTAGACTTCGCTTGTTCCCGTTCACTCTGCGGGACAAGGCGAAGAGCTGGTTACACTCTCTACCAGCGAGTTTGATAATGACATGGGATGATCTGGCTCATAAATTTCTAGCAAAATTCTTCCCGCCAACAAAAACTGCAAAGATGAGGAACGAGATTACCATGTTTGATCAGCAACATGGGGAGTCATTGTATGAGGCATGGGAGAGATACAAAGAATTGCTCAGAAAATGCCCACATCACGGATTGCCTAAGTGGTTGCGGATGAACACATTTTACAACTGACCACATGGGAATCTCGGATTTAGTATTGATGCAAAGATCGGGGAGATTTTATGGCAAAGAACTATGAGGAGGCATATCAGTTGATAGAGACGATGGCTGCTAACAACTATCAGTGGCCCACGACAAGAATGACAGAACCTACAGTTGCTGGAGTGTTAGAGGTAGATGGAGTGACGGCAATAACAACATAGATTTCAGCACTCTCTAAGAAGTTCGATGTTTGGTCGGGGGGACATATACAACAAGTTGCAATTATTTGTGAGTTGTGCGCGGGTGAACATTAGACGGATCAATGCGCAATCAACCCAGAGTCAGTACAATTCATGAGTAGCTACAACAGAATTCCTCAGAATACATATCAGAATGCATATAATCAAGGGAATATGAATCATCTGAATTTGTCATGGAATAATAATCAGAATTAGCAAGCTCCGCGACCATCGTATCCCCTTGGATTTCAGAATCAGCAACAACCAGTTCAACGTCAAGAGAGGAAATCAGATTTAGAGGAGTTGTTGTCAAAATATATAACAAGTAATGAGGCAGCGATGAAAAACCAAGCAATGACCATCAAGAATTTAGAAAATCAGATGGGACAAATTGCCTTAGCATTTAACAACAGACCACAAGGGACTCTACCGAGTGACACCGAAAGAAATCCAAAGGGAAATCATGAACAGTGTCAGGTAATCACCTTGAGGAGTGGAAAACATTTGGATGGGAAAGATGCAGAAAATTCAGTTATCTCGGATGATAAGATTAATGACAACAAGGTGATTGAATAAAAATAGGGTGAGAATACGCAAATTGAGGAAACAAAGTTAGATGACAAGCCAGTTGTGTATCCTCCACCACCGTTTCAGCAGAGAGTCCAAAACCATAAATTAGATAAGCAGTTTGCGAAATTTTTGGAAGTTTTTAAGAAACTTAAGATTAACATCCCGTTCGAAGAAGCCCTAGAGCAAATGCCAAGTTATACAAAATTCATGAAAGGGATCTTGTCCAGGAAAAAGAAGTTAGAAGATTTCGAGATAGTGGCACTAACAGAGGAGTGTAGCGCGGTTTTACAGCGAAAGTTGCCACAAAAGTTGAATGATCCGGGGAGTTTCACCATTCCATTCACGATCGGGAACATGGCATTTAATAAATGTTTATGTGATTTGGGGGCGAGTGTGAACCTTATGCCGTTATCAGTTTACACAAAATTGGGTTTGCAAGCTCCAAAGCCTACGAATATCTCCTTACAGTTAGCGGATAGATCAGGTACGTACCCGAGAGGCATTGTAGAGGACATATTGGTCAAGGTTGATAAGTTTATATTCCCTGCGGATTTCATCATTCTGGATTTTGAGGAAGATAAGAACATCCCGATTATCCTAGGGAGACCATTTTTGGCTACGGGTAGGACACTCATTGACGTACAAAAGGTGAACTAACGATGAGGGTCCAAGATCAAGAAGTTAAGTTTAACGTTTTCAAAGCCATAAAATTTCCTACAGATGAAGAAGAGTGTTTTCGGATGGATATCATTGATCAAATAATCAGCGAAGACATGGGAAAGAGTTTGGTTAATGATCCATTGGAAACGACTATATTAAGAGATGAAGAATCAGATGATCCAAAATTTGTGGACTACTTGCATATGATAAACTCCCTGCCATGAGTCTGCAGATTCAGAGCACCATTTGAACCATTGCACACGGAGGAAAGATCAAGAATCAGAATGAAACCGTCATTGGAGGAGCCATCGACTCTTGAACTTAAACCACTACCTAAACACCTCAGGTATGCGTATTTAGGCAGTTCAAAATCTTTACATGTTATTATTTCTGCTGCACTTAACGATTTGTAGGAAGAATCGACTATAGGATGGAAAATCGCAGATATCAAGGGAATCAACCCATCCTTTTGCATGCACAAAATTCTGATGGAAGACGATGCAAAACCGACGGTGGAGCAACAACAATGACTCAACCCAATCATGAAGGAAGTTGTAAAGAAAGAAATTCTGAAATTGTTGGATGCCGATATCATCTACCCAATTTCCGATAGTAAGTGGGTTAGTCCAGTTCAGTGTGTACCGAAAAGGGGAGGAATGACTGTGGTACAGAATGATGATAACGAGCTAATTTCGACAAGGACTGGTTGGAGGGTTTGCATGGACTACAGAAAGTTGAATAAGGCGACCCGCAAAGATCACTTTCCTTTGCCCTTTATCGATTAAATGTTGGACAGATTAGCGGGACATGCATACTACTTCTTATTGGATGGATATTTGGGTTATAATCAGATCGTTGTCGCTCCTAAAGATCAAGAGAAGACTACTTTCACGTGTCCATACGACATATTCGCATTCAGGAGAATGTTGTACGGTTTGTATAATGCACCCGCTACCTTCCAATGGTGTATGATGGCAATTTTCTCAGACATGGTGGAAAAAAACGTGGAAGTATTCATGGATGACTTTTCGGTCTACAGGGACGATTTGGATGCTTGCCTAGAGAATCTGGTGATGGTGTTGCAACGATGCAAAGACACGAATCTTGTACTTAATTGGGAAAAATGCCACTTCATGGTTGAGGAAGGTATAATTTTGGGTCATAATGTCTCAATTCAAGGATTAGAGGTTGATAAGGCGAAGCTGGAAACAATTGAAAAACTTCCTCCACCAAGCTCAGTTAAGGGAATTCGAAGTTTCTTGGGACATGCCGGATTTTACAGAAGATTTATAAAGGACTACTCTAAAATTACAAAACCTTTGTGTAATGTTTTAGAGAAGGATTCGGTTTTCAAGTTTGACGAAGAGTGTAAATTGGCATTCGAGTTGTTAAAGAAGAAATTGACCACAACTCCCTTAATCGTCGCGCTGGATTGGTCAATGCCCTTCAAGTTAATGTGTGATACAAACGACTATGCTGTTGGGGCTATTTTGGGTCAATGCCGAGAGGTATTTCACGCCATATATTATGCAAGTAAGACACTCACGGAGACTCAAATGAATTACACAACTACGGAAAAGGAGTTGCTTGCAGTGGTATATGTGTTCGATAAATTCTGGGCATACTTGATCGGCACAAAGGTGGTAATTTATACGGATCACTCGGCTATTAGGTACTTAATTTCGAAAAAGGTTGCTAAGCCACGCCTTATCCGATGGATTCTCTTCTTACAAGAGTTTAATTTAGAAATAAAGGATAGAAAGGGGACAGAGAATCAAGTTGCCAACAATTTATCGAGGCTGGAAAATCAGGATACAAAGGAAGGGGACAAATGTGTAATTAACGAATCATTTCTAGATGAGCAGCTATTTGGGATCAATACGGAATTTCCATGGTACGCGGATTTCGCCAACTATCTAGTGAGCAACATCTTTCCCCCTGATTTTACTCGGCAGCAGAAGAAGAAATTCCTGCATGACGTCAAATGGTATATGTGGGATGAGCCTTACCTATTCAAGCAGTGCGCCGACAAGATGATTAGAAGGTGTGTACCCCACAGTGAAGTATAGAACATATTGCATGAGTGTCATTCGTCTGCGTATGGGGGACATTATGGGAGTGAGCGTACATCGGCAAAAGTGCTTCAAGCCGGGTTTTATTGGCCTACATTGTTCAAAGACGCCCACCAATTTGTTAAAACATGTGATAGATGTCAAAGGGTAGGCAACATATCGAAAAGGAATGAGATGCCCCTACAAACAATTCTAGAAGTTGAAATTTTCGATGTATGGGGCCTTAATTTCATGGGGCCATTCCCGTCCTCATTTACCAATCAGTACATTTTGCTTGTGGTGGACTATGTGTCAAAGTGGGTTGAAGCAGTAGCATTCCTGACTAACGATGCCAAAGTGGTTCTCAAATTCTTGCAGAAAAATATTTTTACAAGGTTTGGCACGCCAAGAGCCATTATAAGTGATGAAGGTAGTCACTTCTACAACAAATCATTTACAGCTCTCTTGGCAAAGTATGGGGTCAACCACAAGGTCGCTACTGCATATCATCCCCAAACAAGTGGGCAAGCTGAGGTTTCAAACAGGTAGGTGAAGAGAATTCTGGAAAAAGTAGTGAATCTGAATCGAAAGGATTAGTCTCTCAGGTTGGATGATGCACTATAGGCATACCGGACTGCGTATAAAACACCGATTGGTATGTCACCACACCAATTACTATGCGGGAAAATATGTCAACTACCTGTAGAGCTACATCACAAGGCCTATTGGGCCATTCAGAAACTGAACTTTGATCAAGCAGCTGTGGGTGAAAAAAGGATACTCCAACTAAATGAGCTCGATGAATTCCGACTTCATGCATACGAGAACGCTAAAGAATACAAGGAAAAAGTCAAGAAATGGCACGACAAGAAGATCTTGCACCGAACGTTCGAGCCGGGGCAATCAGTACTGCTGTTCAAATCACGATTAAGGTTGTTCCCAGGCAAGCTTAAGTCAAGGTGGTCGGGACCATTTACTATCAAAACCATTTTACCACATGGCGCCGTTGAATTCTGCAGTCAAAATCCATTGGAAACGTTCAAGGTCAACGGTCA
Source organism: Panax ginseng (assembly GCA_020205605.1). NCBI lineage: Eukaryota > Viridiplantae > Streptophyta > Magnoliopsida > Apiales > Araliaceae > Panax > Panax ginseng. The sequence goes on from CM035143.1 coordinate 21,584,711, forward strand.
ACGATCAACGGTTGAAATACTATTTGGGTGGCGAGTCCAATTGGGACGTCATCGCAATCACTCTGACTGACGCACCATAAACAGGGAGTAGTCAGGCTGAACGACTTAAAATCAAGCGCTAATTGGGAGGTAACCCAATCGTTTATCTTTGATTGATTATCGTACTGTTTATATTATAGCTTAGAATAATAGTTAGGAATTACTAATTTCATTAGGTAGTTATTTCGTTCTATAATTCTTGAAAATTTCTCAATCATGCTCAAATTGATCAACAATCTACCCACGTATGTGTTTTATGGTTTGCAAGATGTTTAAATATTGAGTAAGTGGAGCTACATGAAAGAAAAGAAGAGAACACAGCTCAGTTTGCAATGCCAAATACAAAGTCACACATCCGAAGTCGGGCTAATAGCCCATCTATGGGGTCGTTTAGGTTTTTATACCTTCGCCAGTATGGGGTCCTCAATCTGGGCACTTCAATTCGGCAGTTACGAAGCACAAACCCACTACTCTCCTTATTCCTATACTACAACTCCAACCTCCATACATTACCACTTCTTAACCCATAATTACCACTTCAATTCCATCTTACCACTTCTGTAACACATCCACCCACTACTCCATTACTTCCAGTACTCCTACCCACTACCACATTACTCCCCACCACCATCTCTATATATTCACACCCTCTCAACCTAACTTCCCCACAACCTTTTAACTACATATCACAAAGCCATGAATTAGGGTTCCTATTAGGAGAATCAACCTTGCACCTGAGAGTGAGTGTACAATACTATAAATTCTTCATCTTCTCCTTCCATATTTACCACAAAAAGCAACAAGTTTGGGGGAAGAACCCTATGTGCACATGAAGTGCTTGAGAGTTTATGTGAACCAAGTTGAGGGGAAGGTAGTGTGTTTGATAGTGTGTTCAGGCATTCATATTCGATGGTGTCTCAACCAAAATCCAAACAACAATGCAGAGAGAGTTCAAGGCCAACACCACCATCACAAATCTTCGACCATCACAAGTTCAAAAGTGCCGCCGCCGCTGATTTGTACGACTACATGGTCATAAAGGCTCTTACACCGGAGCGGGGGTTGGCACCGGATGCTCACGACAGTGAAATGATGCAACAGATTTATCAGAAAAGGGTTGGTCAAGTTCACAGAGGAGCCCGAGGTCACCGATGTTAACGTCGTCAAAGAGTTCTACGCTAACGCCGAGGACAAGGCACCTTTCAATGCTTTTGTGCGGGGTTGAATGGTCACGTTTAGTGCCGATGCCATCAACACATATTATCAGTTGTGGGTGCCTAGACAGTGTCAATATGCTCATTTGAGGGATTTCGACCCTGACTTTGAGGAGGTTCTCAAAGAAATGACCAAGCTAGGAACAACGTGGATCAAGGGTAGGAAAGGCGGTACAATTTTTCATAGCAAATATCTCAGTCGGTATGGGAAGATTTGGTACGCTTTTTATGTGTGAAATTGTTGCCATCCACGCACACCTCGGACGTGACTAAAGAGAAGGCACTACTCCTATATGCTATTATGCAAGACTTCATCATCGATGTTGGGGCCATAATCAGTTTTTCCATTCGTCGATGTCTACAGGGTAATTTTTCGGGCGGCTTGCCACACCCATCCCTAATTTTTGTGTTGTGTTGTCAAGCAGGAGTTTGATGGTATGATGATGAGCCCACTCAGATGCCCCTGCATCTACTAGACAATAGAATGATCGCGCGGTATTCGGTGTGGGCCGGAGGTGAATCTCATCTTAGAGGTTTAGGTTTTGTATTTCCATCAGCTTCGGAGGATAAAGCTGACGCTGAAGATACCTCGGATGATGAGGATGAGACAATAGGAGATCCGGGGACTGAGGCGGAACCATCTTTTGACACCATATCTAATCCTCAGTTTCTTGCATTTCAACAACACATGGAGGAGCACAACAAAGCAGCACAAAGGGAGATGAGGCGGCTTGCAATGTGACAAGACCATATATTTGATGCAATGAACATGTCATTCGCATCCTTGAATACGACACTCCAGAGCTTTAATCCAGCTACACAATTTCCATATCAATAGCCCATGCCAATGCCAAGGTTTCCACCAAGTGACTCCGAGGGAGAAGATTAACCACCACCACCCCAGACTTAGGAAATTACAGGGAAGTCCTCACTCATTTTATTGCTATATTCATACAATGAGGACATTGTTGTTATTAAGTTTGGGGGAGTTAGTTTTATTTTGCATTTTTGCATGTATAATGTCTTTATTTAGTATTGCATTTTACTTTGCATATTAGTGTTAGCATGTATGTAATCATATAGTTGCATAGTAGCTTAGGTGCATAGTTAGTTTAATTATGTTGTTTTATGTTTGCATTTATGTTATATATATATAATATTTAATTTAGTTAGCTATTGTGTTCATTTTGCATATGTCCTGCAGTGTTGCAGTATGTTTATTTTGGCCAATGATGAAATTGAGATCAAGTAGAGAAATACAACACTGAATGTTAGAACTATAATGTAGTTTTGAATCATGACTCAGATTTTGTGCGTGTTTGAAACTGGTATAAAAAGGTTAGCACGTTAATAACATCTGTGTTGACTGATTGGTTTAAATCGATACATAAATAGTTTCTAAAGGATAATGCTAGTATAGATAAGAGAATGACAAGAATAGGAAGTGAAGACAACAAATTAGGCAAGAACTTAAGTTTGGGGGAAAACGGAGGGTGTATAAGCTTTAGAAAAGAAAAAAAGGAAAAAGAAAAAGGAATCGAGTTGAGTCTTGTGGTGGGTTGAGGAGAATTACTCCCCATAAACACAAGTGTGAGATGGAGCGTAAAACGCACTCACCAACCATCTATAAAATAAAAAAAGAAAAAAAAAGAAAGAAAAGAAAAATAAAGAGAATACAGGAAATAAGGATAAAGAGTCCCCGTAATTGGAAAAAGAAAGCATGAATACCCTATTCGGACCCCTAATCTTGGTAATTATGTGATTTGAGTTGGAATTCATTTATTTTTGAAATTTTTAAGTTTATTCTGTATGAATCCTAATAAGAGATTGGTTATGTGTTGAATTTGAATTTAAATCAGTTAGCATAAATGTTGACCACAGACACACATTGTATTAGTGATGATAAGTATAAGATTCGAGGAATTGATGAGAAGTTATTGATTTGTTTTAATATGAAGTGTTGTAATGTTTGCTTCATTTTTTTGAGGCCGGATGAATAAATTTGATTCTATGATACTGTTGGGTTCGTAATCATTTAGTTAGATACATTACATATCATTGCATTGCAGAGCATGTAGTTTGTTTTGTGCTCGAGGACTAGCACGATTTAAGTTTGGGGGATTTTGATAAATGGATTTTATATCCACGAATTGATGTTCATTTCAAGCTTAATCGTTGTTACTTTCTTGTTTTTGTGTTCGTTTTTACTCGTTTCGTGTTCTTTTATGTGTAGGGTGGTTGTTGTGGCAAGTAATGAAGAAAAGAGGTCATTTGGAGAAATTATGGAAGCAAACATGAAGCAAGAAACATCAGTTAGCAGGGAGGTAGCCCGCTAGGGCGGGCCTATTTGGCTTTGTTAGAGTTTACGCCCTAGAGGCCAATTACTTGATATAATTGCTTAATATTTTGATATTATATTTGATTAAATAAATGAATGATTTTATTATGGTTTTATTTACTGCGTTATATAAATGTTAACATAATAAAATTCCTTAGAATAGTGATACAATTTATATAGTTTCAAGTATGTGAATTGAACATGAGATTATATAATTACAATTAGTATCATTGCTCTTAAATGTCCTTTATTCGAAGTACCATTGTTGATAGGACAACAATGATGCATCGAGACTAGTATGTGGATCGATCGATGACCAAATCTCATTGGTCATAAATATATGAGATATTAAGTCAATACATAGGTATGTGTTAGAGAACGATGTAATCGGGCGCACCCACCATGAGAATTCTATGTGGAGCATCGGCGTCATTAGCGATTCTCATAGTGACAATGATGTAATGGTCCTCGACCAAAATCACTATATTTCTACACGAGAATTTATGTACTTTGATATCATCAAATGTCACCTTTAATAGGGTAGACTATAAAAGTGATTATTGGGTACATCATGAATCGTGTAAGGAATATGAGTGATCTAGATGAAATTTAACCATCCTATATATTAGGGGTGATATCCATAGGCCTCTTGATTGAGTAGGACTATGAAATGCATGGCCATGCTCAAATATTGATTTGTTTCATATAGTCTACTCATTGATCAAGAAAACTTAGATTAAATTATGATGAGTATGACACATTCCATGACTCGAGTTTAATCTAGGATATTAAGGTTAAAAGGATTAAATTACATTGAAACATTTGTCACGAAGAGGTTGCATCGAATCATCAATCTTATTATTACTTGGGTAGCAGTGATGCATTACTAGATGCCGCTAATCGCTTATAATTTTATAATATGATTTTAAAATTATTGCCAACGTAATAATAACCTATAGGTCACACACAAAGAACGTTATTAAAAGGGAATTAATTTAATTGTAAGGATTTAAATATATCAATATGATTGATAGTATTTAAATCACGAAATTAAATTAAAAGGATGCTTTGTATATGTATATATATTAATTAAGTAAGACTTAATTAAGATATAATATATATAAATTCAGATTTTATTTTAATTAGATTAGGGTTTTTGATTAATTCCTATTTATTGCTATATATATGATATATCACCGTCTTTGGAAAGTTAATCAAAACAAAAACCCTAGCCGTTCTTAGAGAGAGACTAGAGAAAATAGTTTCGTAAAATTCTCATCCTTGGTGGCTAGTACCGCGATTCCTTCTTCTGCAGATCGTAGGACAATTCGTGGAGCGTTCGTGTGGATACCGTAGAGACGCAGTGCGTCAATTAAGGTTGGAGATTCAACCGCATCGCTTAATCGTTTTCTTAATCGGTATAATTTCTAACCACTGAATTATCTATTTTTCGCATGGATCCTGTTTAGGGTTTCGAATTTGGTTTAAATTATTCTATTTCCGTTGTGCGTTTGTCTGTCAAAACCCTATAGTGGTATCAGAGCTACTTGCGAAAAGATTAATTCAGATTACGTGTTTTAATTGTATTCGATATATATGATATATGATGATGCATGTTTACCGATATGAAATTGAATATATGATATTCCGTTGTATGTATATTCTGGTAATATATATGATGATACTGTTAATTGTATCTTTAATCGGTGGAATAACAATATAACTATTCTAATCGGATTAGAAGCATGAAGAATCATTTTAATATGATTAATCGAAATCGGAAATATATGACAAATTCAGGTGTCTTGTTATTCATTTTAATATGATTAAATCAAAACGGACATATATTATTTGTTATTATGGGTGTTTTGGTGGATTAAAATGTATGATTATTCAAACTGCTTTGATTCAGATGGAAAAATTATGCAATCATGTAATGTAGTTTGTATGGAAGAATTACGTATGGCCATCGGACCACCGCCGTGGGGAGACCCCTCGACCCCCGTAAATTACGCATGCGATGGTTGTGACGCCAATATGTTATATATAGTTTTCTTTAATTATATATAAATTGTTATGTGCTTATTGTGATATGCATGGTGCACGCTTATGGCCTCAACCCCATAGGTTAGTGGTTTTTGTTTTGAAATACTACTTGCATGTCGTGCCTTTCTATAAATTCTAATGTAATATTCTCTCTCATCTAAATCCCCTCGAATATAACTCGAGGTTTCTTTATGTCATGTAATAATTTGTAATTGATGAAGATGACAAGATGGAGAACACGATGGAAAGATGATGATGGAGAGGAGGCACATGCATGATGAAGATCCAAGGAAGTTATTTATTTTAAGATCTTTTACTACCTTAGATTGACCTTTAATCTTTCATTAGCTTGAAAAGATTGACAGTGGATTGGGCCATAACTGTGACACATTTAATTTCGCACTTTATTTATGCTTGTATGTGATATGATATGATGAATAATGTGCATGCTTAATAAGATTAAAATTGGTGAGATCTAAATTAATTTATAAAATCCCTCAATAAAATATTAAGTCTAAATCAAATGCCTTCCAATGAATAACACTCATCAAGACCTTGATCAATAGATGTAGGTTTGCCAAAGCAAAGTACCCTATTTATCTAGGTAAGATGCGATAGGATAATTGTGATATCCAAACTGTTAAAATCATTGGGCCCGACTTAACTAAGTTATCTCAATAGGATTGTGGACTTAGAGGCATAGAGTTTGGTTGGTACCATTAGATGGACTAGAAATAAATGTTGTTTACCAAACTATCCAAGAGTTATATATGATATAATTGACAAAAGGGTTGTCTACCTAAATAATTGTGTTTTAAGAGATTAGCTAACTTAAGTCATAATGAAATATGGATCTTGGCTCACTAGAAAGGTTTAATAGAAAATGCTTTCCGAATTAATGGTGAGGGCTATTAATTTGAATAAAATAGTGGGAGGTATATTTTGAATGTACTATTATCAATTACATAATATCAACTCTGCAATTTGACTTATTATTTTTGCACTTATAAATTGTAGATATCAATGGCAAACAACAACAACACAAATAGTCTTTCATTACGATCACCCTTGAAAAGGACAAGCTAAGTGGAATTAATTTCCTTGACCGCATAGGAACTTGTGGATTGTCCTCAAACAAGAGCGCAAGCTATATGTCCTCGATGGGCCCATTCTCGCAAAGACTACCGGCTCTCACAAAGACACATGTGCGAGACATAAGGCTTACAATAAGCATCAAGATGATGCTCGACGTGAGTCAGGTCATGCTAGCAACCATGAACGCCGAGCTTTCGGAAAGCAACATGAGTTGATGGATGCTTATGAAATGATCGAGCATCTCAAAAAATTGTTCGAAGGGCATGCTCGACAAGAGAGGTATGATACAAGCAAGGCGTTGTATCACTGCAAAATGGGTGAACGTGATCCAGTTGGTCTACATGTGCTAAAAATGATTGGGTATATTGAGTAACTTAATAGGTTGGGTTTTCCAATCACTTCGGAAGCCTAAACTGATCTTGTTTTGCAATCTTTGAACAACAGCTACTCTCAATTTGTTATGAACTATCTTATGAATGAAATTGAGAAACCCCTTATCGAGTTGTTGAGCATGTTAAGAACCGCCAAGAACAACATGAAAAGGCGTGACCCGCTCCCATAATGGTGGTGCAAAAGGGGAATGCTAAGGGAAATTGGAAAGGCAAGAAGAAGATAGGATCTAAATCTTTTGCTAAACCCAATTCCAAAACCAAACAGGCTTTAAAACCTAAAGGTGGGGTGGCTAAAGAAGGTGAATGTCACTTCTGTGGAAAACCTGGACACTAGAAAAGGAATTGTCATGCTTATTTGGAAGAAGTGATGAAAAGGAAAGGAAGTACGACTTATGATTCAGGTATATATGTTATAGAAGTCAACTTGTCTACTTCTACATCATGGGTATTGGATACTGGATGTGGTTCTCACATTTGTGTTAATGTGCGGGGACTCAAGAAGAGTAGGACTTTAATGAAAAGAGAGGTTGACCTCTACGAGTTGGGAATGGAGCAAAAGTTTCTTTGACCGGGCGTAGGAACTTATCATTTATCTTTGCCCACCGGGCTAGTTTTATAATTAGAAGATTGTTATTTTGTGCCTCGCTATAAGCAAAAACATTATTTCGCTTTCTTGTTTGACAAGAAAGGTTTTCATTTATAATAAAGAACAATCGTTGTTTGTTTTACTTAAATGATATTTGTTATGGTGTTGCACAATTGTTTAACTATCTCTATATTCTTGATTTAGAAATGCCTATCTATAACATAAATACAAAACGATTTAAATCAAATGATTCAAATCGACATATCTCCGCAGACATGTCGTTTAGGCCATATAAATGAGAAACGATATCCAAACTCCATAAAGATGGGTTCTTGGATTCATTTGATTTTGAATCATATGAGAAATGCGAGTCTTTTTATTAGGCAAGATGATTAAAGCCCTTTCACTTGTATTACGTGAACGGGCTAGCGATGTATTGGGATCCTTTGGGTGACAAAACCCTCGGGTTGTGTCATATACACATCCTTAAGGAGATTTCCGCTATGAAAGCGCTTTTGACATCCATCCGCCAGATTTCGTAATCATAAAAAGTCGCAATAGCAAGTAAGATCCTCGATGGATTTAACCATTGCCAATCGGAGAGAAGGTTTCATCATAGTCAACACCTTGAATTTGTTTGAAACCTTTTGCTACCAAATCGGCCTTTATAGGTTTGTACATTACCATCCATGCCGGTTTTCTTCTTGAAAACCCACTTTCACCCGATTGGTTTTACCCTTTGGGTGGATCAACCAGAGTCCATACTTGGTTAGTATACATGGAGTCCATCACATGCATTTCATGGCTTCAAGCCATTTCTAAATCTGTCCATTCATAGCTTCTTAGTAGAAGCAGCTCATCTTGATCTATGAGCATCAAATCGCTGCTTTTGAGTCACAAGATATCCATAATATCTCTCAGGCTCTTGGCGTGACCTACCAGATCTACGAATGCCTTGTGTAATTTGAGCAGGTTCACTTTCCATAATATGTTGTGGTTCCTGCTCACTTTCCAACTCAGGTTCAATGATATTTTATGGTTCTCGAATTTCTTCGAGTTCTACTTTCCTCCCACTGTTTCCTTTAGAGACAAAATCTCTTTCTAGAAAAATAACAGTTCGAGCCACAACCACTTTGTTCTCGTAAGGTTTATAAAAATAATACCTCTCTTGTTTCCTTTGGGGTATCCCACAAAATTACATTTGTCGATTTGGGTCCGAAACTTGTCGTAATCCGCACGCTTTGACAAACGCCTCGCAACCCCAAATCTTCATGAACGACATACTAGGATGTTTCCCACCCAAATTTCATATGGTGTCCTCTCGAACCGCCTTTGTAGGAACACGGTTAAGTGTGAATGCAAATGCCTCAGGGCATGACCCCGAAGCTTATTGGGAGATCTCAGATGACTCATCATTGATCGTACCATGTCCAACAAGGTTCGATTCTCCTCTCGAGATACACCATTCCATTGTGGTGTTCCGTGTGGAGTGAGCTGTGATATAATACCACACTCCTTTAGAAGGTCATCAAAGTCTTGGCTTAAGTATTCACCTCCTCGATCGGATCAAAGGGCTTTTATGCTTTTGCCAAATTAGATTTGAACTTCATTCTTGAATTCCTTGAACTTTTCAAAGGATTCGGATTTGTGTCTCATAAGATACACATATCCATATCTACTAAAGTCGTCAGTAAATGTAATAAAGTAATAAAACCTACCTCTTGCTAACGAACTCATGGGTCCACATACATCACTATGTATGGAAAGGTATGTAAGCTGCAACGATCCATTTATGGATTGAAGCAAGCCTCTCGGAGTTGGAATCTTCGATTTGGTGAAGCAGTCAAAGAATTTGGCTTTATTAAAAATGAAGATGAACCTTGTGTATATAAGAAGGTTAGTGGGAGTCACATTGTATTCCTAGTATTATATGTTGATGACATATTAATTATTGGGAATGACATTCCTTCCTTACAGGCTGTAAAAACATGGTTAGGAAAATGTTTCTCCATGAAAGATTTGGGCAATGCTGCCTACATTTTAGGTATCAAGATATATAGAGATAGATCGAGAAAAATGGTCGACCTAAGTTAAAGTATATATATTGATAAAGTGTTGAAACAGTTCATCATGCAAGAGGCGAAAAGAGGAAACTTACCCGTGACTCATGGTGTAAAGATCTATAAGGCCCAATGTCCTAAATCACAAGATGATGAGGAGCGTATGAGAAAGATACCTTATGCTTCGGTAATTGGATCTATCATGTATGCAATGATATGTACTCGTCCGGATGTCTCGTATGCTTTGAGCATGATGAGCAGATACCAGTCGAATCCAGGTGAAGGTCACTGGACAGCAGTCAAGAATATCCTCAAGTACCTAAAAAGGACTAAGGATTCATTCTTGGTATATGGAGGTGAAGACGAACTGGTAGTAAAGGGTTACACAGATGCTAGTTTCCAGACTGACAATGATGACTATAAGTCTAAGTCAGGTTTTGTGTTTTGCCTTAATGGTGGTGTTGTTAATTTGGAAAAGTTCAAGCAAGAGACAATAGGCGATTCTAAAACAGTAGGTCGAGTATATTGTTTGCTTCTAGTGCAAATGCAAGGAGGTCAGATGGATTAAAAGTTCATCATCGAACTTGGTGTTGTTTCAAACCATTGTTGATCCGGTTGTTTCTATATTTGTGATAATAATGGAGCCATTGCACAAAGCTAAGGAACCTAGATCTCACCAACGATCCAAGCATATACTTAAAGTGCGGTACCATCTCATCCGTGAAATCATTGATAAAGGAGATGTACATATAGGAAGAGTGCCAACAAATGATAATGTTGCGAGATCCACCGACCAAGGCTTTGTCGCAGCAGGAAGAACGCATTTTACACACTAGTTCCATGGGTATTAGATACATGAATGATTGGCTCTAGTACAAGTGGCGGTATCGTTAGAGTTTATGCCTAGAGGCCAATTACTTGATATAATTGCTTAACATTTTGATATTATATTTGATTAAATAAATGAATGATTTTATTATGGTTTTATTTACTGCGTTATATAAATGTTAACATAATAAAATTCCTTAGAATAGTGATACAATTTATATAGTTTCAAGTATGTGAGTTGAACATGAGATTATATAATTACAATTAGTATCATTGCTCTTAAATGTCCCTAGTTGAGTACCATTGTTGATAGGATAACCATGATGCATTGAAACTAGTATGTGGATTGACTAATGACCAAATCTCATTGGTCATAAATATATGAGATATTAAGTCAATACATAGGTATGTGTTAGAGAACGATGTACTGGACAGACCCACCATGAGAATTCTATGTGGAGCATCGAAGTGTCATTAGCGATTCTCATAGTGACAATGATGTAATGGTCCTCTGACCTGAAATCACTATATTTCTACATGAGAATTTATGTACTTTGATATCATCAAATGTCACCTTTAATAGGGTGGACTATAAAAGTGATTATTGGGTACATCATGAATCGTGTAAGGAATATGAGTGATCTAGATGGAATTTAACCATCCTATATATTAGGGGTGATATCCATAGGCCTCTTGATTGAGTAGGACTATGAAATGCATAGCCATGCTCAAATATTGATTTGTTTCATATAGTCTACTCATTGATCAAGAAAACTCAGATTAAATTATGACGAGTATGACACATTCCATGACTCGAGTTTAATCTAGGATATTAAGGTTAAAAGGATTAAATTACATTGAAACATTGGTCACGAAAAGGTTGCATCGAATCATCGATCTTATTATTACTTAGGTAGCGAGTGATGCATTACTAGATGTCATTTCACCGCTTATAATTTTATAATATGATTTTAAAATTATTGCCAACGTAATAATAACCTATAAGGTCACACACAAAATAACATTATTAAAAGGAATTAATTTAAATGGTAAGGATTTAAATATATCAATATGATTGATAGTATTTAAATCACTTAATTTAAATAAAAAAGATGCTTTAGATATGTATATATATTAATTAAGTAAGACTTAATTAAGATATAATATATATAAATTTGGATTTTATTTTAATTAGATTAGGGTTTTTGATTAATTCTGATTTATTGTTATATATATATGATATATCAGCGTCTTTGAAAAGTTAATCAAAACAAAAACCCTAGCCGCTCTTAGAGAGAGACTAGAGAAAACAGTTTAGTAAAATCCTCATCCTTGGTGGCTAGTACTGCGATTCCTTCTTCTGCAGATCGTAGGATGATTCGTGGAGCGTTCGTGTGGATACCGTAGAGACGCAGTTCGTTCGAATTGCATTGGAGATTCGACCGCATCGTTTAATCGCTTTCTTAATCGGTATAACTTTTAACCACTGAATTAACTATTTTCCGCATGGATCCTGTTTAGGGTTTTGAATTTGGTTTAAATTGTTCTATTTCCACTGTGCGTTTCTCTATCAAAACCCTACATTGTATACCCCCGCCGGAGCGGGGGTCTTGAATTCTGGGTGTCCTATTTTTCTTGAAACTCTGTTGGAACACGAATTTTAGTCTATGGAATGCGCTTGGACTCTAATGTACATGGGATTTCGGCCAGGACATCGTGTTAGATATATATTCCTCAACAAACAACGAATTAATCATCATGCAAAGCAACTAACGAAGATTAATCACAGATTTTGATAGCGAGCAACAGAGTGGAGATTTTGAAGAACGGTCGTATTGATTGCAGATTGAGACTAAAGTGAAGGGTGTTCTGCGTTATTCTTCTACTTTAGTTTATTTCTATAATTGAGAAGATGATATCTTTGATTTATACAGTTTTTATTTCATTTATTATGAACTAATTACTTTTTAGGCTTAAGACGGATCTTTAAGTGGAACGATGGTTATGTAAACGTTGATTTCAGTTTAATAAGCTATTATCGGGTTTATCTATATTAATTTAAGCATCAATTTATGAATTGTTTGATCAACGATTCTTTGTGGACTTGTATGAACTCGAGAGATGAAATATGGGTCTAATCTTAGTTAATATAGCATGTGTTCTTGATTTTTGTGAATAAACAGAATCTTGATGAATGGTAGGGTAGAGATATGCTTGACATCGCATGTAATCAGATAAAGAACTTGAACTTCAACCTTCTTTAATTGAAATTCACATAGAGATATAGTGATTTAGTTAATTAAGGTGTTTAACATAATTCTATCTTAACTGTGGATTTGGGTTAATACGGGATTAGTGCATCGAGAGGTGGCTAGTTATAAATACGTGTTCTTGATTAATAAACTGGGATAATGAATTAAACTGGAATAAAGGTGTAATAATCTGAGTGATGCTTAGAGTGAAGTCAATAGCCTAATTCTCCATTATTTATTTGAAAATTCAGTTTTTAGCGTTTATTGATTGCGTGGTGATTTTAATAGTTTTAATACTGTTAGTTTCAAATTGGAAATTGATTAGTTTAATAAAATTAGGATTAATAGGAAATTGGTAATTGTGAGGTTTAAATTCTTACTGAGTCTCTGAGGGAACGATAATCTATTTACTATTATATTACTTGTTGACCACGTATTGCGTGCTGTGCGTAACTAGATTTTACCCAACAGTGCCCCTCGACATGATAAGCACATTTCCGAGCAACATTGAAACCCCTCCCATTAGGGTTGGCTGGTGGAAGAAGATGCATGATTTTCTTCTGATTCGTCAGAAGAGTGAGGACGTTCTCGAGTGAGTCCCCTAAGGGTGTGAAAACTCGAGGGTGCTTGACTTCTCCACCTTTTGGCAATGGAGGGTTTGAAGACTGTGCTTGAAAGAGAGTGTAATTTCTCCTCTGGATAGGCATATTCTGATTGCCTTTTTGACCTTGTAGTATCAAGGAAACATCCTCCTCTTTCTTTTTATGGACCCTCTAGGGGTTGTTTCCATAATTTCTGAATTGGATGTGCTCAGCAACAACTTTAAGGGCAGCTAGGTCTTGAATCTTTCCTGACTTCAATCCCATCTCAGCCATTCTCCCCATGTTTAATCATTTCAGAAAATGGGTTACCAATGCCAGCTAAGACTCTTTCATAGAAAGGAGCTTCTTGTATGTCTCTGAAGGTCATGACCATTTTTGACTCCGTCGTGGAAGAAATAACTTGAGCAGCTAGGCGCCTCCACCTTTGAGCATACTCTTTGAAAGACTTATTGGACTATTTCTTGACCTTGGTAATCTGGTACCGGTCAGGAGCCATCTGAGATTGAAAGCTGTATTGAGTGAGGAAGGCATGAGCTAGCTCTTCCCAACTATGTATCTTTTAGTTGTCTAATCTGGTATACAACGAACGGGCTTCTCCAGTTAGACTCTTCTGGAACAGCTGCATTCTGAGCTTCTCGTCCTCTGCATATGATCCAAGTTCTCCAATGAACACCTTTAAATGTGTGTAAGGATCTCCTAACCCATCATAGTTTTTGAAGTCTGGAGTTTTGAACTTTTCTGGATAATGAATACCAGGGAATATACAAAGGTAAGCATATGAGACACTTCTGTGTGCTCCAATTCCTTTGATAGAATGAAGGGTTTCTTCCATTTGAAGGACTTTCTTCCTGATGTCACCGGTGTCTGGATCTCCTTTGAGATGGGTGGTATGATGAATTTTATTGGTCGTATCCAACTAAAGTTCAAGTACTATAATGGCTTTATCAAGACCTTGGGTTCCTCCTTGTATAGAGGATTCAGCATGTAAGGGTATCCTTGTACCCTGAGTAGACTGGTGTAGTTCTTTAAGTAGAACAGCCAAATCTGTGATTTGTTTACTTAATCCGTCAAATTCTTTGCGAGAAACTGGATTAAGGTCAGTCTGGTATGATGACTACATAATTGACTATAGGCTCGTGGCCTTTTTGGATTTTGATCTGGTAATAGGTCTGATTGCTTCCCTACAAAAGACTTACGTAGTTTAGTCTTTAGGGAATGTGTAAATGTTTACATGCTGTGTGATGTATCCGCTCTAGGAATATTATCCTGTAAGGCGGATGTTAGCTGTTTGTAATACATGATATCATGTTAATTTAAATATGTATGTACACATATTTCTTCATATTTCTCATTACATGGAGATGAATATGGAATGAAATTACAAGTAACTGATTTTACAAGTAATTTTAAATGAGAAAGCATGAAGAGACTTTCCTTCGTGTTTGGTTTATCAGAGGTTGACCTATCTTTGGTTACTCTCGCGGCTTTTTGGCATGAAGGTTCCCAAATCATTGTAATTTACTCGACGGAAAGTTAATCCGGTCTTTCAACTGGAGCAAATTTGGGTGGTGCCTTTCCTGAGCCTCGTTGGAATTAGTCTTCCTACGAGTCCAGTAATCAAACACCGACAGGATAGCCTCCTGAAGGAGGAACCACACAACATACATTCACATACAATGTGGCTCACCGTTTATGAAAATGATGACATGTGCGAAACACTAATATCACAAGCAGATATAGTGTAAAGAATTAAGC
This sequence comes from Panax ginseng, assembly GCA_020205605.1. Lineage (NCBI taxonomy): Eukaryota > Viridiplantae > Streptophyta > Magnoliopsida > Apiales > Araliaceae > Panax > Panax ginseng. Next base: position 21,599,918 of record CM035143.1, read on the forward strand.
GCAATAAATTATATACATTCGTAAACATTCATTATAAATGTAAATGCAACATCCACACACAAGCATATAACAGTTTTGAAAAGATTGTAATAGCGGCTTAAGCCCTCTTACTGGAGTCCCTAGCAGAGTCTCCACCTGTCGACGTCAGGATTTTTATTTGTCCCTTTTCGTTACTTGTTCTTTGGTGTTCTCATGTTAGGTGAGATTTGTTTGAAAAAACAAGTGAAAAAGGTCCGACATGTATCATGTCGACGATGGACTGTTAAGAGTCGCCAGTTGGTTTTTTATATGGTTGTACCAACACAACCGAGAAAAGGTTTGCACATTGACCCACTGATGTGACACTGCTAAACGGGTCTGTGAAACTGAGATTCATTAAGGTCCGGTGGCTTGATTATGCGGAGGGAAGGTGTTAGGCACCCCCCGACATCCGTGTTACCATGGTGACCGCCACTTTTTAAGAAACTGTTATATGAATGTGTGTGTGTGGGTCAATGTGCTATTTATGGAAGTAGTGCGAGGCCTCATTCACACCTATATACACAGGGTTTGAATTTGTGTAAAAATTCAGTTTTAAATAAGATATGGCAATGATGTTTTATAAAAGAGGATTTTCAAACCCTTGTGCTCAATAGTAATTGAGACCTTTTACACTCTCATTTTTATCAAGTGTTCGACTGGATTGCTTTTAATTTTCGAGATGTGAAGCATCTTCGAGAAAATAATGTACAAAGCAGTGCCGAACTCCTCGTGGGCATGAAAACCATGTGAGGAAATCCAAACACCGTGAATAAATTTACAAGCTGCTTATAACTGAAAATGTCTATCACGAGAACCGAATCTAGATCCAGTAGACTGAATCTGTGATCACATGATTCCTAGGCTCACATGATGCCGCAATTAATATGAAAGTAGTTGTATATATATATATATATATATATATATAGACATGATCAGCCACCACGAAGCACCTTCATGGGGGATTAGAAATGTAAATAAAGCTATAAAAGCAATCAACCACCACGGAATAGACTCCAAGCGAGACGAAAAGTAAAGAAAGCTGTAAAGACGATCAACCGCCACAAAGTAAACTCCAGGCTCATCGAACAGAGTTTGATACACAGTTCATATATATATATATATATATATATATATACAAAAGCAAATAAACGCTCCAGACATAAGTCTAGGCCCAATCAAGGTATAACTCGATAATGTTAGTCCATGTATAAATATATATATATATATATATATATATATATATATATATATATATATATATATATATATATATATAACAACGAATGAAACCACTTGACCAAAGTCCTAAGATACACACGCAACACGACTCTCAACGTGAAGAATGGTGTATGCAAAGATGAAGAGAAAGGCTTTAAAGTATGTGAGAAGGCTTACAGTAGGCTGCCAAAGAAGACTTCTATATCTTTAAATGGATGAACACTCGGCTCCCGCCGGTACAAATAGAAGCTATATGTGAGCTCATAATTGTTTAAAATGAGAAAACACTTAGTGTAGGGTGAGTACAGAGCAAATTTGACAGGGCTTCCTCGCCTTTTTCTTTTTTTAAAATTGCCACCCCAAGCCCTCTATTTATAGAGGGGGGAGCTACAAGTGTACCTGCGGCTAGCCGTAGATGTACCTGCGGCTGGCTGGGGTTCCTCAGGCTTCGTGGGTCCCACCGTCTTGAATTACGTGTATGCATGCACTGTGATATCCGCTCGAACTTTAAGAATTGCAATTCGGGCATCCGATTGAGGTATGTAAGACCTATTTTGGGCCGCCGTTGTCGAGAGTTACGCAATAACATGGGATTAGAGGTTGTACGAAGTCAGGAAGATGTGACCATGCCCTTCGGTCTTCAAGCTTTAAATTCTATTCGTTGTCCTACGTAATAGTCACTCGGGATTGGGCCTCCTTGGTTCTTGTGGACATTGCTGTGTAGAAATATATGTATGAAATGTTGAGACGGCGTGATGTGGCGTCAAGGTGGCAAGATCGCGACTTTTCCCCTCACCATGGTTATCTCCGGTTTGGGCTGATAAAGCAAATGTTGCTCAGGGTTATCTCTGAGATTGGACTGCTGCAAGTGTTGAAGGTCCTCAGTGTCATCTCTGAGGTGTTCTTGTCTTCCCGGTGTTATCTCCGGGTCTTGTACTTAGTGCCTCGGTGTGAGTGTCGAGGTTGAAGATGATTGCATGCATTTGAAAAAAAGAATTTCCGAGGTTATCTCCGGAACTGCAACTGCACTCCTTGGGGTTATCTCTAAGGTTGGAACTACTACTCCCAGTGTTATGTCTGGGACTGAGACTGAATATCTCGGGGTTATCTCCGAGATTTATCGGCCTTCTCCAGTGGGATTTCCAGTATTTGAACTGCATGCCTCGGGGTTATCTTCGAGGTTGGAACTGATACTCCCGGTGTGTGTTCCGGGGTTGAGACTGAACCTCCGGTAGTATCTGGACTGGATATGAGCTGTCTTCCAGGGTAATCTCTGAAACATGAATCTGCCCTCCTGCAATGTTAGTGACAGATGTGTAGAAAATTTTGAGTGTCTACAGCTGGGTTCAACTACAAGTTGTATTTACAGAGCCGATTTAATAATTTTCTAAGATGGTTGGCACGGTCATCCTTTATTTCTGGATTTGATGATGATATCATCCACGTATACCTCTATCTACTTGTGCATCATGTCATGAAATAGGGCTATCATGGCTCGCTAATATGTGGCACCAGCATTCATAAGGCCAAAAGACAATTGCCTATAGCAAAAGGTTCCCTAGGGGGTGATAAAGACTGTTTTCTCCCTATCTTCTTCAGCAACCATGATTTAATGATACCCGGTGAAGCAGTCAACAAATGAGCACATGTTATATTGCGCCGTGTTGTCTATTATTAAGTGGATGAAAGGTACTGGAAAGTCCTCTTTGAGATAGGCTTTGTTTAAGTCCCTATAATCCACACATACTTGTACATTCCCTCCTGGTTTAGGCACATAAACTATAATGGACAACCATTCAGGTAGGTTGATACCATGATAATGTCTGCTTTGAATTACTTCACAATTTCTTCTTTAACCTTTAGGCTCCGTCCAGGTTTCAGTCTCTTGAGTTTCTATATGACTGGGTTGAACCCTTCTTTAATGGGCAGTCGATGAATGACTGTGACGCCCCCAAAATAGGTATACATCACCCATTCTGAGTCACCAAATACACGGTACAGAAATCAAATATAAACTTCATTTATACAATACGACAAAACATAGGTGAGACTTTTAATATGAATATTGTCTTATAGACAATTTCCAAACTCAAATGGAGTCCTCATTACAATTATTATCACACTATTTTATAAAATAGTGAGGATTATTATAGCCATCATCGCGGACTATCACTCCATTCCCCGACTAGTCCCAGCTATATTCTCATTTCCTGAAGAGAACAATGAAGGTAAAGGGTGAGCTCAACTAGCCCAGTAAGAAATATTATGACTAAGATAATGCAGAATAAATTATCGTTAGCCTTCAATAGTGTTAATGTGACACCCCCAAATCCGGGTTACCTGACCCCCGAGTTTGGTGCTCACGATACACAATATAATTAACATCTAACTACCCATTCATGGATGAATACAATATTACACCACATTAACTGATATAGTTAATACATTCGTCCCAGGTTATCTAACCTTAACATTACAATCATACCCTTTAGATATACAAAAAGGGTTTACAAAACAACATAATAATAATAATGTTCATTAAACTATTCCAACAACATGCCTTTTCCTTTGTTCTTCTTAGCACCTCCAACCATTTTCGTTCCTAGCTGAAATGTTTTATTTAGCAAGGGTGAGCAACAAATTTGCCCCACAAGTTAAGACATACAATAAATGTATAAGAATCAAGAATAACAGACTATCTATTTCGATAGAATGACACCAAAGTTTGGGGAACTTTGAAATAGCTGAACAATTCATTAATCCCTAATAAGTCTTCTCGCAACCTATGCAACACAATAATTCGATAATGAAAGAGTACAACGCTTTCAAGGTCTCTACAATATTCAATTGAATAACAAGATGGAAATATTTTCCAGAGTTTATGTTGAGTGATCACAAAGGATCTAGGACTTCTCTTCTCAAGTAGCTATCAAAGATTTACTTTGATATATACCTAGGTGTATTAGATAACCACAAAGATTAAATCATAACCCTCTGTAAGTATAACAAATGATCAGCTTTATTATACCCTATATTGTGCATAATACTTAAAACGCGCGCAATAACCGAATGTACAACCAAATATGTTCCCTTTATATAAAAGGTTATTCTTCTCAGTCTTTGAATCAGAATTTGATTTCACAACGAAATACAATGATTTCAATATCTAATCACTTCTCTTCTCTTCTCTTCTCAAACCTATCAAGTTTTCCTTTTTGATCTAGCTGAAACAACTGACATTGATCTATCAATAACAATTGAATTCTCTTCTCTTTTCTTCTCGAACCTATCAAGTTCTAACAAATGTTCGTCTAGCCAAAATAATTAGCTAAGACATGTTTTAATACAATTAAACAATAGACAGAATTTAACTGTACTATTTGAAATCAATAATAGCTTCTACGGATGTAAATATCCAACAACAATTATTCTACAAGTATATTCTCAGAATCACTAATTCAATTTGAATTAATAAATATGCACTAACTGCGAATAATCAACAATAAATTATTGGACGTGGTCTAATCAACAATAATTAACCACCATAGTATTTAAACAGATATAACTCAAGGTTGAGTTAGGAAACTTGCCTTCCGCGTTGATTACTGCTACACAATATACTTATTTGCATTTGAAAGACCTATAATCACAATATCGGTCTCATAATTAGAATAATATTTCACAACACGAATCAATGTAATTTACAGTCACTCTTTCTCCTAGGCACATTACCACATAGTCACATCAGTGTTTATAACCTATATAAACATTTATCAAGTCTAACAAGTTTGGTCTGGTTGGACTTCGGTCTATTCTCGGTGTACTGGTCACCCTATCCGACAATTAACACTTATATTGTCAATTAAACTCGGTCTCTAAGCTTTAATATTATTTAGATAAGTCAAACATCATTTATAATATTTTTCGGAAGCTTTTAATAATTTATAAACAATTATTATAATTTATAATAATTTTTCAAACACTGAAGTCATTTTTAAATAATTTAAATATCAAATAAATCCATCGTCATTAATATTTAATAATATTAAAATATTAATGACATAATTGTCAAAATATTAAAGTTATTTATAATAACTTAAAAATATTTTAAATCACCAATATTCTTACTTAAATGATTTTTAAAGTAATTAAAATCATTTTAAACCATCACCATTGATATTTAAATATTAATGAAATTATCATCAAAAATATTAAAAGCCATTAATTATAGCTTAAAATATTTTTGTATCACTTTTCTAATTTTTAAATGATTTTTAATTCAATAAAACTATTTTTAACTCATTTATTTAATATTATAATTAAATAAATCTAATTTCATTAATATTAAATTATTAATGAAAATTCTCCAAAAATATGAAAAGTTATATTTTATAACTTAAAATATTTTTAAACACTTTATTCTTATTTAAAATAATTTTAATTCAATAAAACCATTTTTAACTCATTTATTTAATATAATAATTAAATAAATATAATATAATTAATATAAATTATTAACGAAAAATCTCCAAAAATATGAAAAGTTATATTTTATAACTTAAAATATTTTTAAACACTTTATTCTTATTTAAAATGATTTTTAATATATTAAAATTATTTTTCTCTAATTTATTTAATATACTAGTTAAATAAATTAAATATCATTAATATTCAAATAATTATAAATATTAATGAAAAATATCCCAAATAGTCAAAAGTTAATTTTCATAACTTAAAATAATTTTTAAAAACATTTTTGGTAATTTTTATAATTTATTTTCTATTTTTAATAATTTTCTGGGAATTATGAAAATAAGATTATTATAATTGTCGCTATAGGCTATAACGACAAGTTTCTGTCGTCTTAGGTGTTCTTGGCTCTAGAACACTGACAGCTGGCTTAGCATGTGGTCAACTTTGACCGGCTTTAATTCTTAATCCATACATGTTCTGGGAAGATAGAACCTTGATCTTGTAGTGTTTATATAACACTACAATTATCAATTATTATATAGGTCATACCGCATCATAGCAAGACGATCTGGCCATTCAAAGTCACTGTCAGACGTTACCTGGGTTTTCCAGAAACTCGGGTAGTTCGACTGGTCACTTTCAAGATCATTTTTCTTTAAGTTCTGGTCATGATTCAAGTAGTCTCAAGGTTCAAATCTATAGTCCTTATGTCAAGGAACATCACTAAAGCAACAGATCGGTCCAACAACAAAACAATATTCAGACTTAGCTCGGTCAAACATGGTCAGAAACTTTGTTCAAACTGTTTCTGGGTTTTTCCAGAAACTTAAACCGTGACCGAGTGGCCTGGTTTGACCACACACTACATTCGATCAATTGATGTTTTAAGAGATCTAAAGGTCAGGATCTATTGTCCGTACAACACACTACAATCTGGTTACAACAACATCAAAATATCACATAACACCTGACAGAACAAGGAGGTTGAAAAGCTTGTCAGATGCTGGAAAACGCTTTCTGGGTTACCCATAATTCCTCTGGTCATGCCCGGTCAACGGGTTTTAACCAATTATAACATGAAATCTAGACATCAAATGATTGTTATTTCACTTGCAGAACAAAGAACACATATCAAGCTATAGATCTAAAACATAAAACATCAAAAATCATGAACAAGGAAAGATTTGGAGCCACTGACATTAGCTTGTCAGTCGACATGTTGAGTTCATGGACAACTTAGAAAATCTTTAATTTTTACCCACTTTGATGCTATGGATCTATGATAGATCATCATAAAACATCATATAACACTTATATAAACACAAAACACGAACTCTATCTTAACATACATGATCAAAATATGAGTTAGGGTTTTATACCTTCTAGTTCAATCTTTGAACTTAGCTCTCCAATCTGATCTTATGGTTGCTAGGGGCTGTACTAGTGACTAAATCACTTGTATAATTCGGAGGTTTGGTGAGAGAGAGAGAGAGTTGTTGAGAGTTTGGGAGAAAAAATTAACCAAGTAATGAACTTTCTTTCTCTCAAATCTATATATATGATGATATAATACATTAGATCTGATGTTGCTTTTAATTAAGTAGCTGAGCTGCTGATATTTGAGTCACAAGGTCAAAAATAGTTGGTCACCAACTCCAAATATGGAAAGATTTGCAAGTTAGCTCATTAAAGAATGAAAAAGGGTATTATGGTCATTTGCATCATCATTTTAATGGCATTCTAGACATTATCCAAACCCTTAGGGTTTAACCCTAATGTTCTAACCTTTAGGTTTTACACCTTTTAAATTTCAAGGATTTTCTAATTAGGGTTTTAAAATAGAAAATTAAAATTTTAAAACTATAATTAGAGTTTCCTAATTAAATTAGGGTTTTCTAATCATATTAAAGTTTAATAATCACATTAGGCTTGCAAATTAGGATTAGGATTTTCTAATTAGGATTTAGGATTCCCGAATATGAAATTAGGGTTTCCCAACTTTCGTTTAGGGTTCCTAACTGTACGTTAGGATTTCTAAACCTGAGATTAGGGTTTCCAATCTCCCATTAAGGTTTACTAATGTTATACCCTACTCGATCAATCACTGATCAAAATTCTATATACAGTACAAACACGTACTCACAGATACCTTTATTAAAATTGCGATTTCTATCGAATCCCTATCCGAACTTAGGGTTCAGGTTTTAAATTCTCATTTAAGCACAACTCTACTCTTATTTCCCAGTCAATACATAAATTGACTCATTCTCTAAACTCGTATCACAGATACACAGCATAATTTTAAATGTCAATATCAATAATAAATAATAAAAAAATTATTCGTAAAAATTTGGATTATTCGAAATCCAGGGTTATTACAGTTAAACTGATAGAATACAATAGATAACAAGTTTAACTGCAGCAAAACAAATAATCAATTAGAAGAGACAAGTAAAGCATGATATCTACTATCTTCTATGATTTAATAGTTTATCAACAATTTTATTGCTGAGACTCAGCTCAATAAATAATCCACATCACTGAATTATCCATGCATTACGGGCCAATGATATTCATTATTATTACATCCATGAATTATCCATGCACTATGGGCCAATGTTATTCGTATTATCGCCAATGGTCATGATCATGCCAACAACTGTCCATCAATGCACTATGTGACACCCCCAAATCTGGGTTACCTGACCCACGAGTTTGGTGTTCACGATCCATAATATAAATAACATTTAACTACCCATTTATTTATAAATAGGAACATACACTTCATTAACTGATATAGTTAATACATTACCCCAGGTTCTCTAACCTTAACATTACAAATATACCCTTTAGTTATACAAAAAGGGTTCACAAATACAGCATAATAATAATATTTTTCATAACTAATTAATCACTATGTCTTTGCCTTTGTTCTTCACAACACCTCCTGCCACTTCGTCCCTAGCTGAAAAGTTTTATTTAGCAAGGGTGAGCAACAAATTTGCCCCGCAAGTGAAGATATACAATGAATGTATAAGTATTAGAATAATAGACTATCTGTTTTGATAGAATGACACCAAAGTTCAGGGAACTTTGAATTAGCTGAACAATGCATTAATCAATGACAAGGCTTCTCCCTTTCTATGCAATACAATAATTTGATAATGAAAGAGTACAACGCTTTCAAAGTTCTACGATATTCAAATGAATAAACAAGAATCAATTCTACGCAATAACAAAGTGGAATATTTTCCAGATTTATGCTGAGCAATCCATTGGATCTAGAACTTCTACTTTCTTAGGTATCTATCAAAGATTTACTTTGATACATACGCAGGAGTATCAGATAACCATAAAGATTAAATCTTAATTGTTTAACAACGAAACACAATGATTTTAATTTCTATTTACTTATCGATCTAGCCGAAATAATTGGCATCGATCTACCAATAACAATTGAATTCTATTCTCGAATTTATCAAGTTCTAACAAATGTTCGCTCAGCTTGTAATAATTAGCTAAAACATTTCTCAACATAATTTGACAATAAATGAATTATCTCAGATCATCGATTCTATCTTCTACGAATATGAATATCCAACAACGGTTATTCTACTGTAATGTATATTCTCTGAATCAGTAATTCAATTTGAATTATTAAACATGCACTAACTGCGAATAATCAACAATAAATCTCTGGACATGGTATAATTAGCAATAATTAGCCACTATAAGAATTGAATGAATATAACTCAAGGTTGAGTTAGAAAACTTGCCTTCCGCGTTGATTACAGCTACACAATAAACTTATCTGCGTTCGTAAGACCTATAACCAATAATATCGGTCTCACAATTAGCATAATAATTTATAACACACATCACTGTAATTCACAGTCAATTTGTCCTAGCCACATTAGCACATAGCCACATTAGTGTTTATAACCTATATAAACACTTAACAAGTCTAACTATTTCGGTCTGGTTGGACTTCGGTCCACTCTCGGTGTTCTAGTCATCCTATCCGACAATTAACACAGTTATTGTCAATTAAACTTGGTCTCTATGCTTCAATATTATTTTAGATAAGTCAAATATCATTTATAATATTTTTCGGAAGCTTTTAATAATTTATAAACAATTATTATAATTTATAATAATTTTTCAATTATCGTAATCATTTTTAAATGATTTAAATACTAATTAATTGCATTATCATTAATATTTAATAATATAAATATATTAATGAAATACTTGTCAAAATATTAAAGTTATTATTAATAACTTAATTATTTTTGAATCATCAATATTCTACTTAAATGATTTTTAAATTAACTAAAATCATTTTTAAACCATCACCATTAATATTTAAATATTAATGAAATTTATTATCCAAATATTAAAAGTCATTAATTATAACTTAAAATACTTTTAAATCATTTTTCTCATTTTTAAATGATTTTTAAATCAATAAAATCATTTTTAATTCATTTATTTAATATAATAATTAAATAAATCTAATACCATTAATATAAATTTATTAATGAGAATTCTCTAAAATATTGAAAATTATATTTTATAATTTAAAATATTTTCTAACACTTTATTCTCATTTAAAATAATTTTAAATCAATAAATCATTTTATCTTATTTATTTAATTTAATAATTAATTAAATCTAATATCATTAATATTAATTTATTAATGAAAATTCTCTAAAACTATTAAAAGTTACATTTTATAACTCAAAATATTTTTAAATACATTATTCTTATTTAAAATAATTTTTTATAATATTAAATTATTTTTCTCTAATTTATTTAATACACTAATTAAATATCATTAATATCCAAATAATTATAAATATTAATGAAAAATGTCCCAAATAATTAAAAGTTATTTTTCAGAATTTAAAATGATTTTTAAAACCATTTTTGTTAATTATTATAATTTATTTATATTTTTAAATAATTTCCGGAATATTCAAAAATTAAAAATTAATTAATCCGTCGTTGTAGGCCTTTAGCGACACAAAGTGTCGCTGTTGGTGTTCTTGAGCCTCAAGAACACTGACAGCCGGCTTAGCAACATACCAGGTTTGACCACTAATACAATCCAATCCAAAATGTTTCTGGGCTAACATGAACTTTGATCATGTAGCTGCAATGTAATATAACATCTAGCAATCTTTTATTTGGTCATAGCACATCTCAGCTGCAAGATCTGAAGCCATAAAGAAGCTGTCAGAACAAGTTCTGGGTTTTCTGGGCAACCAAGAAACCCAGCAGCTTTGAGGGTCTACTTTTGAGCTCCATTAATTCTATGTTCTGTTCTTTGTATTGGTGTTATAAAGGTTTAAAGCAATAGTACGCATACCATACAACATTTATATACAAATATCTCAGTCCACAAACATCATAATCGCCAGATTCAACTTTCCGTCAAACGTTGTCGTAAACGTAGTTCATCCGCTTTCAGGTTTTCCGAAGCTCGTGTCCGTGAATCGGATGGTTTAGTTTGACCACCTATAACGCTCGATCCGTTGATGTTTTAAAATATATAAAGACCTGCACCTATAGTCCAGTTATATAGGCTACAACATGGTTATCATAACATTAACATAGCATGGAAATTCTATCGATAAAGGCCTTCAACAATCTTGTATTTCGGTTTTCACTTTCTCTCGGGTACCCGTAAAGTGGTCGGTCATCATCTTTCAATCGACCCTCTTTGACCATGAATAACATGCAATCTAGACATGTAATGGCTCGATTTCTTTTTGCGAATAACGACCTCATACCCAAATACACACATAACAACTTAAAAAAAACAAAAATCATAAACGAGCAAGGATCTGTGGCCACTGACATTAGGTTGTCAGACCACTTTTCGAGCTCAAGAATAGTTTTGAAAAATCATCATTTTAAGGCACTTTGATGCTATGGATTCATGATAGATCATCATAGATCTTCATAAAACATCCATTAGCAAGATTCTAAACACAAAAACATAAAATTTATCTAAGCATACAAGATCAAATTATTTAATTTAGGGATATACCTTCTATTTTCCAATTCTTGATCTATGCTCTCCAATCTGTTTGTGGTGTTCTAGTAACTGATTATATGACTGATCTACCTTAGATTTTCGGAGTGTTGGTGAGAGAAAGAGTAGGTGCGAGCTTAGGAACAAATGGCTTAAAATTGTGGACTTTCTCTCTCCCAATTATATTTATATTGTGATATGTAGCTTAGATCTGATGTGTTGCTGTCACATAGAGGCTGAGTTGCTGAGATTTAAGTTATTAAGTCAACATAGTTGGTGAACAACTATAATTCTCGCAAGATTCACAAGTTAGCTTATTAAAAAAATAAAAAGGGTAATTTTGTCATTTGTAAAATAATTTAATGGCATACATGAAATTTGTCACACCCTTAGGGCTCTAACCCTAAGGTTTTAAATATTTAGCTTCTTTAAATTTCTAATTAGGGTTTTTAATTAGAAAAATTAAAAATTAAAAATTCTAAATTACAATTAGGGTTTGTAAAATAGAAATTTAGATACTTAAATATAATTAGGGTTTTCTAATCATATTTTAAGTTTAATAAACACATTAAGCTTACTAATTAGGATTAGGGTTTCCTAATTAGGGTTTTAGGATTCTCGAATATAAAATTAGGGTTTCCCGACTTTCGATTAGGATTTTTAACAGTACGTTAGGGTTTTTAATCCTGAGATTAGGGTTTCTAATATCTTATTAGGATTTATTAATTTTAAACCTTATCCGATCAATTATTGATCAATATCTCTATACAGTACAAATACATACTCTTTAATATAATTATTTTAATTATATTTTCTACTGAATCCCTAACCAGAAATTAGGGTTAGGGTTTCTATACTTTGTTAAGCATAACTCTACTCTAATTTCTTAGTCAATACACAAATTGACTCATTCTCCAAACTCGTATCATAGTTACACAACAAAATATTTAAAATTAATATTAATAAAAAAAAATTATTCGTAAAATTTTTATTATTCGAAATCCCGGGTTATCACATTCACCCCTTCTTAAAAGGATTCCGTCCTCGGAATCACCGCTTTCTTATTCTCTACAATCTTTTAAAGTTGTATCATCAATTCATTCTTAACAACACAATATTAATTTGTGTCTCAAATTCTAACCTGTGACTTGGATCTATTAAAAGAAAGCACTTCACAGAAAATATCCAACTCATATTACTCGCGTAATTTATGTATTATGCTAAATTGTTACCGGTCGCTTCTTCACGGGCAGTTGCTACATTTGGAACTGTCATGCTAAAAGTGAATGATGTTGGTCTTCCCTGCTGAGCTGATTCTTTAATCGCCAGGGTTTTTGCTACCGGGTCCCTTGTTGGCACTTCTCCTCTCTACATTTTATCTTCGGACAATTCTGGACCAGATGATCGGTCGACCCACACGCAAAACAACCTCGTGTCTTCTTTGGAATGGGACACTGAGGTGACATGTGTCCCTCTTGGCCACAGTTGTAACAGACTCCTTTTTTCTTCAAACAAACTCCTTGATGAAGCTTCCCGCAAACTAAGGACGACACACCTTTCTTCCTAATCTCTACTGGATTATTTCCTAAATTAATATAACCATCCCTCTTACGTTTATTAAGATCACTACTTCCACTACCACCTATCATATTATTTCCTTCAGCCTCCTTTCTTTGTTCTTGACTATTCTTTAATACAACTTCAATTTCTCCTTCAGCGATAATGGCTTTTTCTAACAACATTGAAAATGAATTAATTTGCAGCACATCCAACTTCTCGAGTACCAACAATTTCAATTTGTTCCTAAAACATCATGCTTTAAGCTCCTTAGTGTCCACTCGATGTGGAGCAAATTTTGCTAACTCGTTGAACTTGAAAAAATATTCTGTCACCGTCATATTTTCCTGCTTCAGATTCACAAATTGATCTTCCATATTTCTCTTTAGACCTCCCTTCCTTGGCGGCATTATCTGATAAAAATCTTACATTAATTCTCCTTTTCTACACAGATTCTTATTAATAACATAATAAGAATTAAAAAAAAAATTCTCATATAATCGCATATTTATTCAAAATAGCACATAATACATCTAGCACTTAATACATAGCACTATCCCTTTTTAAATAATATCAGGATTAACAACACAACTTTAAACAAAAGTTGTAATTCTCTATTCACACATAACTATTCCTTAGTTCATCAAACTTACCACACCTAGGGGTTCAGGAACTTGCCACAATTATATGAGTGTATGAACTTATCCTAGTCAGACCTTTGGCGTCCATTCGCTGAGGGGTTCAAAATATTTCATATAATTATGAGTCATGAACTTACCATAAGTATGAGTTTTAAGAACTCAAACATTAATCTTAATCTTATATTCATATAGAAAATAAAGATTTCACTCATATAAACATATATATATATATATATACATATGTTCACACATCGTTCTTGATATTACAAGTGTTAATATCACACACTATCAAAAGATACTATCGCTTAAACTTAAGCTATCTACCGTCCACTCCCTTCACCAGTCTTCTTCTTGCTGGGACACTTGTTGGCTTCAGCTTAGGACAATATATGAAAATATGTCCTTCTTGCTTAAAATTGAAGCACACGTTCTTCCACATCATGAATTTTTCCACGTGAGTCTTTCCACACTTGCTGCAGACTTGCTTCTTCTTCGGGTTTGAATTTTTTTAGAATCATCGATGTCGTTGTCCCTCTTTCTCTTTTTCTTGCCTTTTTACTGCTTTATTGTTCCTTCAGACGATCCACCACCTTCAGTCAACATCCTTTTCACCGCGCTTTCACTCGCTCATTCTTCATCATTTCGCATGCTTGCGCCGCTCCGTCTTCCATAACTCCTCTAAGAGAAATACTTTTCTCCGGAGTTCTTGAACTTCTGCAGATACTTGATCTTGTTCTCCAACTTTAGTCTTATTCTCTTTCTCCACCTTAGCTTCTTCGGACTCTGCCTCCTCATCACCACTCAGATACATCTCAGGATAATCGTCATGATCGCTCCCCAGATTGATCATAGGTTCATCTTCTCCCACCTTCTCAATCGATTTGCTTTGTCTTTGCACCTTTTGGCCATCGGCATCGTGCAACAAACCGCTAAGATCTCCGCACTCGTTTCATCTTCTCCGGACATCCTACCATCGATTCTAAATGACTTGATTAATACTTCTCCAAAGTCTTAACTTCTCACACTATATGTCCACATATCTCACTTGTCGATATATTTCCAAGAATCCTCACTTAGTACTCTAAATGAGTATTCTAGATTTCGCTTATGGTTATAATCCTAGGTTTTCTCCACCCCACTTAAGGTTTATAACCTATGTACTCTACTAATGAACTTGTGAAGCCTTGGTCACTACAAAATTTTGATACTAACTCATGACACCCCCAAATTCGGGTTACTCCGACCCCAGTTTGGTGTTCACGATGCATAATATAAATAACATTTAACTACCCATTTATTTATAAATAGAACATACACTTCATTAATCGATATAGTTAATACATTACCCTAGGTTCTCTAACCTTAACATTACAAACATACCCTTTAGTTATACAAAAAGGGTTCACAAATACAACATAATAATAATGTTATTCATAACTAATTAATCACTATGTCTTTGCCTTTGTTCTTCACAAAGACTCTCCTCGCCACTTCGCCCCTAAATTTAAAAGTTTTATTTAGCAAGGGTGAGCAACAAATTTGCCCCGCAAGTTAAGATATACAATGAATGTATAAGTATCAGAATAATAGACTATCTGTTTTGATAGAATGACACCAAAGTTCGGGGAACTTTGAATTAGCTGAACAATGCATTAATCAATGACAAGGCTTCTCCCTTTCTATGCAACACAATAATTTGAGAATGAAAGAGTACAACGCTTTCAAAGTTTTACGATATTCAAATGAATAAACAAGAATCAATTCTACGCAATAACAAAGTGGAATATTTTCCAGATTTATGCTGAGCGATCCATTGGATCTACAACTTCTACTTTCTGCATCTATCAAAGATTTACTTTGATACATACCTGTGGGAATCGAGATAACCATAAAGATTAAATCATACCCTCTCGCAAGTATAACAAGTGATCAGCTTTAGTATACCCTTTATTATGCATAATTCTTAACAATACAAGAATGGCAAATATACGACCTAAAATGTTCCCTTTATATAAAAGGTTGTTCTTCTCGGTCTTTGAATCAAAATTTGATTTAACAACGAAACACAATGATTTCAATTTCTATTTACTTATCGATCTAGCCGAAATAATTGGCATCGATCTACCAATAACAATTGAATTCTTTTCTCGAATTTATCAAGTTCTAACATATGTTCGTCTAGTCAGAATAATTAGCTAAAACATTTCTCAACATAATTTGACAATAAACAGGAATTATTTGTACTGTCCATTCTATCTTCTACGAATATGAATATCCAACAACAATTATTCTACAAATGTATATTCTCCGAATCAGTAATTTAATTTAAATTATTAAACATGCACTAACTGCGAATAATCAACAATAAATCCCTGGACATGGTATAATTAGCAATAATTAACCACTATAATAATTGAATGAATATAACTCAAGGTTGAGTTAGGAAACTTGCCTTCCGCGTTGATTATAGCTACACAATAAACTTATCTGCGTTCGTAAGACCTATAACCAATAATATCGGTCTCACAATTAGCACAATAATTTATAACACACATCACTGTAATTCACAGTCAATCTGTCCTAGGCACATTACCACATAGCCACATTAATGTTTATAACCTATATAAACACTTAACAAGTCTAACTATTTCGGTCTGGTTGGACTTCAGTCCACTCTCGGTGTTCTAGTCATCCTATCAGACAATTAACACAGTTATTGTCAATTAAACTTGGTCTCTATGCTTCAATATTATTTTAGATAAGCCAAATATCGTTTATAATATTTTTTGGAAGCTTTTAATAATTTATAAACAATTATTATAATTTATAATAATTTTTCAAATACTGTAATCATTTTTAAATGATTTAAATACTAATTAATTCCATTATCATTAATATTTAATAATATAAATATATTAATGAAATACTTGTCAAAATATTAAAGTTATTATTAATAACTTCAATTATTTTTGAATCATCAATATTCTACTTAAATGATTTTTAAATTAATTAAAATCATTTTTTAAACCATCACCATTAATATTTAAATATTAATGAAATTTATTATCCAAATATTAAAAGTCATTAATTATAACTTAAAATACTTTTAAATTATTTTTCTCATTTTTAAATGATTTTTAAATCAATAAAATCATTTTTAATTCATTTATTTAATATAATAATTAAATAAATCTAATACCATTAATATAAATTTATTAATGAGAATTCTCTAAAAATATTGAAAATTATATTTTATAATTTAAAATATTTTCTAACACTTTATTCTCATTTAAAATGATTTTTAAACCAATAAAATTATTTTTATCTTATTTATTTAATTTAATAATTAATTAAATCTAATATCATTAATATTAATTTATTAATGAAAATTCTCAAAAATATTAAAAGTTACATTTTATAACTCAAAATATTTTTAAATACATTATTCTTATTTAAAATGATTTTTCAAAATATTAAATCATTTTCTCTAATTTATTTAATACACTAATTAAATAAATTAAATATCATTAATATCAAAATAATTATAAATATTAATGAAAAATGTCCCAAATAATTAAAAGTTATTTTTTAGAATTTAAAATGATTTTTAAAACCATTTTTGTTAATTATTGTAATTTATTTCTATTTTTAAATAATTTCCGAATATTCTGTAAATTAAAATTAATTAATCTCATCATTGTAGGCCTTTAGTGACACAAAGCGTCACTGTTGGTGTTCTTGAGCCTCAAGAACACTGACAGCCGACTTAGCAACATACCAGGTTTGACCACTAATACAATCCAATCCAAAATGTTTCTGGGCTAACATGAACTTTGATCATGTAGCTGCAATGTAATACTACATCTAGCAATCTTTCATTTAGTCATAGCACATCTCAGATGCAAGATCTGAAGCCACAAAGAAGCTGTCAGAACAAGTTCTGGGTTTTCTGGGCAACCAAGAAACCCAGCAGCTTCGGGGGTCTACTTTTGAGCTCCATTAATTCTATGTTATGTTCTTTCTATTGGTGTTATAAAGGTTTAAAGCTATAGAACGCATACCATACAACATTTATATACAAATATCTCAGTCCACAAACATCATAATCGCCAGATTCAACTTGGTCAAACGTTGTCAGAAACGTAGTTCATCTGTTTCTGGGTTTTCCAGAAATTGTGTCCGTGAACGGATGGTTTAGTTTGAACACCTATAACGTTCGATCTGTTGATATTTTAAAATATATAAAGACCCAGACCTATAGTCCAGTGTATAGGGTACAACATGGTTATCATAACATTAACATAGCATGTAAATTCTGTCAGATAAAGGCCTTCAACAATCTTGTCAGGCTCAATTTTTCACTTTCTGGGTTACCCAAAAAGTGGCTGGTCATGCTCGGTCAACCCTCTTGGACCATGAATAACATGCAATCTAGACATGTAATGGCTCTGATTTCTTTTGCAGAATAACGACCTCATACCTAGCTACACATAACAACTTAAAAAAAATAAAAATCATAAACGAGCAAGGATCTGTGGCCACTGACATTAGGTTGTCAGACCACTTTTCGAGCTCAAGAATAGTTTTGAAAAATCATCATTTTAAGGCACTTTGATGCTATGGATTCATGATAGATCATCGTAGAACTTCATAAAACATCTATTAGGGTTTCTAATCCTGAGATTAGGGTTTCTAATCCTGAGATTAGGGTTTCTAATATCTTATTAGGGTTTATTAATTTTAAACCTTATCCGATCAATTATTGATCAATATCTCTATACAGTACAAATACATACTCTTCAATATAATTATTTTAATTATATTTTCTACTGAATCCCTAACCAGAAATTAGGGTTAGGGTTTCTATACTTTGTTAAGCATAACTCTACTCTAATTTCTTAGTCAATACACAAATTGACTCATTCTCCAAACTCGTATCACAGTTACACAACACAATATTGAAAATTAATATTAATATTAATAATAAAAAAAATTATTCGTAAAATTTTAATTATCGAAATCCCGGGTTATCACACACTACGGGCCAATGAGGACTTTTACCATATCATTTGTAACATTACAAGTCATGATTATACATATACATAGTCATAATCATACCAATCAACAAATCCATCTACGCTTTATGGACCAAAGATGACTTTCATCATAATATAAACACGAGGATGATGATAATGATATAAGAATTCAATTAAATGAAAGCAGAAGATAAATTTTAAAGATTTGTAATTCAATTTATCTAGAATTCAATAATGTCCAAATTGTTAACATGATACTGCTTTGTGGAGTAATATTCAAGAATAATATTATATCAAAAATAATTTGGATAGAAAAGAAATCAATTTTTTTCATGAATAATATCCCGGGTGAATAGTACCCCGTGAATAGTACCCCGCATGAAAAGATCAAAATTTAACAAGAATATTCAAAAAAATATCCTTGTGAAACAATACTAGATGAAGCATAAATTTCAAGGATATTCTACTAATTTCAAGGAGTATAGAAGCAATACTTTAACAAAATGAGTG
Source organism: Panax ginseng (assembly GCA_020205605.1). Lineage (NCBI taxonomy): Eukaryota > Viridiplantae > Streptophyta > Magnoliopsida > Apiales > Araliaceae > Panax > Panax ginseng. The sequence continues at coordinate 21,619,415 of CM035143.1, forward strand.
TAGAATTTGGAATCTGAAACAAAATAATACTACTTACATACTACAGAGTATAGAAGAAAATATTATTTCTTACGAATATTGAACAAAATAATATCACTTACCTTAAAAGGAGAGACTTACATTTGGTAGTAGCGAGGATATTCTTAAAGAAAACTTATACTATTTTCTACGCTCAAAACTTCCTTAAACTCAAAAGAAATACGCTCAATATTATAAAAGAAGAATTCTCTGATTCTGGTGTGATTTTAATTTCTAAACTAAGCATCCTAATTATAGGAGAATGGAAGGATACTATTTAGAATTTATTTCACGGACCAATAGTTGAAAGAATTCACGGGCTAATTTCTTCGAATTCACTGACGCCCAACTTTCAAAATAATATAATAATCAAATAAAACAAAACTTTATATTATATATATATAAATGGTATCAGAGCCAAGTTGTTTGAAGTTTTTAACCGCTGAGTAAAGATCTATTTAATCAACTTCTCTTTTCTGATTTCAAAACTTTATTCTTCTCATTATTCAAGTCACCCAAACTGTCTGTAGTCCACCTAGTTCGCCACAAACCTTTTGTAAGTCTCCAGGTGTGAGCAGTGTCTGGTTTAAGAACATAGGTATGAGTCTTAATGATAGCCAAGGTATGAATGGAAGAATAATGCTTAAGAATTATTTTTGAAATTATTTAAAGATGAGTAGATTATTCAGATCTAGCTCTTGATTAATTAATAACCCACGCCTTTTCCTCCTGCTCTCAGCATATAGTTAACCAAGAAGAACATAGTTATGAAAACATAAGTCAAGTACTCCATGATTGGAACTTACCCAGAGTTTCTCCTAGATAAATTTATCAGTCAACCTTTTTATATAACTTTAAAACTGATTATAACATTAAGACAATTGAAAACGTTTATGCAATTAACAAAGAATATGAAAAGTGTAGTCTTTTATCTCCAGATATTATTAAAAAACATAGAAAAAAGGGTTATAATTTTATTCATATAGGTCTTGTTCAAGTTGCAGTTAAACCACTTAACATTAAAGGAATTAATTCATGTATCTACCTTTGTCTTAGAGATGCTAGATTTTTGAATTATTACCCAAGTATTATTGAGCTATGGAATCAAGTCTCGCATAATGGTCCTATCCATTTCAATTGCTTTCCGATTTCACCCTTAGCCTCAAATGATCAAAATTTATTAAAAGCCTTAACATTAAATATTAAAACTTCTGGTGAGATTACTCAAATGATTGAAGAATCTCAAATTTTATTTCTTTGATTTACAGGATTTATTATAAGACTATGAAGTCAAACTTGAATGTTCATGCTCTTAATAAAAGTCCTAAAGATCAAACAGTTTTAATTCAAAGTTCAACTAGTGATGCTAATGTCCAGATCTCGAGAACAATCCTCTGGAAGGATATTACTTTACCTAGTCAATGGACTTTGGCATATGAGTTACCACAGTAGCCTGTAGTTAACAATACATTAAACATAGAAAATATTAGACAGTTTTCTGACGGAACTGTTAAAATTAGTTTTGAACGTACTAGAAATCTAGTCATACTAGAAGATATTTCAAGTTCATCAACACCTTCAGTTATCCATACTAGAAGAGACTGTGACGCCCCCAAAATAGGTATACAACACCCATTCTGAGTCGCCAAATACATGGTACAGAAAGTAAACTACAACTTCAATAATACAATTGTCGTGCAAAATACGATAACACATACTGTGAGTTTAAATACAAATATTGTCTTCTAGACAATATCCACACTCAAATAAGTCCTCATTACAATTATTCAAACACTATTTTACGTAAATAGTGAGGATTTGCTAAAACATCTTTCTAGAACCATCACTCCGCACTACCCATTGGTTCTCGCTATGTTCTCACCTCCTCAAAAATGGAACAAAAAGGAAAAGGGTGAGCTCAACTAGCCCAAGAAAGAATATTATGACTAAGATAATATACAACAAATTATCGTTAGTCTTCAACAGAAAAAAATCGATAAAATATAATAGACAACAAGTTTTAGATCAATAATCTGCAGTGGAATAACAATCCATTGAAGAGTCAAGTAGAGAATGAGTTCTACTATCTTCTAAGATTTAAAAGTCCATCATCAATTTTATCCTCGTAACAACAATCAATATACATCTTTAATCAATATTCATCTTTGCACTACAAAGCCAAAGATATTCATTTGTATCACCAGTTGGTCATGTTCATCTCAACACTGCTCATCTTCACACTACGGGCCAAAGATATTCATCGATTAATCATTCATCTTTTGCACTACAAAAGCCAAAGATATTCAAGAATATCATCATTTAGGACTCGTGGATGATGAAAATATTTTAAAGAAAACGAATCCAAAGGAGACGGAAGGACAAATAGTAAGGATTCGCTTAACGATTTTATCCAAGATCAATAATACTCCATAATAACCAATTTTGAAGCAAAATTCAAGAATAAAGATCAAAACATGGATACAATCAAAGATAGTAACCATAATAGACATCTTGAACAAAAAGAAGAAAATTTCATTTTTCGGTGAATAGTGCCGTATTCGTGAATAGTGTCGTATACGTGAATAGTAACCCCAACACAAAAAGTTCCAAATTTAATAAAAAGTTCATACCAACATTTCGGTATAATGATATTGAAGAAAATATCATTTTAAGAAGAATATAGCACCTCTTACCTCAAAATATCGTGTTTCCGACGGAATATCTCCAGATAAGGTCAAGGAATCTTGACCGATGAATAGAAACTCATAAAGTATCTAAATACTCACAAAATACACTCAATAATCTAGAGAGAGAAAGAGAGAAAGCTTATGTTTCTGGTGTGATTTTCAATTCTAACTTAGCCCTCTATTTATAGGAAAATGTTAGGAGACTTGACCTGCAACCTGATGGCTTTACCTTCTACTATTCTCACCCACCACATTTGAAATAAAATTCAGCCAATTTCTTCACCAACCACAAGTGGGGCCCACTCAATTCTAGAATTTTCAACCAAAATGCTAAATTCGGATACTTCAACAATTTCTGAACCAGTCACCTCTTAAAATTCATAACAAAACATACATTTAATTTTAACGGTTCAAAATTTGTGTGGACGATACTCAACTTATATATGTATAACATATCCAAAAATTACAACGATCCAACTGGTTGATTAAAAATTATAACTCCTACAATATATCTCAAAACCACCGGGTTTGATTTTTAATACCTCAAATCCGACAAAATACTGATAAAACACCTCAACATTAATTCTTTCATTCTTAACCACAATAAATATATCCAACATTTATATCCACATAAAATAAATATTTCCTTATCATATGAATCAATAATTAATTATTCACAAATAATATTACAGAATCACATTTATGACAACCAGGCCGTTCCCAGGAAAGAAAGGGCTTTCCAATAAAAATTTTTCCTTACTGGCGCGCAATTAGGTGACCAAACCTCTCCTTGACAGAACTTTCTAGACATTGCCAATAATGCTATCTAATAATATTATTCAAATAATATGAATTATTGATCTAATAATGGGAAATACTGTGCAGTGACAATTATTGAAACAACAATAATATAAAATATCAACGCAACAATTATTGAATCAATAAAATAACATATTGAACAGTAACTAATGTAACAATTATTGAGTAGTGCCTTCTTACGTAAGGATCAATAATTCATCAATACCGCATCCACGTGTATTACTATATTTTAACCACCGGTATTCCAACAATGATTGTTAATTCAGTAATAACTACGCTATTTATAAAAAAACTCAAACTTGTCGCTTTCTTCATCCGATGCTTATTTTGTTATGGGGCCCACAAATGATCATACTACTGCATTTAATATTCCCCGGCAATAAGAATATTCCACGACCAAATGAATATTCCTCGACAACAATGATTATTTTATAACCACTTGCATATTTTGCAAAATTTACACATTTCACTCATAACCGTGAGAATTATATCAAATTAATACCTTATTATTCACAATAATAATTAGAGGAAATTGATTTTATTTATAATAAGTTGGGGTCTTACAACCTCCCCTCCTTATGAAATTTCATCCTCGAAATTGACAAACGTACCTGGTGTTTCGAAAAGGTGAGGATACCTCGCTTTCATTTCTGATTCCAACTCCCAGGTCATTTCTTCAATAGCATGGTTTCTCCATAAAACATTAACTTGTGATATAACCTTGGTGCGTAGGACATGCTCTTTCCTATCCAAGATCTTAACAGGTACTTCTTCGTACGTTAAATCTTTGGCTATCTCGTCTGGTTCTAACGCAATAATATGGTTCGAGTCTTTCACATATTTACAAAGCATGGATATGTGAAAAACATTATGAACACGAGACATACTTGGAGGTAATGCGAGTCTATAGGCTACATTTCCTATTCGGTCAAGAATCTCAAATGGACCAACAAATCGTGGATTGAGTTTTCCTCTCTTTCCAAATCTTGTAACTCCCTTCCATGGAGCAACACGTAACAATACATGATCTCCAATATTAAACTCCACGTCCTTTCTATGAAGATCAGCATAACTCTTTTGTCGATCTTGTGAGGATTGAATACGTTGTCGAATCATTTGGATTTTTTCTGTAGTCATGCGTACTAATTCTGGTCCCACCAACGTTGCTTTTCCCACCTCGTCCCAGCATACTGGAGAACAACACTTTCGTCCATACAACACCTCAAATGGAGCCATGCCTATACTTGCTTGATAACTGTTGTTGTAGGAAAATTCTACCAATGGCAAGTACTTATCCCAACTTCCTTTAAAATCTAGGATACAAAGTCTTAATAGATCTTCAAGGGTTTGAATAGTCCTCTCTGATTGTCCGTTCGTTTGAGGATGGTATGCTGAACTGAATCGTAAATCCGTGCCCATAGCTTTCTACAAGCTAACCAAAAATCTTGAAGTGAATCTTGGGTCACGATCCGAAACTATGGATACTAGCATGCCATGCAATCGCACAATCTCATTAACGTATATACGAGGAAGGCGTTCAAGGGAATAAGTCTCACGTATCAGCTAGAAATGGGCAGACTTGGTTAATCTATCAACAATAACCCAAATAGCATCTATGCCTTTAGAAACCTTGGGAAGACCCGTAACGAAATCCATAGTAATGTGTTCCCACTTCCATTCTGGAATCTCAAGTGGTTGTAATGGACCCTTTGGCACTTAATGCTCCTCGCCTTTACATCGCCGACAAAGTTAAACACCTCGAGATAAACTCCGCGATCTCTCTCTTCATATTATTCCACCAAAATGTATGTCGAATATCATGATACATTTTGGTACTCCCAGGATGGATTGCAAACAGGGTGTTGTGTGCCTCCATCATGATTCTATGCTTCAAGTCGAATCGTTAGGAACATAAAGTCCGGAGTTGAATCTAAGTATTCCTTCTTCATCGATTCTCGCTCGAATAGCTCCTTCTTGGACTTTCTTCTTCATACGTATCGCCTCCAGTCCGTAGCTTGAGCGACTTTAACTTTATCGATTAAAGTCGATTCTACTCAGATATTCGCCATCATCATCATGGGTCCCTTGTAGAGTCTTTAATTCTACCTTCATCCTTTGCAAGTCATACGAATGGGCCTTTGCATTGACAATATCGCACTCAGATCTTGACATATGATCTTCTACTCAATCGCCGCCATTACGCTCGCTTTTCGTGATGATATTGAATGGTATGATCGTAATCTTTCAACAAATGAGCCAACGTCGTTGCCGCATGTTGAGTTCCTTTTGGGTGAAGAAATATTTGAGACTTTTATGATCCGTATAGATCTTCACTTTCTCCCCATACAGGTAGTGTCTCCAGATTTTCAATGCGAAAACGACTGCTGCCAACTCTAGATCATGAGTAGGATAATTCCTCTCATATTCTTTGAGTTGTCGTGAGGCATAGGCTATGACTTTCCCATGTTGCATGAGAACGCATCCTAACCCTTTGCTCAAGCATCACAGATATAACAAATCCGTCTGCATCGGATGGTATTGCGCAGCAGTGCAGTAAAATGAGTCTCCTCTTGAGCTCTTGGAAACTCTTCTCGCATTCCTCACTCCATAAGAATTTTGTATCTTCCGAGTCAATTTGAAAGTTAATGGAGTAGCGATTCGAGAAAATCCTTCCACGAATCTCCGATAATAACCAGCTAAGCCTAGAAAGCTACGCACTTCGGTCACCGACTTTGGTTGCTCCCAACTTTGTACTGCTTCAATCTTTGTTGGGTCAACAGATACTCCATGTTTTGACACCACGTGCCCAAGGAATGCTACTTCTTCAAGCCAGAACTCACATTTCTTCAGCTTGGCATAAAGCTTGTTTTCACGAAGCCTTTCAAGTATCAGCTTCAAATGGTGCTCATGATCTTCACGGCTTTTGGAATAGATGAGGATGTCATCAATAAAGATAATAACAAACTGATCCAAATATTCCTTGAATACACGGTTCATCATATCCATGAATGCATCAGGAGCATTAGTCAATCCAAAAGACATGACTAAGAATTCATAATGCCCGTCTCGGGTTACGGCGGCGATTTTGGAATATCCTCGCTTTTAATCTTCAAATTGATGATATCCGAATGAAGATCGATCTTTTAAAAGAATTGTGCTCCTTTGAATCGGGTTGAATGTGTCATCAATGCGAGGTAGCGGATACCTATTCTTGATGGTGACATGGTTTAATTCTCAGTAGTTAATACAAAGTCGCATACTCCCATCTTTCTTCTTTACTGAATAAAATAGGAGCACCCCAAGGAGATGTACTAGGATCGAATGAAACCTATGTCTAACAATTCTCAGAGTTGGACTTTTAACTCCTCAAGTTCAATAGAGCCATTCGATATGGGGTTTTAGAAATGGGTTTTGTACCTGGCTCAAGGTCAATAAAGAATTCAACATCATGTTCTGGGGGTAGACCGGGAAGTTCTTCAGGAAATACATCAAGAAATTCTCTAACAACAGAAATATTATTCAAATCTGACTTGTCTTTGTTCAAATCCATAATATGGGCTAAGAAAGCTTGACATCCGTTTTTCAATAAACGAATAGCTTTATGGCTTGATATGATAGTGACTGATTTTAGTGGTTTAGTTGTTTGAATTCGTATGACAGGTTGGTTAGGAATATGAAAACTAACAACCTTACGAAAATAATCAATTTTGGCATGATGAGTGGTTAACCAATCAATTCCTAAAATCACATCTAAAGCAAGTATCTTTAAAGAGATAAGATCAACAGGTAATGTGACAGTTCCAACTTGGATCATGCAAGATTTATAAAATGTGGATGTAATGAAAGTTTCACCCAACGAAGTCTCCACTGATAAATCAAAGTCTAATTTCTCCGGAGTCAAGTTTAAACGTTGAGCACAAGCAGGAGAGATAAAAGAATGGGTAGAACCCAAGATTCTAGTAAGGTATAAACTTCGCAAGAGTTCAAGATTATCTTACCAGTAATCACCTCGTTTCGGTTCCTCGCTTTTACGGTCAGACAAACGCTCTTCTAGAACCGGCCGATTTTGACTTATCCGGATGTTCCCTTGGAGTCACCATCCCGCTGATCTTGGTTTTGCTACATGTGATAATCTCGAGCTATGTGGCCTTCCTTTCCACAGTTGTAACATACCTTGGATTGTTGTGGGAGCGCTTTGGTGATATGTCCCTCTTTCCGCATTTGTAACATCTAACAAGGGCTACGCTTCCTCCTCCTCTAGAATTTGTTGTTGGTGTTGGTGTCAGTCTTTGATGTCTTCCGTCATTGTTAAATCTCCTCTTCAAATTTCCACTTGACTCACCTCTCCTATTATCATGGCCACGATGACCACCTGAGTGGTTACCGCCTTTGTTCGTATTTTTCCCTCCTCGTTGGTTATCATCGCTCTGATGACTGCTATCACCGGTATGACCCTGGTTGTGGTCCCTCGGTTGCACATACTCATTATCTCGCTCTAATAATTGAGCCATGTTTACAACATCTGAATATAAAGAAAATTTATGAGATATAAGATATTGCCGAATCTCGGGCTTTAGACCTCTCAGAAACATCCTTGTCATTCGTTCCTCATTTTCCACCAAATGAGGTGCAAACCTGGATAACTCTGCAAACTTTGCCTCGTACTGGGACACCGTCATGTTGTTTTGTTCTAGTCTGATAAACTCCACCTCCTTTATATAGATTTAATACTTTCGGAAAGTACTTGTCATTGAATAGTTTCAAATGTTTCCCAAGACATGCCGAAAAGTGCTTGTTTGGTCAGTGCGCTTCATAGACTCCCACCAGTAGTCTGCCTCACCGCAGAACATAAAGGTGGCGAATGGAACCTTCTGTTCCTCCGTGCATCCCTAGACATCGAATATCTTGGTAATTTGCTTAACCCACGTTTCCGCCATGATCGGATCCGGCTTTCCCTTAAATTCTGGTGGTATCAACTCTTTGAACTACTTGGCTGTGACAAGCCGCGCATTGCTAGTATTTCCACCCGTATTCTGTGCACGAGTTTCCCTCGTCTGGTTTTGCATAAAATGCAAAAAAACTTCTGAACATCCCATCATTCATCATTTGTTCGGTAGTGTTGTTTACATGAGGATTATTGCCTTCCTGTTGCACGATTTCCTGGTTTGTAACTAAAGGTTGTTCCACAGTCTCATACACTCCATTGTTAACGTTCTCAATAGCCATTCTTAAATACTGCCATAAAACAAGGGTTAATTAAACAAATTAACATATCACATAATATCCCTATATTATGACTGACCAACAAATAAGCTTAGATAGGACACACTAGCTAAGGATTTACTCATCTCTCCCCTCCTAGTTCTATTCCCCGATCTCCGCCAGAGACCATATCCCTAAGCTCTGATACCAACTGTGACGCCCCCAAAATAGGTATACAACACCCATTCTGAGTCGCCAAATACATGGTACAAAAAGCAAACTACAACTTCAATAATACAATTGTCGTGCAAAAATACGACAACACATACTGTGAGTTTAAATACAAATATTGTCTTCTAGACAATATCCACACTCAAATAAGTCCTCATTACAATTATTCAAACACTATTTTACAGAAATAGTGAGGACTGCTAAAACATCTTTCTAGAACCATCACTCCGTACCCCGACTAGTTCCTGCTATGTTCTCACCTCTTGAGAAAAATGGAACAAAAAGGAAAAGGGTGAGCTCAACTAGCCCAGTAAAGAATATTATGACTAAGATAATATACAACAAATTATCGTTAGTCTTCAACAGGAAAAAATCTGATAAAATATAATAGACAACAAGTTTTAGATCAACAACTGCAGCTGAAACAACAATCCATTAGAAGAGTCAAGTAGAGAATGAGTTCTACTATCTTCTAAGATTTAAAAGTCCATCATAAATTTTATCCATGTAACAACAATCAATATGCATCTTTAATCAATATTCATCTTTGCACTACAGGCCAAAGATATTCATTTTATATCACCAATTTAGTCATGTTCATCTCAACACCTGTTCATCTTCGCACTACGGGCCAAAGATATTCATCAGTTAATCATTCATCTTTGCACTACAAGCCAAAGATATTTAGTAATATCATCATTTAGGACTGAGGATGATGAAAAATATTTTAAAGAAAACGAATCCAAAGGAGATGTAAGGAGAAATAGTAAGGATTCATATAACAGTTTATCCAAGATCAATAATACTCCATAATAACCAATTTTGAAGCAAAATTCAAGAATAAAGATCAAAACATGGATACAATCAAAGATAGTAACCATAATAGACATCTTGAACAAAAAGAAGAAAATTTCATTTTTTGGTGAATAGTGCCGTATTCGTGAATAGTGCCGTATGCGTGAATAGTGCCGTATACGTGAATAGTAAACCCGACACAAAAAGTTTCAAATTTGATAAAAAGTTCATACCAACATTTCGGTATAATGATATTGAAGAAAATATCATTTTAAGAAGAATATGACACCCCTTACCTCAAAATATCAGTACTTTTGATTGGAATATCGGTATAAGGCTGAAGGAAACTTGCACTGATGAATAAAAACTCACAAAGTTTCTAAATACTCACAAAATACACTCAATAATCTAGAGAGAGAAAGAGAGAAAGCTTATGTTTCTGGTGTGATTTTCAATTCTAACTTAGCCCTCTATTTATAGGAAAATTTTAGTAGACTTGACCTGCGACCTGATGGCTTTACCTGCTACTATTCCCACCCACCACATTTGAAATAAAATTCAATATATTTCTTCACCAACCACAAGTGGGGCCCACTCAATTCTAGAATTTTCAACCAAAATGCTAAATTCGGATACTTCAAGAATTTCTGAACCAGTCACCTCTTAAAATTCATAACAAAACATACATTTAATTTTAACGGTTCAAAATTTGTGGACATATACTCAACTTATATATGTATAACATATCCAAAAATTACAACGATCCAACGGTCGGATTAAAAATTATAACTCCTACAATATATCTCAAAAACCACTGGTTTGATTTTTAATACCTCAAATCCGACAAAATACTGATAAAACACCTCAACATTAATTCTTTCATTCTTAACCACAATAAATATATCCAACATTTATATCCACATAAAATAAATATTTCCTTATCATATGAATCAATAATTAATTATTCACAAATAATATTACGTAATCACATTTATGACAACCAGTAGCTCCTGTGAAAGAAAGGGCTTTCAATAAAAATTTTCCCTTCTTGGTAGGCGCAATTAGGTGACCAAACCTCTCCTTGATGTAACTTTCTAGACATTGCCAATAATGCTATCTAATAATATTATTCAAATAATATGAATTATTGATCTAATAATGGGAAATATCATGTGCGTTGACAATTATTGAAACAACAAAAATATAAAATATCAACGCAACAATTATTGAATCAATAAAATAACATATTGAACAGTAACTAATGTAACAATTATTGAGTAGTGCCTTCTTACGTAAGGATCAATAATTCATCAATACTGTGCATCCACGTGTATTACTATATTTTAACCACCGGGTATTCCAACAGTGTTAACGGTAACAACTACGCCGTTATTTATAAAAACTCAAACTTGTCGTTTTCTTCATCCGACAGTTATTTTGTTATGGGGCCCACAATGATCATACCATTGCATTTAATATTCCCCATAATAAGAATATTCCACGACCAAATGATTGTTCCTCGACAACAATGATTATTTTATAACCACTTGCATATTTTGCAAAATTTACACATTTCACTCATAACTAGAGAATTATATCAAATTAATACCTTATTATTCACAATAATAATTAGAGGAAATTTGATTTTATTTATAATAAGTTGGGGTCTTACAGAGACACCGAAATTCTTAGTAACCCTTATATTAAAGACATTAAGCTTAAAGGTATCCTTAATCAGGGTCAAGTTAGTCACCCCTGTTACACCCAGAATAATCCCATTGAAAAAGAAGGCTCTTCTTCTCCGGCATCTTCTGAGTTTCCTACTCAATCTGATTTTAATGCCCCCATACATAACCAATTAAGAGTTATTAAAAAAGAATTTGTATTAGATTGGGATAATTTAGTCAAAGATTTTAACTCTAAATCAAATAAAGAAAAAAGACATCTATTTAGATCTAATCACCCTACAGAAAAGGAAAGAAATAAGATAGTTAATAGATGGAAAAGATTTATTAAAAATAAAGAATTAAACATTACTTTTTATGATTGGTATGAACAATATCAAAGTAAATGTAATGTTATTACTAAAACTCAATTGGGTTAAAGAAGATAAATCCAAAACTACTTCTAGTCATCCTCCATTAGAATCTATTATTATTCCTAGAAAAAATAATTCACCATAGCCACCATTTTAAAATTTTCGATAATATCAAAGATGATAAAAAATCATTGAACAATTAAATTTCAATAATCAATACCTAGCAACTGTTGGTAGACAGCTTGATAGAATTGAAGAAAATTTTGAAGAAACCGCTATTAAAAGGCCTGATTCAAAAATTGAACAACCCTTACTAAAATTACCAAAAAATTGATATAAGTTAGGATTACCTAATCAAGATAATGAACTCACCCATGCAATTGATAAATTATTTAAAAAAATCAAAAATGAGCCTAGTTCAAGTGGCACTATAGCTCTTATTGATCAGGTAGAATCTGATAATGAAAGCAGTAGTTCTTCTGAGCAGTCAAATACTACTTCAGACTTTAATGATTAGTTTAACAAATTAACTGTTAACAACAAGAGTATTACCAGAAATTGGTACTCTAGACCAACTCCTCCGGATCTACAGTTCGAAGAGAGAAATCTAGATAAACAATTCTCTGTTTCATCTAATAAAATATATGAATGGAATATTGATGGATTTAGTGAACAAGAAATTCTTAATAAACTAAATCATATGTCTATGGTAGCTAATAGCTATATTACAAAATTCAACCATCTGTCTCAACCAGACATAGTTGAATTAATAGATAGTGGATTTACTAGTATTCTTAGGTCTTGGTGGGAAAAACATCTCACAGAAGAATCTAGAATATCAATTATTCATGCTATCTAGATGGACGATGACGGCAATCCCATCTTTGATGAAGATGCTGGTATTGGTCCGCCTGACAGAGTTAATACTTTAATCTTTACCATTATTAAACATTTTGTTGGAACTCCTAGTAACATCACTGAAAGAATTCATGATCAGCTTAGTAACCTCACTTGTCCCACCTTAAGTGATTTTAGGTGGTATAAAGATGTATTTACTTCACGAGTTATGATGCGCACTGATAGTAATAAACCATTTTGGAAAGAAAAATTTGTTAATGGTTTACCTTCTTTGTTTGCACATAAAGTTAGAGAAGAATTAAGTAAAAATTTGGGATATATTGATTATGATAATTTAACCTACGGTGATATTATAAGTTATATTCAAAAAATTGGATTAAAAATGTGTATTGACTTTAAATTAGCTAAGCAAGCTAGTAAAGATAAAAAAAAAAGCTAAATCCGAGTTAGGCACCTTCTGTGAACAATATGGTTTACCCCTTGTGGCTCCCTCCAGAAGAAAGCACAGACATAAGCATAATCATATTGAGTCTTAGCATAAGAGTAATAAACGTTGTAAAAAGAGATATAATCAAGATAAGAATAATAAAAATCAAGATTCTTATTATAAGAAACCTAAGTCAACACACAAAAAATCAACAAAAAATCAAAGAAATTTGATAAGACTAAAATTATTTGTCACAATTGTGGGAAGAAAGTGCACTACAAGAGTGAGTGCAGAGTTAAGCAAAAGTTAGCCCAGCTAAATATCTCTAATGAAGATACTGAACAATTATTAGAATTAATAAGAATTGAAAACAGCGTTAGTAACGAAGAAGCTTCTGATATCCCAGAATATTCGAGTAATAGCACTTGTAACGATGAATCAGATAGTGATAACGAAGTTACAGTTTGTGCTGAGGATTGCAGTAACAACTATTGCAAAAGATTAAATGTAATTACCAAAGAAGAGGAAGAAAGTTCTTTGTTAATTGAGTTAATTAGCAAAATTATTGATCCATTTAAAAATTCAAAGACACAAAAACAATTAAAAGATTTATTAACAAAAGATAAGAAAATTACTGATAGGGTTCTTAAAGCCAAAGAGAAACCTATTTTTAGTCTTAATAAAATGCTTGAAAGATTTAAGTCCCCAATTAGAGAAGTAACTCTCCCGGAATTAAATCAAGAAGTTAATAAACTCAAAAGAGAAATTTCTAATTTAAATTTAGACGTTACTAATTTAAGAAAAGAAATTAAAGAAAAAAAATCTGACCTTCAGGTTCATGATTTCTCTTCCAGTGAAGAAGATCATGACATACCTGAATCTTCAGGAGTTAAAGATGAGACTGATCTTTTTGTTCAAGGTCTTTCTCTTAAAAGAATTAAAGATATCACCATCCAAAAATGGTATATCTCTATTAATTTAGTTATTGATAAAACTTTCTCGATACAACTTCCCGCTTGGTTGATCTCAGTGCGATCCTGAATTGTATTCAAGAAGGTCTTATTCCCACTAAGTATTATAAAAGACTAGTAAAAGCTCAATTCAAATTAATGGTAGTCAAATGAAAATAAAATATAAATTGCCTAAAGTCCATATCTGTCAAGATAATATGTGCTTTAAAACCTCATTTGTTTTAATCCGCAATCTTACAGATAAAATCATTTTAGGGTTACCATTTATATACTTATTATACCCATTCACTACCAATAATAAAGGATTAAGTTGCGAGCATTTAGGAAAAAAGATAACATTTAAATTTCTTATCAAACCAAATGAAAGAGATTTAAAATTTATTCAAGAAGAATCAATTTCCAAATCGGTAAATCTATTAAATTGCAAAGTTACCCAATTAAGCTTTTTAAAGGAAGAAATTAAATACAAACAAGTTGAAGAACAACTTAAGAGTAAAAGAGTTCAAGAACAAATTATCAATTTAAAAAATTATTTACAAGATAATTTCTGTTCTGATTCTCCCAACACCTTCTGGCATAGGAAGAAGCATGTTGTCAGACTACCTTATGCTAAAGAATTCAAAGAACATTTAATCCCCACTAAAGCTAGACCAATTCAAATGAGTCATGAACAAATGGAGTTATGAAAAAAGGAAATCAATGACCTCCTTAGTAAAGGTTTAATTAGACATAGTAAATCACCATGGTCTTGTCCTGCTTTCTATGTTAACAATGAAGCAGAAAAAGAGAGAGATGTTCCTCGCCTAGTTATCAATTACAAACCATTAAACAAGGTCTTAGAGTGGATTAGGTACCCTTTGCCCAATAAGGAAGATCTCCTTAGTAGGTTAAGCTCCTCCACTATCTTCAGTAAATTTGACCTTAAGTCAGGGTTCTGGCAAGTTGCTATTCACCCTAGGGACAGATATAAAATAGCATTCACCACTCCGTTCGGTCATTACGAATGGAATGTTCAGTCATTTGTACTAAAAAATGCACCTAGTGAATTTCAGAATATTCTCAATAATATTTTGAATCCTTTCAGTCATTTTATCATTGTTTATATAGACGATATCCTTGTATTCTCCAAGACTATTGAAGAACATATTAAGCATTTAAATTCATTCTTCAAAACGGTTAAAACCAATGGTCTTGTTCTTTCACCTTCCAAGTGTAGTCTGTTTCTGACTAAAGTCAGGTTTCTCTGTCTAATCCTCTATCATGGACTCACGCGGCCAATTAACAGAGCTATTCAATTCACCGACCGGTTCCCAGATAAGATTACCGACAAAACACAGCTACAAAGATTTTTGGGCTCGCTCAATTATATTGGCAAGTTTTACCAAAATCTCAGGAAGATTTGTAAGCCTCTTTTTCAGCGCTTACAAAGTAATCCACCTCTATGGACTGACGTTCATACTTCCGTTGTCCAACAAGTCAAAAAATATGTCAAGGTCTTGCCTTGCCTTGGCATTTCAAATGATTCAACATTCAAAATAGTTGAAACCGATGCCTTTGACATTAGATTCGGTGGCATTCTCAAACAAAAGTTAACTCCCACTTCCTCTGAATAAATCGTCCGATTTCATTCCGGCGCGTGGAATCCTACACAGTTAAATTACAGTACTTTTAAAAAAGAGATTTTATCACTTGGTTTATGTATTAATAAAAAAAATTATTCGTAAAATTTTAATTATTCGAAATCCCGGGTTATCACACACTACGAGCCAATGAGGAATTTTACCATATCATTTGTAACATTACAAGTCATGATTATACATATACATAGTCATAATCATACCAATCAACAGTCCATCTATGCACTACGGACCAAAGATGACTTTCATCATAATATAAACACGAGGATGATGATAATGATATAAGAATTCAATTAAATGAAAGTAGAAGATAAATTTTAAAGATTTGTAATTCAATTTATCTAGAATTCAATAATGTCCAAATTGTCAACATGATACTGCTTTGTGGAGTAATATTCAAGAATAATATTATATCAAAAATAATTTGGATAGAAAAGAAATCAATTTCTTTCATGAATAATACCCCGGGTGAATAGTACCCCGTGAATAGTACCCCGCATGAAAAGATCAAAATTTAACAAGAATATTCAAAAAAATATCCTTGTGAAACAATACTAGATGAAGCATAAATTTCAAGGATATTCTACTAATTTCAAGGAGTATAGAAGCAATACTTTAACAAAATGAGTGTAGAATTTGGAATCTGAAACAAAATAATACTACTTACATATTACAGAGTATAGAAGAAAATATTATTTCTTACGAATATTGAACAAAATAATATCATTTACCTTAAAAGGAGAGTACTTCTGACTGGTAGGGCGAGGATATTCTTAAAGAAAACTTATACTATTTTCTACGCTCAAAACTTCCTTAAACTCAAAAGAAATACGCTCAATATTATAAAAGAAGAATTCTCTGATTCTGGTGTGATTTTAATTTCTAAACTAAGCATCCTAATTATAGGAGAATGGAAGGATACTATTTAGAATTTATTTCACGGACCAATAGTTGAAAGAATTCACGGGCTAATTTCTTCGAATTCACTGACGCCCAACTTTCAAAATAATAATATAATAATCAAATAAAACAAAACTTTATATTATATATATATATATATATATATATATATATATATATATATATATAAATGGTATCAGAGCCAAGTTGTTTGAAGTTTTTAACCGCTGAGTAAAGATCTATTTAATCAACTTCTCTTTTCTGATTTCAAAACTTTATTCTTCTCATTATTCAAGTCACCCAAACTGTCTGTAGTCCACCTAGTTCGCCACAAACCTTTTGTAAGTCTCCAGGTGTGAGCAGTGTCTGGTTTAAGAACATAGGTATGAGTCTTAATGATAGCCAAGGTATGAATGGAAGAATAATGCTTAAGAATTATTTTTGAAATTATTTAAAGATGAGTAGATTATTTAGATCTAGCTCTTCAGTTAGTAACCGGTCAGCTTTTCCTCCCGTTCCAGACATAGTTAACCAAGAAGAACATAGTTATGAAAACATAAGTTAAGTACTCCATGATTGGAACTTACCCAGAGTTTCTCCTAGAGAAATTTATCAGTCAACCTTTTAATATAACTTTTAAACTGATTATAACATTAAGACAATTGAAAAAGTTTATGCAATTAACAAAGAATATGAAAAGTGTAGTCTTTTATCTCCAGATATTATTAAAAAACATAGAAAAAAGGGTTATAATTTTATTCATATAGGTCTTGTTCAAGTTGCAGTTAAACCACTTAACATTAAAGGAATTAATTCATGTATCTACCTTTGTCTTAGAGATGCTAGATTTTTGAATTATTACCCAAGTATTATTGGAGCTATGGAATCAAGTCTGTATAATGGTCCTATCCATTTCAATTGCTTTCCTGATTTCACCCTTAGCCTCAGTGATCAAAATTTATTAAAAGCCTTAACATTAAATATTAAAACTTCTGGTGAGATTACTCAAATGATTGAAGAATCTCAGCCTATTTCTTTGATTTATAGGATTTATTATAAGACTATGAAGTCAAACTTGAATGTTCACGCTCTTAATAAAAGTCCTAAAGATCAAACAGTTTTAATTCAAAGTTCAACTAGTGATGCTAATGTCCAGATCCCGAGAACAATCCTCTGGAAGGATATTACTTTACCTAGTCAATGGACTTTTCCATATGAGTTACCACAGTAGCCTGTAGTTAACAATACATTAAACATAGAAAATATTAGACAGTTTTCTGACGGAACTGTTAAAATTAGTTTTGAACGTACTAGAAATCTAGTCATACTAGAAGATATTTCAAGTTCATCTACACCTTCAGTTATCCATACTAGAAGAGACTGTGACGCCCCCAAAATAGGTATACAACACCCATTCTGAGTCGCCAAATACATGGTACAGAAAGCAAACTACAACTTCAATAATACAATTGTCGTGAAAAATACGACAACACATACTGTGAGTTTAAATACAAATATTGTCTTCTAGACAATATCCCCACTCAAATAAGTCCTCATTACAATTATTCAAACACTATTTTACAGAAATAGTGAGGATCGCTAAAACATCTTTCTAGAACCATCACTCCGCACTTTATTAGTTCTCGCTATGTTCTCACCTCCTGAGACAAATGGAACAAAAAGGAAAAGGGTGAGCTCAACTAGCCCAGTAAAGAATATTATGACTAAGATAATATACAACAAATTATCGTTAGTCTTCAACAGGGAAAAATCTGATAAAATATAATAGACAACAAGTTTTAGATCAATAACTGCAGCGGAAACAACAATCCATTAGAAGAGTCAAGTAGAGAATGAGTTCTACTATCTTCTAAGATTTAAAAGTCCATCATCAATTTTATCCCTGTAACAACAATCAATATACATCTTTAATCAATATTCATCTTTGCACTACGTGCCAAAGATATTCATTTGTATCACCAAATGGTCATGTTCATCTCAACACTGCTCATCTTTGCACTACGGCCAAAGATATTCATCGATTAATCATTCATCTTTGCACTCACAGACAAAGATATTCAAGAATATCATCATTTAGGACTTAGGATGATGAAAAATATTTTAAAGAAAACGAATCCAAAGGAGACGTAAGGACAAATAGTAAGGATTCAGTATAACGGTTTATCCAAGATCAATAATACTTCATAATAACCCATTTTGAAGTAGAATTCAAGAATAAAGATCAAAACATGGATACAATCAAAGATAGTAACCATAATAGACATCTTGGACAAAAGAAGAAAATTTCATTTTAGGTGAATAATGTCGATTCGTGAATAAAGTGAATAGTCTTCAGATACGTGAATAGTAACCCCGACACAAAAAGTTCCAAATTTGATAAAAAGTTCATACCAACATTTCTAAGATAATGATATTGAAGAAAATATCATTTTAAGAAGAATATAACACCTCTTACCTCAAAATATCGATTTACGATCGGAATATCGGATAAAATCAAGGAATCTTGCAATCGATGAATAGAAACTCACAAAGTATCTAAATACTCACAAAATACACTCAATAATCTAGAGAGATAAAGAGAGAAAGCTTATGTTTCTGGTGTGATTTTAAATTCTAACTTAGCCCTCTATGTATAGGAAAATGTTAGGAGACTTGACCTGCAACCAGATGGCTTTACCTGCTACTATTCTCACCCACCACATTTAAAATAAAATTCAGCCAATTTATTCGCCAACCACAAGTGGGGCCCACTCAATTCTAGAATTTTCCACCAAAATGCTAAATTCGGATACTTCAACAATTTCTTAACCAGTCACCTCTTAAAATTCATAACAAATCATACGTTCATTTTAATTGCTCAAAATTTGTGGACATATACTCAACTTATATATGTATAACATATCCAAAAATTACAACGATCCAACTGGTTTGATTAAAATTATAACTCCTGCAATATATCTCAAAAACCACTGGTTTGATTTTTAATACCTCAAATCCGACAAAATACTGATAAAACACCTCAACATTAATTCTTTCATTTTTAACCACAATAGATATATCCAACATTTATATCCATATAAAATAAATATTTCCTTATCATATGAATCAATAATTAATTATTCACAAATAATATTACAGAATCACTTTTATGACAACCAGTAGTTCAGGAAAGAGGGGCTTTCCAATAAGAATTTTTCCTCATCTTGGCGCAAGCAATTAGGTGACCAAACCTCTCCTTGATGTAACTTTCTAGACATTGCCAATAATGCTATCTAATAATATTATTCAAATAATATGAATTATTTATCTGATAATGGGAAATATCATGCGGTGACAATTATTGAAACAACAATAATATAAAATATCAACGCATCAATTATTGAATCAATAAAATAACATATTGAATGCAACTCTTCATCAAATAATTATTGAGTAGTGTCTTCTTACGTAAGGATCAATAATTCATCAATACCGCATCCACGCATTATTACGTATTTTAACCACCGTGTATTCCAATAGTGTTAATTCAGTAATAACTACGCCGTTATTTATAAAAACTCAAACTTGTCATTTTCTTCATCCGGCACGCTTATTCTCATTATGGGGCCCACAATGATCGCACTGGCTGCATTTAATATTCCCCTAACAAAAAAAATTCCACGACCAAAATGAATATTCCCCGACAACAATGATTATTTTATAACCACTTGCATATTTTGCAAAATTTGCACATTTCACTCATAACTAGAGAATTATATCAAATTAATACCTTATTATTCACAATAATAATTAGAGGAAATTCGATTTTATTTATAATAAGTTGGGGTCTTACAACCTCCCCTCCTTATGAAATTTCATCCTCGAAATTGACAAACGTACCTGGTGTTTCGAAAAGGTGAGGATACCTCGCTTTCATTTCTGATTCCAACTCCCAGGTCATTTCTTCAATAGCATGGTTTCTCCACAAAACATTAACTTGTGGTATAACCTTGGTGCGTAGGACATGCTCTTTCCTATCCAAGATCTTAACAGGTACTTCTTCGTACGTTAAATCTTTGGCTATCTCGTCTGGTTCTAACGCAATAATATGGTTCGAGTCTTTCACATATTTATGAAGCATGGATATGTGAAAAACATTATGAACACGAGACATACTTGGAGGTAATGCGAGTCTATAGGCCACATTTCCTATTCGGTCAAGAATCTCAAATGGACCAACAAATCGTGGATTGAGCTTTCCTCTCTTTCCAAATCTTGTAACTCCCTTCCATGGAGCAACACGTAACAATACATGATCTCCAATATTAAACTCCATGTCCTTTCTATGAAGATCAGCATAACTCTTTTGTCGATCTTGTGAGGATTGAATACGTTGTCGAATCATTTGGATTTTTTCTGTAGTCATGCGTACTAATTCTGGTCCCACCAACGTTGCTTCTCCCACCTCGTCCCAGCATACTGGAGAACAACACTTTCGTCCATACAACGCCTCAAATGGAGCCATGCCTATACTTGCTTGATAACTGTTGTTGTAGGAGAATTCTACCAATGGCAAGTACTTATCCCAACTTCCTTTAAAATCTAGGATACAAAGTCTTAATAGATCTTCAAGGGTTTGAATAGTCCTCTCTAATTGTCCGTCCGTTTGAGGATGGTATCTTAAATCAATCGTAAATTGCGCCTCATAGCTTTCTGCAAGCTAACCAAAAATCTTGAAGTGAATCTTGGGTCATGATCCGAAACAATGGATACTAGCATGCCATGCAATCGTACAATCTCATTCACGTACATACGAGCAAAGCGTTCAAGGGAATAAGTCTCACGTATCGGCAAGAAATGGGCAGACTTGGTTAATCTATCAACAATAACCCAAATAGCATCTATGCCTTGAGAAACCTTGGGAAGACCCGTAACGAAATCCATAGTAATGTGTTCCCACTTCCATTCCGAATCTCAAGTGGTTGTAATTGACCCTTTGGCACTTGATGCTCCGCCTTTACACGTTGACAAGGTTAAACACCTCGAGATAAACTCCGCGATCTCTCTCTTCATATTATTCCACCAAAATGTATGTCGAATATCATGATACATTTTGGTACTCCCAGGATAGATTGCAAAGAGGGTGTTGTGTGCCTCCATCATGATTCTATGCTTCAAGTCAGAATCGTTAGGAACATAAAGTCTGGAGTTGAATCTAAGTATTCCTTCTTCATCGATTCTCGCTTCTGGAATAGCTCCTTCTTGGACTTTCTTCTTCATACGTATCAGCTCCAGGTCCGTAGCTTGAGCAGCTTTAACTTTATCGATTAAAGTCAGTTATACTTGTATATTCGCCATCATCATGTGGGTCCCTAGAGTCTTTAATTCTACCTTCATCCTTTGCAAGTCATACAGAATGGGCCTTTGCATTGACAATATTGCACTCGTACTCGCATATGATCTTCTACTCAATGCGCCGCCATTACTCGCTCGCTTTTCCGAGGATGATATTGAATGGTATGATCGTAATCTTTCAACAATTCGAGTCAACGCGTCGTTCTTTGCATGTTGAGTTCCTTTTAAGGTGAAGAAATATTTGAGGCTTTTATGATTCGTATAGATCTCCACTTTCTCCCCATACAGGTAGTGTCTCCAGATTTTCAACGCGAAAACGACTGCTGCCAACTCTAGATCATGAGTAGGATAATTCCTCTCATAGTCTTTGAGTTGTCGTGAGGCATAGGCTATGACTTTCCCATGTTGCATGAGAACGCATCCTAACCCTTTGCCTGAAGCATCGCTGTATATAAAAAATCCGTCCGTACCAGATGGTATTGCCAAAACAGGTGCCGAAATGAGTCTCCTCTTGAGCTCTTGGAAACTCTTCTCGCATTCCTCGCTCCATAAGAATTTTGTATCTTTCCGAGTCAGCTGAGTTAATGGAGTAGCGATTCGAGAAAATCCTTCCACGAATCTCCGATAATAACCAGCTAAGCCTAGAAAGCTACGCACTTCGGTCACCGACTTTGGTTGCTCCCAACTTTGTACTGCTTCAATCTTTGTCGGGTCAACAGATACTCCATGTTTTGACACCACGTGCCCAAGGAATGCTACTTCCTCAAGCCAGAACTCACATTTCTTCAGCTTGGCATAAAGCTTGTTTTCACGAAGCCTTTCAAGTATCAGCTTCAAATGGTGCTCATGATCTTCACGGCTTTTGGAATAGATGAGGATGTCATCAATAAAGACAATAACAAACTGATCCAAATATTCCTTGAATACATGGTTCATCATATCCATGAATGCATCAGGAGCATTAGTTAATCCAAAAGACATGACTAAGAATTCATAATGCCCGCATCGAAGTTCTCAAGGCGCCTTTGGAATATCCTCGCTTTTAATCTTCAAATGATGATATCCGAACAAAGATCGATCTTTTAAAAGAATTGTGCTCCTTGCAACCTCGGTCGAATGTGTCATCAATGCGAGGTAGCGGATACTATTCTTGATGGTGACATGGTTTAATTCTCAGTAGTCAATACAAAGTCGCATACTCCCGTCTTTCTTCTTTACTGAATAAAATAGGAGCACCCCAAGGAGATGTACTAGGGCCAGAATGAAACCTATGTCTAACAATTCTGTAGTTGGACTTTTAACTCTCGAAGTTCAATAGGAGCCATTCGATATGGGGTTTTAGAAATGGGTTTTGTACCCTACCAAGGTCAATAAAGAATTCAACATCATGTTCTGGGGGTAGACCGGGAAGTTCTTCAGGAAATACATCATGAAATTCTCTAACAACAGAAATATTATTCAAATCTGACTTGTCTTTGTTCAAATCCATAATATGGGCTAAGAAAGCTTGACATCCATTTTTCAATAAACGAATAGCTTTATGGCTTGATATGATAGTGACTGATTTTAGTGGTTTAGTTGTTTGAATTCGTATGACAGGTTGGTTAGGAATATGAAAACTAACAACCTTACGAAAATAATCAATTTTGGCATGATGAGTGGTTAACCAATCAATTCCTAAAATCACATCTAAAGCAAGTATCTTTAAAGAGATAAGATCAACAGTAATGTAGTGACAAAGGCCAACTTAGATCATGCAAGATTTATAAACCATGGATGTAATGAAAGTTTCACCCAACGAAGTCTCCACTGATAAATCAAAGTCTAATTTCTCCGGAGTCAAGTTTAAACGTTGAGCACAAGCAGGAGAGATAAAAGAATGGGTAGAACCGGTATCTAGTAAGGTATAAACTTCGCAAGAGTTCAAGATTATCTTACCCGTAATCACCTCGTTCGGGTTCCTCGCGTTTTGGCCAGTCAGGACAAACGCTCTTCCAGGAACCGCTGATTTTGACTTATCCGGGACAGCCCTTGGAGTCACCATCCCCGTTGAACATGGTTTTGCTACAAAACAATCCTGAGCTATGTGGTCTTCCTTTCCACAGTTGTAACATACCTTGGATTGTTGTGGACAGTTTGGACTGATATGTCCCTCTTTCCCGCATTTGTAACATCTAACTGGCGGTCGTTCTTCTCCCCTAGAATTTGTTGTTGGTGCTGGTGTTGCTGCTGATGTCTTTCCATCATTGTTAAATCTCCTCTTTCTGAAATTTCCACTTGACTCACCTCTCCTATTATCATGGCCACGATGACCACCGAGTGGTTACCGCTTTTTCGTATTTTTCCTCCTCGTTGGTTATCATCGCTCGATGATCGCTATCACCCAGTATGACCTCGGTTGTGGTCCCTCGGTTGCACATACTCATTATCTCGCCTAATAATTGAGCCTGCTTACAACATCTCGAATATAAAGAAAATTTATGAGATATAAGATATTGCGAATCTCTGCTTTAGACCTCTCGAAAACATCCTTGTCATTCGTTCCTCATTTTCCACCAAATGAGGTGCAAACCTGGATAACTCTGCAAACTTTGCCTCGTACTGGGACACCGTCATGTTGTTTTGTTCTAGTCTGATAAACTCCACCTCCTTTATATGACGAATACTTTCAGGAAAGTACTTGTCATTGAATAGTTTCTGAAATGTTTCCCAAGACATCTTTGAAAGGGTACCGGTCGGTACGCTTCATAGACTCCCACCAGTAGTCTGCCTCACCGCAGAACATAAAGGTGGCGAATGGAACCTTCTGTTCCTCCGTGCATCCCTAGACATCGAATATCTTGGTAATTTGCTTAACCCACGTTTCCGCCATGATCGGATCCGACTTTCCCTTAAATTCTGGTGGTCCCAACTCTTTGAACTGCTTGGCTGTGACAAGCCGCGCATTGCTAGAATTTCCACCAGATTCGTACGTACACGAGTTTCCTAAATGCGGTTTTTGCATAAAATGCAAAAAAACTTCTGAACATCCCATCATTCATCATTTGTTCGGTAGTGTTGTTTACATGAGGATTATTGCCTTCCTGTTGCACGATTTCCTGGTTTGTAACTAAAGGTTGTTCCACAGTCTCATACACTCCATTGTTAACGTTCTCAATAGCCATTCTTAAATACTGCCATAAAACAAGGGTTAATTAAACAAATTAACATATCACATAATATCCCTATATTATGACTGACCAACAAATAAGCTTTAGATAGGACACACTAGCGAAGGATTTACTCATCTCTCCCCTCCTAGTTCTATTCCCCGATTTCCGCCAGAGACCATATCCCTAAGCTCTGATACCAACTGTGACGCCCCCAAAATAGGTATACAACACCCATTCTGAGTCGCCAAATACATGGTACAGAAAGCAAACTACAACTTCAATAATACAATTGTCTTGCAAAATACGACAACACATATTGTGAGTTTAAATACAAATATTGTCTTCTAGACAATATCCACACTCAAATAAGTCCTCATTACAATTATTCAAACACTATTTTACAGAAATAGTGAGGATCGCTAAAACATCTTTCTAGAACCATCACTCCACCCTCGACTAGTTCTCGCTATGTTCTCACCTCCACGAGAAAAATGGAACAAAAAGGAAAAGGTGAGCTCAACTAGCCCAAGAAGAATATTATGACTAAGATAATATACAACAAATTATCGTTAGTCTTCAACGGGAAAAATCGATAAAATATAATAGACAACAAGTTTTAGATCAACAACTGCAATTTGAAACAAAAATCCATTCAAAGAGTCAAGTAGAGAATGAGTTCTACTATCTTCTAAGATTTAAAAGTCCATCATAAATTTTATCCATGTAACAACAATCAATATGCATCTTTAATCAATATTCATCTTTTACTCATGTGCCAAAGATATTCATTTGTATCACCAGATTGGTCATGTTCATTTCAACACTGCTCATCTTCGCACTACGGGCCAAAGATATTCATCGATTAATCATTCATCTTTTGCACTACGTGCCAAGGATATTCAAGAAATATCATCATTTAGGGTGAGGATGATGAAAAATATTTTAAAGAAAATGAATCCAAAGAGAGATGAAGGACAAATAGTAAGGATTAAGTATAACGGTTTATCCAAGATCAATAATACTCCATAATAACCAATTTTGAAGCAAAATTCAAGAATAAAGATCAAAACATGGATACAATCAAAGATAGTAACCATAATAGACATCTTGAACAAAAAAGAAGAAAATTTCATTTTTTGGTGAATAGTCTTAGTATTCGTGAATAGTCTTCAGTATCGTGAATAGTCTTGATATCGTGAATAGTAAACCCGACACAAAAGTTTCAAATTTGATAAAAAGTTCATACCAACATTTCGGTATAATGATATTGAAGAAAATATCATTTTAAGAAGAATATAACACCCCTTACCTCAAAATATCAGTACTTTTGATCGGAATATCGGTATAAGGCTGAAGGAAACTTGCACTGATGAATAAAAACTCACAAAGTTTCTAAATACTCACAAAATACACTCAATAATCTAGAGAGAGAAAGAGAGAAAGCTTATGTTTATGGTGTGATTTTCAATTCTAACTTAGCCCTCTATTTATAGGAAAATTTTAGCAGACTTGACCTGCGACCTGATGGCTTTACCTGCTACTATTCCCACGCACCACATTTGAAATAAAATTCAATACATTTCTTCACCAACCACAAGTGGGGCCCACTCAATTCTAGAATTTTCCACAAATATGCTAAATTCGGATACTTCAACAATTTCTTAACCAGTCACCTCTTAAAATTCATAACAAATCATACGTTCATTTTTAACGGTTCAAAATTTGTGGACATATACTCAACTTATATATGTATAACATATCCAAAAATTACAACGATCCAACGGTCGGATTAAAAATTATAACTCCTGCAATATATCTCAAAAACCACTGGTTTGATTTTTAATACCTCAAATCCGACAACATACTGATAAAACACCTCAACATTAATTCTTTCATTTTTAACCGCAATAGATATATCCAACATTTATATCCATATAAAATAAATATTTCCTTATCATATGAATCAATAATTAATTATTCACAAATAATATTACGTAATCACTTTTATGACAACCAGTAGTTCCCGGAAGAGGGGCTTTCCAATAAGAATTTTTCTTCTTGGTAGCACGCAATTAGGTGACCAAACCTCTCCTTGATGTAACTTTCTAGACATTGCCAATAATGCTATCTAATAATATTATTCAAATAATATGAATTATTTATCCGATAATGGGAAATCTTCATGCGAAGGACAATTATTGAAACAACAATAATATAAAATATCAACGCATCAATTATTGAATCAATAAAATAACATATTGAACAGTAACTACTGTAACAATTATTGAGTAGTGTCTTCTTACGTAAGGATCAATAATTCATCAATACTGTGCATCCACGTGTATTACTGTATTTTAACCACCGTGTATTCCAATAGTGTTAATTGTAATAACAACTTCTGTAGTTATTTATAAAACTCAAACTTGTCGCTTTCTTCATCCGGCAGCTTATTCTCATTATGGGGCCCATAAATGACTTAAGGCAAGTATTTAATATTCCCCGACAATAAGAATATTCCACGACCAAATGAATATTCCTCGACAACAATGATTATTTTATAACCACTTGCATATTTTGCAAAATTTACACATTTCACTCATAACTAGAGAATTATATCAAATTAATACCTTATTATTCACAATAATAATTAGAGGAAATTTGATTTTATTTATAATAAGTTGGGGTCTTACAGAGACACCGAAATTCTTAGTAACCCTTATATTAAAGACATTAAGCTTAAAGGTATCCTTAATCAGGGTCAAGTTAGTCACCCCTGTTACACCCGTATAATCCCATTGAAAAAAGAAGGCTCTTCTTCTCCCAAGATCTTCTCGAAGTTTCCTACTCAATCTGGGATTTTAATGCCCCCATACATAACCAATTAAGAGTTATTAAAAAAGAATTTGTATTGGATTGGGATAATTTAGTCAAAGATTTTAACTCTAAATCAAATAAAGAAAAAAGACATCTATTTAGATCTAATCACCCTACAGAAAAGGAAAGAAATAAGATAGTTAATAGATGGAAAAGATTTATTAAAAATAAAGAATTAAACATTACTTTTTATGATTGGTATGAACAATATCAAAGTAAATGTAATGTTATTACTAAAACTAAGTGGGTTAAAGAAGATAAATCCAAAACTACTTCTAGTCATCCTCCATTAGAATCTATTATTATTCCGGTAAAAAATAATTCAGTCATAGCCAGTCATTTTAAAATTTCTGATAATATCAAAGATGATAAAAAAATCATTGAACAATTAAATTTCAATAATCAATACCTAGCAACTGTTGGTAGACAGCTTGATAGAATTGAAGAAAATTTTGAAGAAACCGCTATTAAAAGGCCTGATTCAAAAATTGAACAACCCTTACTAAAATTACCAAAAAATTGATATAAGTTAGGATTACCTAATCAAGATAATGAACTCACCCATGCAATTGATAAATTATTTAAAAAACTCAAAAATGAGCCTAGTTCAAGTGGCACTATAGCTCTTATTGATCAGGTAGAATCTGATAATGAAAGCGATAGTTCTTACGAAGCGATCAAATCTTTGCTTAGGACTTTAATGATTAGTTTAACAAATTAACTGTTAACAACACAAGTATTACCAGAAATTGGTACTCTAGACCAACTCCTCCGGATCTACAGTTCGAAGAGAGAAATCTAGATAAACAATTCTCTGTTTCATCTAATAAAATATATGAATGGAATATTGATGGATTTAGTGAACAAGAAATTCTTAATAAACTAAATCATATGTCTATGGTAGCTAATAGCTATATTACAAAATTCAACCATCTGTCTCAACCAGACATAGTTGATTTAATAGCTAGTGGATTTACTAGTATTCTTAGGTTTTGGTGGGAAAAACATCTCACAGAAGAATCTAGAATATCAATTATTCATGCTATCCAGATGGATTTGGCGAATGAATCCCATCTTTGATGAAGATGTTTGGTATTGGTCCGCTTTGATTTGAGTTAATACTTTAATCTTTACCATTATTAAACATTTTGTTGGAACTCCTAGTAACATCACTGAAAGAATTCATGATCAGCTTAGTAACCTCACTTGTCCCACCTTAAGTGATTTTAGGTGGTATAAAGATGTATTTACTTCACGAGTTATGATGCGCACTGATAGTAATAAACCATTTTGGAAAGAAAAATTTGTTAATGGTTTACCTTCTTTGTTTTGCACATAAAGTTAGAGAAGAATTAAGTAAAAATTTGGGATATATTGATTATGATAATTTAACCTACTATGATATTATAAGTTATATTCAAAAAATTGGATTAAAAATGTGTATTGACTTTAAATTAGCTAAGCAAGCTAGTAAAGATAAAAACAAAGCTAAATTCGAGTTAGGCACCTTCTGTGAACAATATGGTTTACCCCTTGTGGCTCCCTCTAGAAGAAAGCACAGGCATAAGCATAATCATATTGAGTCTCAGCATAAGAGTCATAAACGTCGTAAAAAGAGATATAATCAAGATAAGAATAATAAAAATCAAGATTCTTATTATAAGAAACCTAAGTCAACACACAAAAAATCAAAGAAATTTGATAAGACTAAAATTATTTGTCACAATTGTGGGAAGAAAGTGCACTACAAGAGTGAGTGCAGAGTTAAGCAAAAGTTAGCCCAGCTAAATATCTCTAATGAAGATACTGAACAATTATTAGAATTAATAAGAATTGAAAACAGCGTTAGTAACGAAGAAGCTTCTGATATCCCAGAATATTCGAGTAATTGCACTTGTAACGATGAATCAGATAGTGATAACGAAGTTACAGTTTGTGCTGAGGATTGCAGTAACAACTATTGCAAAAGAATAAATGTAATTACCAAAGAAGAGGAAGAAAGTTCTTTGTTAATTGAGTTAATTAGCAAAATTACTGATCCAGATTTAAAAATTCAGTACACAAAACAATTAAAAGATTTATTAACAAAAGATAAGAAAATTACTGATAGGGTTCTTAAATCCAAAGAGAAACCAATTTTTAGTCTTAATAAAATGCTTGAAAGATTTAAGTCCCCAATTAGAGAAGTAACTCTCCCGGAATTAAATCAAGAAGTTAATAAACTCAAAAGAGAAATTTCTAATATAAATTTAGACGTTGCTAATTTAAGAAAAGAAATTAAAGAAAAAAAATCTGACCTTCAGGTTCATGATTTCTCTTCCAGTGAAAGAAGATCATGACATACCCGAATCTTCGTGGAGTTAAAGATGAGACCGATCTTTTGTTCAAGGTCTTTCTCTTAAAAGAATTAAAGATATCACCATCCAAAATGGTATATCTCTATTAATTTAGTTATTGATAAAACTTTCTCGATACAACTTCCTCGCTTGGTTGATCTTTGGTGCAGATCTCGAATTGTATTCAAGAAGGTCTTATTCCCACTAAGTATTATAAAAGACTAGTAAAAGCTCATTTGAATAATGGTAGTCAAATGGAAATAAAATATAAATTGCCTAAAGTCCATATCTGTCAAGATAATATGTGCTTTAAAACCTCATTTATTTTAATCCGCAATCTTACAGATAAAATCATTTTAGGGTTACCATTTATATACTTATTAGACCCATTCACTACCAGTAATAAAGGATTAAGTTGCGAGCATTTAGGAAAAAAGATAACATTTAAATTTCTTATCAAACCAAATGAAAGAGATTTAAAATTTATTCAAGAAGAATCAATTTCCAAATCGGTAAATCTATTAAATTGCAAAGTTACCCAATTAAGCTTTTTAAAGGAAGAAATTAAATACAAACAAGTTGAAGAACAACTTAAGAGTAAAAGAGTTCAAGAACGAATTATCAATTTAAAAAATTATTTACAAGATAATTTCTGTTCTGATTCTCCCAACACCTTCTGGCATAGGAAGAAGCATGTTGTCAGACTACCTTATGCTAAAGAATTCAAAGAACATTTAATCCCCACTAAAGCTAGACCAATTCAAATGAGTCATAAACAAATGGAGTTATGCAAAAAGGAAATCAATGACCTCCTTAGTAAAGGTTTAATTAGACATAGTAAATCACCATGGTCTTGTCCTGCTTTCTATGTTAACAATGAAGCAGAAAAAGAGAGAGATGTTCCTCGCCTAGTTATCAATTACAAACCATTAAACAAGGTCTTAGAGTGGATTAGGTACCCTTTGCCCAATAAGGAAGATCTCCTTAGTAGGTTAAGCTCCTCCACTATCTTCAGTAAATTTGACCTTAAGTTAGGGCTCTGGCAAGTTGCTATTCACCCTAGGGACAGATACAAAATAGCATTCACCACTCCGTTCGGTCATTACGAATGGAATGTTCAGTCATTTGTACTAAAAAATGCACCTAGTGAATTTCAGAATATTCTCAATAATATTTTGAATCCTTTCAGTCATTTTATCATTGGTTATATTGACGATATCCTTGTATTCTCCAAGACTATTGAAGAACATATTAAGCATTTGAATTCATTCTTCAAAACTGTTAAAACCAATGGTCTTATTCTTTCACCTTCCAAGTGTAGTCTGTTTCTGACTAAAGTCAGGTTTCTCTGTCTAATCCTCTATCATGGACTCACGCGGCCAATTAACAAAGCTATTCAATTCACCGACCGGTTCCCAGATAAGATTACCGACAAAACACAGCTACAAAGATTTTTGGGCTCGCTCAATTATATTGGCAAGTTTTACCAAAATCTCAGGAAGATTTGTAAGCCTCTTTTTCAGCGCTTACAAAGTAATCCACCTCCATGGACTGACGTTCATACTTCCATCGTCCAACAAGTCAAAAAATATGTCAAGGTCTTGCCTTGCCTTGGCATTTCAAATGATTAAACATTCAAAATAGTTGAAACCGATGCCTCTGACATTAGATTCGGTGGCATTCTCAAACAAAAGTTAACTCCCACTTCCTCTGAATAAATCGTCCGATTTCATTCCTAAAGTGGAATCCTACGGTTAAATTAAATTACGTGATTTTTAAAAAGAGATTTTATCACTTGTTTTATGTATTAATAAATTTCAACGAGATCTACTTAATCAAAAATTTCTGGTTAGAATAGATTGCAAATCAGCAAAATTTATCCTTAAAAAAGACATTGGGAACGTCGCCTCTAAGCATTCGTTCGCTAGATGGCAAGCTCTCCTCAATATTTTTGATTTTGATATTGAATATATTAAAGGTAGTAACAATTCAGTCCCTGATTTTCTCACACGTGAATTGATGATTGGGTGATATACCCAGGAATTGGTTATGTTTGACCTTAATTTATTGTGTGTCCAAAGCATTTTAGAGTCATTTTACTTGTTCAAGTTGTGTTGTGGCAGGATTGTGCGTTGTTGGAACGTTTGGGAGCATTTGGGCTAGAAATGGAAGGATGGCCAAAGTTCTGCATGATAGCGCCGGGGCGCTGCCTCATGGGCTAATTATAGCGCCGGGGCGCTAAGGCTCGGCTGGGCTGGTCAATGGACGCGCATTGACTGACGTTGACTTTACATTAAAATAATATGGAGGTGGTTATTTGAGGAGGTTGATGGGCAATTGGATTGTGGATCAAGAAGGGGGGTATATAAGATTTCTTTTTATTGAATTGGGAGGGGATTCTACACAATTGGAGATTGATCAAGGAGCAAGAGCTGATCTGGAGGCTTACAACTTGGAGTTCTTCTTCTTCTTTATTCTTTTAAAATTGTGTGACTCATTAAGGATGATTTATCAATTATTTGTGGTTTTTATTTCCGTCATGAACTAATTCCTTTTATTAAGATTCCAATGGAACCTTTTATGGTTATGAATTGATTATCTAATTTATTCCAATTATTTATGTTGAAGTGAATTGTTTATCATGCCTTGTATTTATTGATTAATTATCTGGCCAATAATAACCGTGTTACTCTAGAAGGAATCGAGAGAGGAATTCTAAAGTTAGAATCAAGGTGGGTGACATGTGACTTAGTTATTTGCCACGATGAATAATTAGGTTTGTGAATAGAATGAGAATATCTATTTGTCGCATGTAACATAAAAGGAATTGGGTTTGTAACGAGTTTAATTCAATTGTTTTGCATAGAGATATAGCAAAATTAATCTGGGTTAAATAGAAGGCAATTGATCACTCGAGAGAGGGCTTTTGGCATTTGAGAATTCCTGTTAACAATTCAGTAGATATAATAATTGGGATAATTGATTTAATAATCATAATTGGGGAAATTGGAGTCTTAATTGTCATTTATCTGCATTCAAATAATTCTTAATTTGTTCTTTGTTTTCTTTTAGAATAATTTCTTGCTTTATTAAAATTAGTTTTTTTAGTTTTAAAAATCACAATTTTTGGTTGTTTAAATAAAATTGAATTGATACCGTACTAGTAGTTGGAGTTTATTAATTGGAATTCTCTGAGGGATCGACACTCTAATTTATCACTATATTACTTGTTGATCATGTATACTTGCACGTTTTCTTTGATTGTGAAATCAACCAACAAGTTTTTGGCGCTGTTGCCGGGGAATTCTTTGTTAATATTAATTCCATATTAGTTATAATCAATTCGGTCTTAATTTAAACGTTACTTATTTTGCTTCTTGTTTTCGCAGGAATTCATTGCGAGTGTATGCACACTAGATCAAGGGCAAGAAGGGAACTTTTTCCTTATACAGACGAGATTGAAAGGAAGTTCCGGAAAGCACAATCGACTAGTGCGGCACCACCCGAGGAAGAAAAACTGGCAGAACAAGAAATTCCAGTGAACATGGCAGGGAACGATCAGAAATCACTTCGGGACTATGCCATGCCGAATGTCACGGATATTTAGTCGAGTATTAGGAGTCCGACAATCAATACTAACACCTTTGAGATCAAACCAGTAACCATTCAAATGCTTCAGAATCAATGTCAGTTTGGGGGTAGTTCATTAGATGATCCGAATGAGCACATCTTAAGTTTCTTGGAAGTTTGCGACACCTTCAAATTCAACAACGTGTCAGAAGATTCTATAAGGTTGAGAATGTTCCCATTTACCTTGAAAGATAAAGCACGAAGTTGGTTACACTCTCAGCCTTCGAACTCAATCCTCACTTGGGACGACTTAGCTCAAAAATTTCTAGCTAAGTTTTTCCCACCAAAGAAGTCGGAAAACTACTTTAATGATATTCATAGCTTCACACAGTTTGATTCAGAATCGTTGTATGAGGCATGGGAAAGGTTTAAGGATATGCTCTGCAAGTGCCCACACCATGGAATTCCACAGTGGATGCAATTGGGGATATTTTGTGATGGTTTACAAGCATCCACGAGGGCAAGTATTGATGCAGCAGGAGGAGGAGCGATTATATCTAAGAATTTAGACGAGACATATCAGTGGTTAGAAATGATGGCCACCAACAACTATCAATGGCCCATGACAAGGACTAATCCTCCGAAAATAGCGGGAAAGTATGATGTGGATGCGATAATATCATTACAAGTGCAAATGACCGCAATGACTAAGCAGATAGAATTATTGCGTCCACAATCCACTCAGCAGGGTAGCGATGGTTTGTGAAATATGTGCTGGGGGTCATACTACGGATCAATGTGCCATAAATCATCAAGCAAAGATAGTATGTGAGAAGTTATAGTGGCCTACTCAAATTTTATCCAAATCAAAATGCATATAATTTGGGGTGGAGAAATCATCCGGGGTTTTCATGGAGTAACAACCAAGTCAAGAAACAGCGCCAGACAACAAAAACAATTTCGGGTTTCAAAACCAGACACAACAACCTGTGCGGAAAGCAAGTTGGGAAGAAGCCTTGGAAAGATTTGTTAAAGCAACTGAGAAAAGGAGTGAGGAGAGTGATAAGAGATTTAATCAAATGGAGCTAAGTATACAAAGTCAACATGCATCAATCAAAAATCTAGAAAATCAAATGGGACAAATGGCACATGCATTGAATAACCGACCACTTGGAACACTTCCGAGCGACAAGAAAAAAACCAGCAGAGAGATGCACATTGTAGAAGCGGTAACTCTCTGAAGCGGAAAAGAACTACAAGAGTCAGTCACGGATAGGGAAAAGGAGGACAAGGCATCAATTGAAACAGAGGAAGTGGTGGAGACCGAAAAGCGTCAAGATGAGACCTTACAGCAGAAAAATTCGGAACCAACTAGTACAATGCCTCCCATACCGTATCCGCAGAGATTTCAGAAATCTATGTTAGATAAACAGTTCTCACAATTTTTGGATATCTTAAAGAAATTGCATATCAACATCCCCTTCGCCGAAGCCTTGGAACAAATGCCGAGTTACGCGAAGTTTATGAAGGAGGTTTTGTCGAAGAAGAGGAAATTGGGTTAATTTAAAACAGTAGTATTGACGGAGGAATACGGTATATCATTCGTAATAAATTACCGCTAAAGCTCAAGGACCCGTAGCTTTAATATACCGTGTGAGATTGGAAATCGCCGGGACGAGCATTATGTGATTTGGGGGCCAGTATAAATCTAATGCCATTATCCGTCTACAGCCAGTTCGGACTTCAGGCTCCACGCCCAATAAATATTAGTTTACAGTTAGCGGATAGATCGGTTACATATCCACGAGGTATAATTGAAGATGTGTTAGTAAAAGTGGATAAATTCATCTTCCCTGCGGATTTCTTTATCCTGGATTGTGAAGTGGACAGTGAAATCCCGATCATTCTTGGGCGTCCATTTTTGGCGGCAAAGCGTAACATTGATTGATGTCCAAAAAGGTGAATTGACAATGCGAGTTAAAGATCAACAGGTCACCTTTAAGGTTTTCAAGTCAATGTCGTACCCAAAAGAAAAAAGGTGAATGTATGCGGGTTGATATCATGGAGGAATTGGTGAATCATAAATTCAAAGACAACTTTTTCTGAGGACCCACTTGAATCTATTTTGCTCAAAGGCGGATTTAATATGGTATTGAAGAGGATATCGAATATGTCAAATGGCTAGAGACACCATCAGTTTTTCGAAAAAGCACTCAATCCTTCGACACCATAGAGAGGCCCGAAGCGGAAGGTAAAAAGTTCAAACCATCAATAGAAGAGCCACCGGTGCTAGAATTAAAGCCATTACCATCCCATCTGCAATATGCTTACCTAGGAAAAGACGATACCCTACCAGTTATTGTTTCGATAGATTTGACTGACACGCAAAAGGAGAAACTTCTACGGGTCTTGCGAGAATTCAAAACAGCAATTGGGTGGACTATAGCGGACATTCGAGGTATTAGCCCATCATTCTGTATGCATAAAATCTTAATGGAAGAGGGGGCAAAACCAACCATCGAGATGCAAAGAATGCTAAACCCCATCATGAAGGAGGTGGTGAAAAAGGAAATTATAAAGTGGCTGGATGCTTGCATTATTTACCCGATCTCAGACAGTTCATGGGTAAGTCCTGTATAATGCGTACCAAAGAAAGGGTATGACAGTGGTGAAGAATGAAGCTAATGAGCTCATCCCTACTCGAACAGTTACAGGATGGAGAGTATGTATGGACTACCGCAAGCTAAATAAAGCCACACGCAAGGATCACTTCCCCTTGCCATTCATTGATCAGATGTTGGATAGGCTAGCTGGACATCAGTTCTATTGTCTCTTGGATGGTTATTCTGGATATAATCAAATTGCTATAGCACCGGAGGATCAAGAGAAAACGACATTCACATGCCTATACGGTACGTTTGCATTTCAGCGTATGTCTTTTGGTTTATGCAATGCATCGGCAACCTTTCAACGGTGCATGATGGCAATCTTCTTCGATATGGTCGAGAAAAATTTGGAGGTATTTATGGACGATTTTTCTGTGTTCGGTGATAGCTTTGATCTTTGCCTGAAAAATCTGATTTTAGTGTTGAAACGATGCGTGGAGACTAATCTGGTTCTTAACTGGGAAAAATGCCACTTTATGGTGAAGAAAGGGATTATTCTCGAGCATAGGGTTTCTACAGTAGGATTAGAGGTGGATAAAGCAAAGATTGAGACTATTAAGAAATTACCACCTCCATCATCTGTGAAAGGAATACAGAGCTTCTTGGGACATGCGGGTTTCTACAGACGTTTCATCAAAGATTTTTCAAAACCCTTGTGTTCCCTGTTAGAGAAAGATGTGCCATTCAAAATATATCAGTCATGTATTGAGGCATTCGAGATTTTAAAAAAGAAGTTAGTATCTGCTCCAATCATTGTGCCGCCCGATTGGTCTTTACCATTCGAGTTGATGTGCGACGCCAGCGACTATGCAGTGGGAGCAGTTTTGGGTCAACGTCACGAAAAATTTTTCCATACAATCTATTACTCAAGCAAGACGTTGACAGATGCTCAGTTTAACTACACAACCATCGAAAAAGAACTACTTGCAGTTGTGTTCGCCTTCGACAAATTTAGAGCATACCTCATCAGACCAAGGTCATTGTCTACACGGATCATTCTGCAATCAAATATTTGATCAAGAAGAAGGATGCCAAACCGAGGTTAATACGGTAGGTGTTATTGCTGCAAGAATTTGATTTGGAGATTCGGGATAGAAAGGGTACAAAAAATCAAGTAGCGGATCATCTTTCGCGGTTGGAAAATGATGAGGTGCAGAGGAAGGACAATGCATTGATTAACGAAAAATTTCTAGACGAACAACTTCTACGAGTGACCACAACACTACCTTGGTATGCTGATTATGTGAACTATGTGGTTGCTAAAGTACTACCACCGGATTTGAACTCGCAACAACGAAAGAAATTCCTCCATGACGTGAAGCACTACTATTGGGATGAACCGTTCTTGTTTAAAGCCTGCGCAGATCATATGATTAGACGTTGTGTGCCACATGAAGAGATGGACAATATATTGGGTCATTGCCATTCATCGGATTATGGAGGTCATTATTTCGGTGATCGAACTGCGGCCAAGGTGTTACAATCAGGATTTTACTGGCCTTTGTTATTCAAGGATGAGTATCTCTATGTACTAAAGTGTAATCGATGCCAACGCGTAGGTAATATCTCCAAGCGAAATAAAATGCCACTCAACACTATATTGGAGGTAGAACTGTTTGACGTTTGGGGAATCGATTTCATGGGACCATTCCCCTCATCCTTTAATAATCAGTATATTTTGTTGGCAATGGATTATGTTTCCAAATGGGTTGAAGCCACAGCTTTGACCACCAATGATGCTAACGTTGTCCTTCGATTCTTAAAGAAAAATATCTTCACGCGATTTGGGACTCCGTGGGCAATAATAAGTGATGAGGGAACACATTTCTGTAACAAGCAGTTCACAAAATTGTTGGTGAAGTATGGGGTTCGTCATAAAATTGCAGTTGTGTATCATCCCTAAACTAATGGCCAAGTTGAGGTCTCGAATAGGGAGGTCAAGAGAATTCTGGAAAAAGTGGTCAATCCATCACGAAAAGATTGGTCTTTACGTCTTGACGATGATTTATGGGCATATCGTACAGCATATAAGAATCCGATCGGCATGTCACCTTATCGAATGGTTTACGGAAAGATGTGCCACCTCCTAGTCGAGCTTGAGCATAGTGAACACTGGGCCATTCGGAAGCTCAATTTTGATGAACAAGCAGCAGGTGAGAAAAGGTTACTGCAGTTGAACGAGATGGATGAATTCCGCTTCAACGCTTATGAAAATGCAAAACTCTATAAGGAGAAAGTCAAAGCTTGGAATGATAAGAAAATTCTCGATAAAACATTTGAACCAGGCCAACAAGTCTTGCTTTTTAACTCGAGATTGCGTTTATTTCCTGGAAAACTAAAATCACGTTGGTCAGGTCCTTTTACAGTCGTGTCTGTTGCACCACATGGTAACATCGAGATCGAAAAACCAAATTCAAATTGCCCATTCAAGGTTAACGGTCAAAGACTCAAACATTATTGGAGTGGACCCATTGAACGTCAAACTACGGTCATGAACCTCTCCGACTCAGTGGAAAATTGAGCATACCAGCAAAGTCGGGCCGACGACAGTAAACCAAGCGCTTATTGGGAGGCAACCCAATCATTTTCCTTTTTAATTGTATTTTATTTTGGTTATTTATTTTATTTTCATTCTACTTAGTTGTCTAATATTGTCTTATTTTAGTTCTTGTGAGTATTGATTTCAACGTTATGGGGAACGCAGTCTAAATTGTCTCTCTTCATGTAGATTCTTGAACTTATACGTTACAGGAAACATGAGCCATGGCAGCCTAGCGCCCCGGTGCTGCACATTGCTTGACCCATAGCGCCCCGACGCTAGACCAACCTAGAAGCCACTGACTACGAGCGCCCCGACGTTATCTCTAAGGGCATTTCAAGCGCCTGGCCGCTTATGGACTTTTTTTTGAACGTCTCGCAAAGACAAATACCTCCGGTCTTCGCCTAAAGCTTGTGTCACAAATACCCGATGCTAGCCCCATCCATGAGCTCTCGACCTCACAAATACCTTGGCGTTCCATAAAGCATATATCACAGTGCCCCAACGCTGTGGGGCGTTCCAAGAGTCCTACACATTTTTATAACTGCTGAACGGTTCCCTAATTTACTTCTTTTAAGTATCACGATTCCACCCATCCATCTCATTCATGACTCTTAATCTCTCAATTGGATACACCAAAAGATGTAAGCCTTGCTCATCAAATTCTAGGATTAAGACCTGCAATAGTGCCATAATTCTCATCTCTCTCACGATCATCTACCAAGGTATGTTGTATGTTCTAATTTCATTTTTGTGCAACAAGCATGGGTATTGATGTAATTGGTGAGTGTTCTTCATCCGGATATGCATCATCCTTCTCTTGTTTCTATATTGCATAATAGCCATAATTTGCTCACTTGTAAGTAGAGATTGCAGTCATGGGATATTTTTGACTAACAAGAGGTATGAATTGATAGTAACTTAGTGAAATTCTGAGTAATGTATGAGTTGCCTCTTAGATGTTTGATGAATTGCCTGAACCATTGATCTTGTCCACATGCACATGTATCACCATGTCCAAGAACTACTATTCTAGACCATCTTGCCACCATAATGGTTTCACTCTACTGTAGCACATATTCATGGCTATCATTGCACATAGTAAATTGGAGTGGGGAGAATTACACTATATTGATACATGCATGTCTCCTATTGCAAACCATAAAAAACCTTTTGGGCATCTCTTGTGTTGGTTTTGCTAATTCTAGTAATTGAAGAGTCCATAACTCCAATCGGTACAATTGTACATGCGCTAGCGTTTTTCTATCAAGCACCACCCCCACCAATGTGCTCAATTTCCACATATTTTTCATACATAAGTTTATCAAAATTTAAATTCTATTCAACACTAATATATATATGCTTATAATTCCAGAATTTCTGACATGGCATCCAAAAGCCAGCGTGGTGAAGGGTCGGGGACCGCCTCAACTCCACCTCGGAGATTTGACAGCCGCCGTTTTATCAGTCTTGCAGCTCAGGAAAGATACAACCGCATGGCTACTCGTTCATTGGTTCCGGAACGTGGGTTGAGACCGGATCAATCAAAGGATGGCGACATGGCAGTCATGATAGCCGAAAAAAACTTGTTCACACTCACCGCGCAGCCCGATCCCGCGGTAATTGCAGTGGTGAAAGAATTTTACGTCAACGTGCCCGAACATGATCACTATACGGTATTTATAAGGGGCAAAACAGTGGAAATTGGTGAAGAGGACTTCAATGAATGTTATCAACTGCCAGTAGAGGGTTTTTATGATGAGTATGCTAGTTTTGTGAGTGATGGGCCAGATTATGAGAAGATAATTCGTGAGCTTTGTCAGCCGGGCACCACATGGACAGTACATGAACGTGGAAACATGACTTTCCCACTATCGAATCTCAGCTTATATGGGAAGGCATGGTATGCATTCATTTGTGCAAAACTCATGTCATACACCCATGTGAGTCATGTTACCAGGGAACGTGTAGTGCTTCTATACTCAATCATCAAAGGATTTAAAATTGATGTGGGCCATCTCATTTTGCAATCTATCCTCCGAGCATCTCGTGGAAGTACCACTGGAGGGTTTCCACATCCGTCTCTCATCTGCGTATTATGTGATAAGTTCGGAGTCAAATGGAAGTCAGACGAGATGATCCAAAAGCCTATGCCGGTGCTGGACCATAAGTTGATCAGCAGGTACAAAGTGTGGACTGGTGGGGCAAATCACCCTTGGGGATTGGGTTTCATAATTCCCCAAGTTGCACCAACACAAGCCCCACCACCTCAGGCTCCACCTACTTATGGCCCATCTACAGCAGCTCATCGAGGTGTGGTCCTCGGTCGCCCAAAAGGAGATAGGCAATGGGTGTTACAATATGGAGTCCTAGAATGTACGCTTATCTGAACGTTAAGACGTGATTTTCAAGTTTTTAGTTGACCATTTTGCTGCACAGAATGCACTGACCGTCCAATCACATCCGGCCGTTCAACTTAGCCATTTCCCAACCGCTCTGCTTCGCCAAGATTTCCTTCCGATCAAGAGATGAGCGAGGACGATGATGCTCCACCCGAGGATTAAGCTCGTCAGGGAAGTCCTCTGTTTTATTTTGCCTTATTTTTCGCATGAGGACATTGCTCTAGATTAGTTTGGGGGTAGTTAAGTTTTATTTTCGAAGTTGTAGTTTGTTATTAGTTTGTGGATTGATTGTTAGTAATGTTGCATTTAGGATTGCATGTTAATTCCAGTTTTTGATAGTACATATATTTGGGGGCCAATGATGAAATTAGAATTGCATGAACAAGTCTAGTAAGGATTGTTGAGTCAGTGATATGATTTTCTTGACATGAATTGAATCTTTATCTGTTTGACACTGATATTATAGGAAAGCAC
Source organism: Panax ginseng (assembly GCA_020205605.1). Taxonomy (NCBI): domain Eukaryota; kingdom Viridiplantae; phylum Streptophyta; class Magnoliopsida; order Apiales; family Araliaceae; genus Panax; species Panax ginseng. The sequence continues at coordinate 21,661,366 of CM035143.1, forward strand.
TTTAAAAAATGACCATGTTGGCTATGATACTTTAAATGGTTAGATAATAGAGTTCTAAAGGATGATTGCTAGTGAAATGAAAGGACAATTTGAATAGCTAGAGAAGACTGAATTTATGCATAAACTCGAGTTTGGGGGAAAAATATTTGGAATATATATAAAAAAAAAGTATACATGGTGACTAGTCTTGTTTCGGGGCCTTTGTTACTTGAGCAAGTACGCCCGAGGGGATTGTCTTTACACCTAGCGCCCTAAGGTCTTTCATGGTCTAGGAGTCGTTGGTCGAAAGCTCGCTAAGGGGTAACACTGTTAGCCTAATGGAATGAGACATTGCAGAGTCATTTATGTATATTTAGAAAAAAAAAAAGAAAATAAAAGAAAATAAAAAATGCAAATAAAGCGGGAAAAGTGCAAAGAGCCCCCATTATAAAAGAAAAGAAAAGAAAAGAAAAGCATAAGTATTCCATTTTAACTCTTGAATTCGGGTAATTGTTTGATTTCAGTTGAAACAAGTATATTTGATGAGTTCTCAAGTTTACACTGTATGATGCTTACTAAGAAATTTACTATCTTTCAAATTTTTGCTTGTCATTGGTTAGCATGGTTGTTGAACACACACTCACAATATCAGTAATAACAGATTTTGATTGATTGATTGTCGGGATATTATTGATATGCTTTATCATGAGGTATTATCAAGTTTTTGTGATTTATTTGAGGCCTATGAATATTCGTCAACTATTGAATTGCTGGAATTAAGGTCATTTGGTTTGTTTGCATTTGCATTGTGTTTAGTTATTCGTGTTGGTTGTGTTTTGTTGCTTGAGGACACGCAACGTTTTAAGTTTGTGGGTATTTGATGATTGGGTGATATACCCAGGAATTGGGTATGTTTGACCTTAATTTGTTGTGTGTCCAAAGCATTTTAGAGTCATTTTACTTGTTCAAGTTGTGTTGTGGCAGGATTGTGCGCTGTTGGAACGTTTGGGAGAATTTGGGCTAGAAATGGAAGGATGGTCAAAGTTCTACATGATAATACGCGGAAGTCTTTGCCGCATGGGCTAATTATAAGCCAAAAGTGCTAAGGCTCATTGGCATGGGTCAATGGACGCGCGTTGACTGACGTTGACTATGCATTAAAATAATATGGAGGTGGTTATTTGAGGAGGTTGATGGGCAATTGGATTGTGGATCAAGAAGGGGAGTATATAAGATTTCTTTTTATTGAATTGGGAGGGGATTCTACATAATTGGAGATTGATCAAGGAGCAAGAGCAGATCTGGAGGCTTACAACTTGGAGTTCTTCTTTTTCTTTATTCTTTTAAAATTGTGTAACTTATTAAGGATGATTTATCAATTATTTGTGGTTTTTATTTCCGTCATGAACTAATTCCTTTTATTAAGATTCCAATGGAACCTTTTATGGTTATGAATTGATTATCTAATTTATTCCAATTATTTATGTTGAAGTGAATTGTTTATCATGCCTTGTATTTATTGATTAATTATCTGGCCAATATTACCGTGTTACTCTAGAAGGAATCGAGAGAGGAGTTCTAAAGTTAGAACTGGGCAGGGTGACATGTGACTTAGTTATTTACACAATGAATAATTAGGTTTGTGAATAGAATGAGAATATCTATTTGTCGCATGTAACATAAAAGGATTTGGGTTTGTAACGAGTTTAATTCAATTGTTTTGCATAGAGATATAGCAAAATTAATCTGGGTTAAATAGAAGGCAATTGATCACTCGAGAGAGGGCTTTTGGCATTTGAGAATTCCTGTTAACAATTCAGTAGATATAATAATTGGGATAATTGATTTAATAACCATAATTGGGGAAATTGGAGTCTTAATTATCATTTATCTGCATTCAAATAATTCTTAATTTGTTCTTTGTTTTCTTTTAGAATAATTTCTTGCTTTATTAAAATTAGTTTTTTTAGTTTTAAAAATCACAATTTTTGGTTGTTTAAATAAAATTGAATTGATACCGTACTAGTAGTTGGAGTTTATTAATTGGAATTCTCTGAGGGATTGACACTCTAATTTATCACTATATTACTTGTTGATCGTGTATACTTGCACGTTTACTTTGATTGTGAAATCAACAAACATGAATTTATCAACACAGGTACTGTCGCTACAACATGAGTGTACGAGGAGGTTCATCTTCTCGTGGTCATGGCCGCTCTTCCGGCCCAGTCAATCAGTTAAAAGGAACTGTTGTTCCTCACCCGGTCAATCCAGTAGCTCAACCCAGTCAAATTACTAAACTTCAGATTCTTGGGACAATCCCCAAGCCTTATTCATCGGCTCTTGCTAGTCAACCACAACCAATTGACCTATATGCTAATCAAACGAGGGCAACCTCATCTAAATCTAGTTATCCAGCCTCTGAATATCATGCTAAATATGATCAACACCTATTTCACATTGAGTTACACATGAAACCTAAAGATGACCCCATTACACTTGCAGCCCAGTATTTTCCTACTGGCTGGCATTTCCTCCCATGGGCTCCTTATAAATCCCTAGCGTATTATAAGGACATCCTTCTTGAAACCGAGTCAGTATTCATTAAACCCATTTACGCTAATGATAATAAGTCCAAACTTCTTTATAATTCTCTGTATATTAAACAAATCCTCAGTTTTTCTATTTGGGGAAATCATCCTTCAGATCTCAGGTCTCTCTCTAATCAAACTAGCTCTTATTGCTATTTCGATTATATTGTGGCTTGGAATAAAATCCTTCTTCACTAAAATGAAGATCATAGTCATTCGTGGTTTTTACAATTCGACCACAAGTTCAAAAGTAAAATCCCCATGTGGTTCACCCTTTGGTGGATAAAAACAGTTTTATTGATAATAACTTAAACTATTTATAAGTGCAGAAAATTGTAAAAACATGGGGATTTTACTTTTGAACTTGTGGTCGAATTGTAAAAACCACGAATGACTATGGATTCATGATAGATCATGATAGATCTTCATAAAACATCCATTAGCAAGATTCTAAACACAAAAACATAAAATTTATCTAAGCATACAAGATCAAATTATTTAATTTAGGGATATACCTTCTATTTTCCAATTCTTGATCTATGCTCTCCAATCTGTTTGTGGAGTTCTAGTAACTGATTATATGACTGATCTACCTTAGATTTTTGGAGTCTTGGTGAGAGAAAGAGTAGGTGAGAGCTTAGGAACAAATAGCTTAAAATTGTGGAATTTCTCTCTCCCAATTCTATTTATATTGTGATATGTAGCTTAGATCTGATGTGTTGCTGTCACATAGAGGCTGAGTTGCTGAGATTTAAGTTATTAAGTCAACATAGTTGGTGAACAACTACAATTCTCGCAAGATTCACAAGTTAGCTTATTAAAAAAATAAAAAGGGTAATTTTGTCATTTATAAAATAATTTAATGGCATACATGAAATTTGTCACACCCTTAGGGTTCTAACCCTAAGGTTTTAAATATTTAGCATCTTTAAATTTCTAATTAGGGTTTTTAATTAGAAAAATTAAAAATTAAAAATTCTAAATTACAATTAGGGTTTGTAAAATAGAAATTTAGATACTTAAATATAATTAGGGTTTTCTAATCTTATTTTAAGTTTAATAAACACATTAAGCTTACTAATTAGGATTAGGGTTTCCTAATTAGGGTTTTAGGATTCCCGAATATAAAATTAGGGTTTCCCGACTTTCGATTAGGGTTTTTAACCGTACGTTAGGGTTTTTAATCCTGAGATTAGGGTTTCTAATATCTTATTAGGATTTATTAATTTTAAACCTTATCTGATCAATTATTGATCAGTATCTCTATACAGTATAAATACATACTCTTCAATATAATTATTTTAATTATATTTTCTACTGAATCCCTAACTTGAAATTAGGGTTAGGGTTTCTATACTTTATTAAGCATAACTCTACTCTAATTTCTTAGTCAATACACAAATTGACTCATTCTCCAAACTCGTATCATAGTTACACAACAAAATATTTAAAATTAATATTAATATTAATAAAAAAAAAATTATTCGTAAAATTTTTATTATTCGAAATCCCGGGTTATCACATTCACCCCTCCTTAAAAGGATTCCATCCTCGGAATCACCACTTTCTTATTCTCTACAATCTTTTAAAGTTGTATCATCAATTCATTCTTAACAACACAATATTAATTTGTGTCTCAAATTCTAACCTGTGACTTGGATCTATTAAAAGAAAGAACTTCACAGAAATATCTAACTCATATTACTCGCGTAATTTAGGTATTATGCTAAATTGTAACCAGTCGCTTCTTCATGGGCAACTGCTACATTTGGAACTGTCATGCTAAAAGTGAATGATGTTGGTCTTCCCTGCTGAGCTGATTCTTTAATCGCCAGGGTTTTTGCTACCGGGTCCCTTGTTGGCACTTCTCCTCTCTACATTTTATCTTTGGACAATTTTGGACCAGATGATCGGTCGACCCACACGCAAAACAACCTCGTGTCTTCTTTGGAATGGGACACTGAGGTGACATGTGTCCCTCTTGGCCACAGTTGTAACAAACTCCTTTTTTCTTCAAACAAACTCTTTGATGAAGCTTCCCGCAAACTAAGGACGACGCGCCTTTCTTCCTAATCTCTACTGGATTATTTCCTAAATTAATATAACCATCCCTCTTACGTTTATTAAGATCACTACTTCCACTACCACCTATCATATTATTTCCTTCAGCCTCCTTTCTTTGTTCTTGACTATTCTTTAATACAGCTTCAATTTCTCCTTCAGCGATAATGGCTTTTTCTAACAACATTGAAAATGAATTAATTTGTAGCACATCCAACTTCTCGGGTACCAACGATTGCAATTCGTTCCTAAAACATCGTGCTTTAAGCTCCTTAGTGTCCACTCGATGTGGAGCAAATTTTGCTAACTCGTTGAACTTGACAAAATATTCTGTCACCGTCATATTTTCCTGCTTCAAATTCACAAATTGATCTTCCATATTTCTCTTTAGACCTCCCTTCCTTGGCGGCATTATCTGATAAAAATCTTACATTAATTCTCCTTTTCTACACATATTCTTATTAATAACATAATAAGAATTAAAAAAAAATTCTCATATAATTGCATATTTATTCAAATAGCACACAATGCATCTAGCACTTAATACATAGCACTATCCCTTTTTAAATAATATCAGGATCAACAACACAACTTTAAACAAAAGTTGTAATTCTCTATTCACACATAACTATTCCTCAGTTCCTCAAACTTACCACACCTAGGGGTTCAGGAACTTGCCATAATTATATGAGTGTATGAACTTATCCTAGTCAGACCTTTGGCGTCCATTCGCTGAGGGGTGCAAAACATTTCATATAATTATGAGTCATGAACTTACCATAAGTATTAGTTTTAAGAACTCAAAAATTAATCTTAATCTTATATTCATATAGAAAATAAATATTTCACTCATATAAACATATATATATATATATATATATATATATATATATATATATATATATATGTTCACACATCGTTCTTGATATTACAAGCGTTAATATCACACACTATCAAAAGATACTATCGCTTAAACTTAAGCTATCTACCGTCCACTCCCTTCACCAGTCTTCTTCTTACTAGGACACTTGTTGCCTTCATCTTAGGACAATATATGAAAATATGTCCTTCTTGCTTAAAATTGAAGCACATGTTCTTCCACATCATGCATTCTCCCACATGAGTCTTTCCACACTTGCTGCAGACTTGCTTCTTCTTCGGGTTTGAATTTTTTTAGAATCATCGATGTCGTTGTCCCTCTTTCTCTTTTTCTTGCCTTTATGCTGCTTTATTGTTCCTTCAGACGATCCACCACCTTCATTCTTCATCCTTTTCACCTGCGCCTTCAGCTCATTCTGTTCTTCAGTCATTTCGCGTAATGCTCGCTCCGTCTTCCATAACTCCTCCAAGAGAAATACTTTTCTCCGGAGTTCTTGAACTTCTGCAGATACTTGATCTTGTTCTCCAATTTTAGTCTTATTCTCTTTCTCCACCTTAGCTTCTTCAGACTCTGCCTCCTCATCACCACTCAGATAAATCTCGGGATAATCATCATGATCGCTCCCCATATTGACCATAGGTTCATCTTCTCCCACCTTCTCAATCGCTTTCTCTTTGTCTTTGCACCTCTGCTCTCGGTATCGGGTGCAATGTACCGCTAGCATCTCCAAGACTCATTTCATCTTCTCCAAACATCCTACCATCAGTCTAAATGACTTGATTAATACTTCTCCAGTACGAACTTCTCACACTATATGTCCACATATCTCACTGTCGATATATTTCGGCAATCCCTCACTTAGTACTCTAAATGAGTATTCTAGATTTCGCTTATGGTTATAATCCTAGGGTTTTCTCCACCCCACTTAAGGTTTATAACCTACAGCTCTACTACCAACTTGTGAAGCCTTGGTCACTACAGCTTTGATACCAACCTGTGACACCCCCAAATCCGGGTTACCTGACCCCCGAGTTTGGTGTTCACGATGCACAATATAAATAACATTTAACTACCCATTTATTTATAAATAGGAACATACACTTCATTAACTGATATAGTTAATACATTACCCTAGGTTCTCTAACCTTAACATTACAAACATACCCTTTAGTTATACAAAAAGGGTTCACAAATACAACATAATAATAATGTTATTAATAACTAATTAATCACTATGTCTTTGCCTTTGTTCTTCACAGCACCTCCAGCCACTTCGTCCCTAGCTGAAAAGTTTTATTTAGTAAGGGTGAGCAACAAATTTGCCTCGCAAGTTAAGATATACAATGAATGTATAAGTATCAGAATAATAGACTATCTGTTTTGATAGAATGACACCAAAGTTCGGGGAACTTTGAATTAGCTGAACAATGCGTTAATCAATGACAAGGCTTCTCCCTTTCTATGCAACACAATAATTTGATAATGAAAGAGTACAACGCTTTCAAAGTTCTACGATATTCAAATGAATAAACAAGAATCAATTCTACGCAATAACAAAGTGGAATAATTTCCAGATTTATGCTGAGCGATCCATTGGATCTACAACTTCTACTTTCTCGGGTATCTATCAAAGATTTACTTTGATACATACGCAGGGGAATCAGATAACCATAAAGATTAAATCATACCCCTCTGCAAGTATAATAAGTGATCAGCTTTAGTATACCCTTTATTATGCATAATACTTAATAGTGCGCAATGGCCGAATATACGACCTAAAATGTTCCCTTTATATAAAAGGTTGTTCTTCTCAGTCTTTGAATCAAAATTTGATTTAACAACGAAACGCAATGATTTCAATTTTTATTTACTTATCGATCTAGCCGAAATAATTGGCATCGATCTACCAATAACAATTGAATTCTTTTCTCGAATTTATCAAGTTCTAACAAATGTTCGTCTAGCTAGAATAATTAGCTAAAACATTTCTCAACATAATTTGACAATAAACAAGAATTATCTGTACTGTCCATTCTATCTTCTACGAATATGAATATCCAACAACAATTATTCTACAAATGTATATTCTCCGAATCAGTAATTCAATTTAAATTATTAAACATGCACTAACTGCGAATAATCAACAATATATCCCTGGACATGGTATAATTAGCAATAATTAACCACTATAATAATTGAATGAATATAACTCAAGGTTGAGTTAGGAAACTTGCCTTCCGCGTTGATTACAGCTACACAATAAACTTATCTGCGTTCGTAAGACGTATAACAAATAATATCGGTCTCACAATTAGCACAATAATTTATAACACACGTCACTGTAATTCACAGTCAATTTATCCTAGGCACATTACCACATAGCCACATTAGTGTTTATAACCTATATAAACACTTAACAAGTCTAACTATTTTGGTGCAGTCCTGACTTGATTTCTACTCACTTCTTGTTCTAGTCATCCTATCCGACAATTAACACAGTTATTGTCAATTAAACTTGGTGTCTATGCTTCAATATTATTTTAGATAAGCCAAATATCGTTTATAATATTTTTCTAAGCTTTTAATAATTTATAAACAATTATTATAATTTATAATAATTTTTCAAATCTTCGTAATCATTTTTAAATGATTTAAATACTAATTAATTCCATTATCATTAATATTTAATAATATAAATATACTAATGAAATACTTGTCAAAATATTAAAGTTATTATTAATAACTTAAATTATTTTTGAATCATCAATATTCTACTTAAATGATTTTTAAATTAATTAAAATCATTTTTAAACCATCACCATTTATACTTAAATATTAATGAAATTTATTATCCAAATATGAAAAGTCATTAATTATAACTTAAAATACTTGTAAATCATTTTTCTCATTTTTAAATCAATAAAATCATTTTTAATTCATTTATTTAATATAATAATTAAATAAATCTAATATCATTAACATAAATTTATTAATGAGAATTCTCTAAAAATATTGAAAATTTTATTGTATAATTTAAAATATTTTCTAACACTTTATTCTCATTTAAAATGATTTTTAAATCAATAAAATCATTTTATCTTATTTATTTAATTTAATAATTAATTAAATCTAATATCATTGATATTAATTTATTAATGAAAATTCTCTAAAAATATTTAAAGTTACATTTTATAACTCAAAATATTTTTAAATACATTATTCTTATTTAAAATAATTTTTCATAATATTAAATTATTTTTTTCTAATTTATTTAATACACTAATTAAATAAATTAAATATCATTAATATCCAAATAATTATAAATATTAATGAAAAATGTCCCAAATAATTAAAAGTTATTTTTTAGAATTTAAAATGATTTTTAAAACCATTTTTTATTAATTATTATAATTTATTTCTATTTTTAAATAATTTCTAGAATATTCAGAAATTAAAAATTAATTAATCCGTCACTGTAGGCCTTTAGCGACACAAAGCGTCACTATTAGTGTTCTTGAGCCTCAAGAACACTGACAGCCGACTTAGCAACATACCAGGTTTGACCACTAATATAATCCAATCCAAAATATTTCTGGGCTAACATGAACTTTGATCATGTAGCTGCAATGTAATACTACATCTAGCAATCTTTCATTTGGTCATAGCACATCTCAGATGCATGATCTGAAGCCACAAAGAAGCTGTCAGAACAAGTTCTGGGTTTTCTGGGCAACCAAGAAACCCAATGCCAGCCTTCTACTTTTACTGAGCTCCATTAATTCTCCTGCTACATTTCTTCAGATTGGTGTTATAAAGGTTTAAAGCTATAGTACGCATGCCATACAACATTTATATACAAATATCTCAGTCCACAAACATCATAATCGCCAGATTCAACTTGGTCAAACGTTGTCAGAAACGTAGTTCATCTGTTTCTAGGTTTTTCAGAAACTGTGTCCGTGAACGGATGGTTTAGTTTGACCACCTATAACGTTCGATCTGTTGATGTTTTAAAATATATAAAGACCCAGACCTATAGTCTAGTGTATAGGCTACAACATGGTTATCATAACATTAACATAGCATGTAAATTCTGTCAGATAAAGGCCTTCAACAATCTTGTCAGGCTCAATTTATCACTTTACGGGTTACCTGTAAAGTGGTCGGGATCATCTGCAGTCAACCCTCTTTGACCATGAATAACATGCAATCTAGACATGTAATGGCTCTAATTTCTTTTGCAGGATAACGACCTCATACCCAGCTACACATAACAACTTAAAAAAAATAAAAATCATAAACGAGCAAGGATCTGTGGCCACTGACATTAGGTTGTCAGACCACTTTTCGAGCTCAAGAATAGTTTTGAAAAATTATCATTTTAAGGCACTTTGATGCTATGGATTCATGATAGATCATCATAGATCTTCATAAAACATCCATTAGCAAGATTCTAAACACAAAAACACAAAATTTATCTAAGCATACAAGATCAAATTATTTAATTTAGGGATAAACCTTCTATTTTCTAATTCTTGATCTATGCTCTCCAATATGTTTTTGGTGTTCTAGTAACTGATTATATGACTGATCTACCTTAGATTTTCAGAGTCTTGGTGAGAGAAAGAGTAGGTGAGAGCTTAGGAATAAATGGCTTAAAATTGTGGACTTTCTCTCTCCCAATTCTATATATATTATGATATGTAGCTTAGATCTGATGTGTTGCTATCACATAGAGGCTGAGTTGTTGAGATTTAAGTTATTAAGTCAACATAGTTGGTGAACAACTACAATTCTAACAAGATTCACAAGTTAGCTTATTAAAAAAATAAAAAGGGTAATTTTGTCATTTGTAAAATAATTTAATGGCATACATGGAATTTGTCACACCCTTAGGGTTTAACCCTAAGGTTCTAACCCTAAGGTTTTAAATATTTATCTTCTTTAAATTTCTAATTAGGGTTTTTAATTAGAAAAATTAAAAATTTTAAATTACAATTAGGGTTTGTAAAATGGAAATTTAGATACTAAAATATAATTAGGGTTTTCTAATCATATTTTAAGTTTAATAAACACATTAAGCTTACTAATTAGGATTAGGGTTTCCTAATTAGGGTTTCTCAGCTTTTGATTAGGGTTTTTAACCGTACGTTAGGGTTTCTAATCATGAGATTAGGATTTCTAATATCTTATTAGGGTTTATTAATTTTAAACCTTATCCTATCAATTATTGATCAATATCTCTGTACAGTATAAATACATACTCTTCAATATAATTATTTTAATTATATTTTCTACTGAATCCCTAACCAGAAATTAGGGTTAGGGTTTCTATACTTTGTTAAGCATAGCTCTACTCTAATTTCTTAGTCAATACACAAATTGACTCATTCTCCAAACTCGTATCACAATTACACAACACAATATTGAAAATTAATATTAATATTAATAATAAAAAAAATTATTTGTAAAATTTTAATTATTCGAAATCCAGGGTTATCACACACTACGGGCCAATGAGGATTTTTAACATATCATTTGTAACATTACAGGTCATGATTATACATATACATAGTCATAATCATACCAATCAACAGTCCATCTATGCACTACGGACCAAAGATGACTTTCATCATAATATAAACACGAGGATGATGATAATGATATAAGAATTCAATTAAATGAAAGCAAAAGATAAATTTTAAAGATTTGTAATTCAATTTATCTAGAATTCAATAATGTCCAAATTGTCAACATGATACTGCTTTGTGGAGTAAAATTCAAGAATAATATTATATCAAAAATAATTTAGATAGAAAAGAAATCAATTTCTTTCATGAATAGTACTCCGGGTGAATAGTACCTCGTGAATAGTACCCCGCATGAAAAGATCAAAATTTAACAAGAATATTCAAAAAAATATCCTTGTGAAACAATACTAGATGAAGCATAAATTTCAAGGATATTCTACTAATTTCAAGGAGTATAGAAGCAATACTTTAACAAAATGAGTGTAGAATTCGGAATCTGAAACAAAATAATACTACTTACATATTACAGAGTATAGAAGAAAATATTATTTCTTACGAATATTGAACAAAATAATATCACTTACCTTAAAAGGAGAATACATCTGACTGGTAGGGCGATGATATTCTTAAAGAAAACTTATACTATTTTCTACGCTCAAAACTTCCTTAAACTCAAAAGAAATACGCTCAATATTATAAAAGAAGAATTCTCTGATTCTGGTGTGATTTTCATTTCTAAACTAAGCATCCTAATTATAGGAGAATGGAAGGATACTATTTAGAATTTATTTTACAGACCAACAGTTGAAAGAATTCACAGGCTAATTTCTTCAAATTCACTAACGCCCAACTTTCAAAATAATAATATAATAATCAAATAAAACAAAACTTTATATATTATATATATATATATATATAAATGGTATCAGAGCCAAGTTGTTTGTAGTTTCTAACCGCTGAGTAAAGATCTATTTAATCAACTTCTCTTTTCTGATTTCAAAACTTTCTTCTTCTCATTAGTCAAGTCACCCGAACTGTCTGTAGTCCACCTAGTTCGCCGCAAACCTTTTGTAAGTCTCTAGGTGTGAGCAGTGTCTGGTTTAAGAACATAGGTATGAGTCTTAATGATAGCCAAGGTATGAATGGAAGAATAATGCTTAAGAATTATTTTTGAAATTATTTAAAGATGAGTAGATTATTCAGATCTAGCAGGGACACCGTCATGTTGTTTTGTTCCAGTCTGATAAACTCCACCTCTTTCATATGATGAATACTTTCAGGAAATTACTTGTCATTGAATAGTTTCTGAAATATTTTCCAAGATATCTTGAAAAGGGGTAATTTGGTACGCTTTCATAGACTCCCACTAGTAGTCTGCCTCACCGCGGAACATAAAGGTGGCGAATGGAACCTTCTGTTCCTCCGTGTATCCCAAGACATCGAATATCTTGGTAATTTGTTTAACCCACGTTTCCGCCATGATCGGATCCGGCTTTCCCTTAAATTCTGGTGGTCCCAACTCTTTGAATCGCTTGTGCTGCATTTGTCACAATTGCGCATTGCTAGTATTTCCACCCGTATTCTGTGCACGAGTTTCCCTCGTCAGGTTTTGCATAAAATGCAAAAAAACTTCTGAACATCCCATCATTCATCATTTGTTCGGTAGTGTTGTTTACAGGAGGATTATTACCTTCCCCATTGCACGTTCTCTGGTTTGTAACTAAAGGTTGTTCCACGCCTCATACACTCCATTGTTAACGTTCTCAGCAGCTATTCTTAAATCATCGCCATAAAAAACAAGGGTTAATTAAACAAATTAACATATCACATAATATCCCTATATTATGACCGACCAACAAATAAGCATAGATAGGACACACTAGCGAAGGATTTACTCATCTCTCCCTCCTAGTTCTATTCCCCATCTCTCGCCATGCACCATATCCCTAAGCTTTGATACCAACTGTGACGCCCCCAAAATAGGTATACAACACCCATTCTCGAGTCGCCAAATACATGCATACGAAAGCAAACTACAACTTCAATAATACAATTGTCGTGAAAATACGACAACACATACTACTGAAGTTTAAATACAAATATTGTCTTCTAGACAATATCCACACTCAAATAAGTCCTCATTACAATTATTCAAACACTATTTTACGAAATAGTGAGGATCTGCTAAAGCATCTTTCTAGAACCATCACTCCGCACTCAACTAGTTCCTCGCTATGTTCTCACCTCCCGAGAAAAATGGAACAAAAAGGAAAAGGGTGAGCTCAACTAGCCCAGAAGAAAGAATATTATGACTAAGATAATATACAACAAATTATCGTTAGTCTTCAACAGGAAAAATCGATAAAATATAATAGACAACAAGTTTTAGATCAATAACTCGCAGGTGGAAACAAATCAATCCATTAGAAGAGTCAAGTAGAGAATGAGTTCTACTATCTTCTAAGATTTAAAAGTCCATCATCAATTTTATCCCTGTAACAACAATCAATATACATCTTTAATCAATATTCATCTTTGCACTACAGGCCAAATATATTCATTTGTATCACCAGTTGGTCATGTTCATCTCAACACCTGTTCATCTTCGCACTACGGGCCAAAGATATTCATCAGTTAATCATTCATCTTTGCATTACAGGCCAAAGATATTTAGTAATATCATCATTTAGGACTGAGGATGATGAAAAATATTTTAAAGAAAACGAATCCAGTGATACAGAAGGACAAATAGTAAGGATTTGTATAACAGTTTATCCAAGATCAATAATACTCCATAATAACCAATTTTAAAGCAAAATTCAAGAATAAAGATCAAAACATGGATACAATCAAAGATAGTAACCATAATAGACATCTTGGACAAAAATAAGAAAATTTCATTTTTCGGTGAATAGTGCCGTATTCGTGAATAGTGTCGTATACGTGAATAGTGCCGTATATGTGAATAGTAAACCCGACACAAAAAGTTCCAAATTTGATAAAAAGTTCATACCAAAATTTCGGTATAATGATATTGAAGAAAATATCATTATAAGAAGAATATAACACCCCTTACCTCAAAATATCAGTACTTCTGATCGGAATATCGGTATAAGGCTGAAGGAAACTTGCACTGATGAATAGAAACTCATAAAGTTTCTAAATACTCACAAAATACACTCAATAATCTAGAGAGAGAAAGAGAGAAATCTTATGTTTCTGGTGTGATTTTCAATTCTAACTTAGCCCTCTATTTATAGGAAAATGTTAGCAGACTTGACCTGCAACTTGATGGCTTTACCTGCTACTATTTCCACCCACCACATTTGAAATAAAATTCAGCACATTTCTTCACCAACCATAAGTGGGGCCCACTCAATTCTAGAATTTTCCACCAAAATGCTAAATTCGGATACTTCAACAATTTCTGAACCAGTCACCTCTTCAAATTCATAACAAATCATACGTTCATTTTTCACGGTTCAAAATTTGTGGACATATACTCAACTTATATATGTATAACATATCCAAAAATTACAACGATCCAACGGTCGGATTAAAAATTATAACTCCTGCAATATATCTCAAAACCACCGGGTTTGATTTTTAATACCTCAAATCAAACAACATCGATAAAACACCTCAACATTAATTCTTTCATTTTAACCACAATAGATATATCCAACATTTATATCCACATAAAATAAATATTTCCTTATCATATGAATCAATAATTAATTATTCACAAATAATATTACGAATCACATTTATGACAACCGTGTAGTTCCCATGAAAGAGGGGCTTTCCAATAAGAATTTCTCTCATTCAAGCGGCGCAATTAGGTGACCAAACCTCTCCTTGATAGAACTTTCTAGACATTGCCAATAATGCTATCTAATAATATTATTCAAATAATATGAATTATTGATCCGATAATGGGAAATATCATGCAATGACAATTATTGAAACAACAATAATATAAAATATCAATGCAAATTATTGAATCAATAAAATAACATATTAAACAGTAAGAACTCATCGTAACAATTATTGAGTAGTGCCTTCTTACGTAAGGATCAATAATTCATCAATACTTGTGTATCCACGTGTATTCTCGTATTTTAACCACCGGGTATTCCAACAAAGTGTTAATTGGTAATAACTACGCCAATTATTTATAAAAACTCAAACTTGTCGCTTTCTTCATCCTACGCTATTATTACATTATGGGGCCCATAAATGATCGCTACCGTCGCATAAATATTCCCCGAAAACAAGAATATTCCACGACCAAATGAATATTCCCCGACAACAATGATTATTTTATAACCACTTGCATATTTTGCAAAATTTGCACATTTCATTCATACCCAGAGAATTATATCAAATTAATACCTTATTATTCACAATAATAATTAGAGGAAATTCGATTTTATTTATAATAAGTTGGGGTCTTACAGAGACACCGAAATTCTTAGTAACCCTTCTATTAAAGACATTAAGCTTAAAGGTATCCTTAATCATGGTCAAGTTAGTCACTTTCGTTACACCCGTAATAATCCCATTGAAGAAGAAGGCTCTTCTTCTCCGGCATCTTCTGAGTTTCCTACTCAATCTGATTTTAATGCCCCCATACATAACCAATTAAGAGTTATTAAAAAAAATTGTATTAGATTGGGATAATTTAGTCAAAGATTTGAACTCTAAATCAAATAAAGAAAAAAGACATCTATTTAGATCTAATCACCCTACAGAAAAGGAAAAAAATAAGATAGTTAATAGATGGAAAAATTTTATTAAAAATGAAGAATTAAACATTACTTTTTATGATTGGTATGAACAATATCAAAGTAAATGTAATGTTATTATTAAAACTCAGTGGGTTAAAGAAGATAAATCCAAAACTACTTCTAGTCATCCTCCATTAGAATCTATTATTATTCCGGTAAAAAATAATTCAGTCATAGCAAGTCATTTTAAAATTTCTGATAATATCAAAGATGATAAAAAAATCATTGAACAATTAAATTTCAATAATCAATACCTAGCAACTGTTGGTAGACAGCTTGATAGAATTGAAGAAAAATTTGAAGAACCCGCTATTAAAAGGCCTGATTCAAAAATTGAACATCCCTTACTAAAATTACCAGAAAATAGATATAAGTTAGGATTACCTAATCAAGATAATGAACTCACCCATGCAATTGATAAATTATTTAAAAAACTCAAAAATGAGCCTAGTTCAAGTGGCACTATAGCTCTTATTGATCAAGTAGAATCTGATAATGAAAGCAGTAGTTCTTCTGAGCAGTCTAATACTGCTTCAGACTTTAATGATCAGTTTAACAAATTAACTGTTAACAACACAAGTATTACCAGAAATTGGTACTCTAGACCAACTCCTCCGGATCTACAATTTGAAGAGAGAAATCTAGATAAACAATTCTCTGTTTCATCTAATAAAATATATGAATGGAATATTGATGGATTTAGTGAACAAGAAATTCTTAATAAACTAAATCATATATCTATGGTAGCTAATAGCTATATTACAAAATTCAACCATCTGTCTCAACCGGACATAGTTGAATTAATAGCTAGTGGATTTACTGGTATTCTTAGGTCTTGGTGGGAAAAACATCTCAAAGAAGAATCTAGAATATCAATTATTCATGCTATCCAGATGGACGATGACGGCAATTCCATCTTTGATGAAGATGCTGGTATTGGTCCGCCTGACGGAGTTAATACTTTAATCTTCACCATTATTAAACATTTTGTTGGAACTCCTAGTAACATCACTGAAAGAATTCATGATCAACTTAGTAACCTCAGTTGTCCCACCTTAAGTGATTTCAGGTGGTATAAAGATGTATTTACTTCACGAGTTATGATGCGCACTGATAGTAATAAACCATTTTGGAAAGAAAAATTTGTTAATGGTTTACCTTCTTTGTTTGCACATAAAGTCAGAGAAGAATTAAGTAAAAATTTGGGATATATTGATTATGATAATTTAACCTACGGTGATATTATAAGTTATATTCAAAAAATTGGATTAAAAATGTGTATTGACTTTAAATTAGCTAAGCAAGCTAGTAAAGATAAAAACAAAGCTAAATCCGAGTTAGGCACCTTCTGTGAACAATATGGTTTATCCCTTGTGGCTCCCTCCAGAAGAAAGCACATACATAAGCATAATCATATTGAGTCTCAGCATAAGAGTCATAAATGTCGTAAAAAGAGATATAATCAAGATAAGAATAATAAAAATCAAGATTCTTATTATAAGAAGCCTAAGTCAACACACAAAAAATCAACAAAAAATCAAAGAAATTTGATAAGAGTAAAATTATCTGTCACAATTGTGGGATGAAAGTACACTACAAGAGTGAGTGTAGAGTTAAGCAAAAGTTAGCCCAGCTAAATATCTCTAATGAAGATACTGAACAATTATTAGAATTAATAAGAATTAAAAACAGCGTTAGTAACGAGGAAGCTTCTGATATCCCAGAATATTCGAGTAACAACACTTATAACGATGAATCAGATAGTGATAACGAAGTTACAGTTTGTGCTGAGGATTGCAGTAACAACTTTTGCAAAAGATTAAATGTAATTACCAAAGAAGAGGAAGAAAGTTCTTTGTTAATTGAGTTCATTAGCAAAATTACTGATCCAGATTTAAAAATTCAGTACACAAAACAATTAAAAGATTTCTTAACAAAAGATAAGAAAATTACTGATAGGGTTCTTAAAGCCAAAGGGAAACCTATTTTTAGTCTTAATAAAATGCTTGAAAGATTTAAGTCCCCAATTAGAGAAGTCACTCTCCTGGAATTAAATCAAGAAGTTAATAAACTCAAAAGAGAAATTTCTAATTTAAAATTAGACGTTGCTAATTTAAGAAAAAAAATTAAAGATAAAAAATCTGACCTTCAGGTTCATGATTCCTCTTTTAGTGTAGAAGATCATGACATACCTAAATCTTCAGGAGTTAAAGATGAGACTGATCTTTTTGTTCAAGGTCTTTCTCTTAAAAGAATTAAAGATATCACCATCCAAAAATGGTATATCTCTATTAATTTAGTTATTGATAAAACTTTCTCGATACAACTTCCTGCCTTGGTTGATACTGGTGCAGATCTGAATTGTATTCAAGAAGGTCTTATTCCCACTAAGTATTATAAAAAGACTAGTGAAAAGATCAATTCAGCTAATGGTAGTCAAATGGAAATAAAATATAAATTGCCTAAAGTCCATATCTGTCAAGATAATATGTGTTTTAAAACCTCATTTGTTTTAATCCGCAATCTTACAGATAAAATCATTTTAGGGTTACCATTTATATACTTATTACACCCATTCATTAACAATAATAAAGGATTAAGTTGCGAGCATTTAGGAAAAAAAGATAACATTTAAATTTCTTATTAAACAAAATGAAAGAGATTTAAAATTTATTCAAGAAGAATCAATTTCCAAATCGATAAATCTATTAAATTGCAAAGTTACCCAATTAAGCTTTTTAAAGGAAGAAATTAAATACAAACAAGTTGAAGAACAACTTAAGAGTAAACGAGTTCAAGATCAAATTGTCAATTTAAAAAATTATTTACAAGATAATTTGTGTTCTGATTCTCCCAACGCCTTCTGGCATAGGAAGAAGCATGTTGTCAGACTACCTTATACTAAAGAATTCAAAGAACATTTAATCCCCACTAAAGCTAGACCAATTCAAATGAGTCATGAACAAATGGAGTTATGCAAAAAGGAAATCAATGACCTCCTTAGTAAAGGTTTAATTAGAAATAGTAAATCACCATGGTCTTGTCCTGCTTTCTATGTTAACAAAGAAGTAGAAAAAGAGAGAGGTGTTCCTCGCCTAGTTATCAATTACAAACCATTAAACAAGGTCTTAGAGTGGATTAGGTACCCTTTGCCCAATAAGGAAGATCTCCTTAGTAGGTTAAGCGCCTCCACTATCTTCAGTAAATGTGACCTTAAGTCAGGATTCTGGCAAGTTGCTATTCACCCTAGGGACAGATACTAAACAACATTCACCACTCCGTTCGGTCATTAGGAATGGAATGTTCAGTCATTTGGACTAAAAAATGCACCTAGTGAATTTTAGAATATTCTCAATAATATTTTGAATCCTTTCAGTCATTTTATCATTGTTTATATTGACGATATCCTTGTATTCTCCAAGACTATTGAAGAGCGTATTAAGCATTTGATTTCCTTCTTCAAAACGATTAAAACCAATGGTCTTGTTCTTTCACCTTCCAAGTGTAGTTTGTTTCTGACTAAAGTCAGGTTTCTCGGTCTAATCCTCTATCATGGACTCACGCGGCCAATTAACAGAGCTATTCAATTCGCCGACCGGTTCCCAGATAAGATTACCGACAAAACACATTCTGAGATTTTTTGGGCTCGCTTTAATTATATTGTAAGTTTTACCAAAATCTCAAGAAGATTTGTAAGCCTCTTTTTGGTAACTTACAAAGTAATCCACCTACATGGACTGACGTTCATACTTCCGTCGTCCAACAAGTCAAAAAATATGTCAAGGTCTTGCCTTGCCTTGGCATTTCAAATGATTCAGCATTCAAAATAGTTGAAACCGATGCCTCTGACATTGGATTCGGTGGCATTCTCAAACAAAAGTTAACTCCCACTTCCTCTGACCAAATCGTCTGATTTCATTCCGACGCGTGGAATCCTACACAGTTAAATTACAGTACTATTAAAAAAGAGATTTTATCACTTGTTTTATGTATTAATAAATTTCAAAGAGATCTACTTAATCAAAAATTTCTGGTTAGAATAGATTGCAAATCAGCAAAATTTATCCTTGAAAAAGGCGTTGAGAACGTCGCCTCAAATTATTCGTTCGCTAGATGGCAAGCTCTCTTCAGTATTTTTTATTTTGATATTGAATATATTAAAGGTAGTAACAATTCAGTCCCTGATTTTCTCATACGTGAATTTATCAACACAGGTATTGTCGCTACAATATGAGTGTACGAGGAGGTTCATCTTCTCGTGGTCATGGCCGCTCTTCCGGCCCAGTCAATCAGTTAAAAAGAACTGTTATTCCTCACCCGGTCAATCCAGTAGCTCAACCTAGTCAAATTACTAAACTTCAGATTCTTGGGATAATCCCCAAGCCTTATTTATCGGCTCTTGCTAGTCAACCACAACCAATTGACCCATATGCTAATCAAACGAGGGCAACCTCATCTAAATCTAGTTATCCAGCCTCTGAATATCATGCTCTGATACCATTTGGGGACATCCTTCTTGAAACAGAGTCAGTATTCATTAAACCCATTTACGCTAATGATAATAAGTCCAAACATATTTATCATTCTCTGTATATTAAACAAATCCTCAGTTTTTTTGATTGGGGAAATCATCCTTCAGATCTCAGGTCTCTCTCTAATCAAACTAGCTCTTATTGCTATTTCGATTATATTGAGGCTTTGAATAAAATCCTTCTTCACCAAAATGAAGATCATAGTCATTCGTGGTTTTTACAATTCGACCACAAGTTCAAAAGTAAAATCCCCATGTGGTTCACCCTTTGGTGGACTAGACTTGGTCTATGTTATGAGATTCTTCCCGATCCTCTCAAAACACAAGTTCACCATTTTACTAATCATGCTAAGTATAATCCAGTCTATAAAGGAGTTCCAGTTTTCCTTCTGTTTTTCAGTAAATATAAAATCCCGTGGATCCTTAAATGGAAATATAAGATTTTATCCCCTCAAGAAGTCACCATATTTCAGTCTCCGTCGTCCATCGACTTACGGACAGCTCAGACTTCTTTATCACCCATTGCCAATGTGTCTTGCCGTTTTTACATCAAATGGTGGGATAAATTCGGTGTCGATAGGATAGTTGGCCAAGTTCAAAAAGAATTTCCCCCTTCTCCTATTCTGACCCCTCTAGTAACTATTACTCCCGCCGTTGAGTCCTCTAGTAAATTGTCCAAAAAGTCATCTGATAAACAAAAAAGTAAATCAGTTGCCACCCCCGATTCAATGGACATTGCTAATATTAATAGTTATTCCACAGCTCAGCTTAGGCTTTTTGCCGATGCTATACATATGAGATTTAATCAGTTAGACGAAGAAGTTGAAGCTTCAGAAAATGCGTCTTCACAATCTAGAGAAGCTGAATCTAGTCAAAATGAAGAAGAAGAAGAAGACAATTGTGACCCCTATAGCACCATTAGTCTTCAAGATGCTCAGGATCCCTTCGCCTGATCATTCATTAGTCAACAAGTTGTTTGCCTCATTCATCAATCAAAGTGGATGTGATGAAGGCGGTAGACTTCCAAAGACTCCTGCCTCCCGTGACCATCATTTAGCACTGCTTCCCGTGAAATTACTCCTACCCTAGCAAATTTTAATCATTTCAATCACATGCGTCAGGACCCCGCAGGTGCATTAGTCAAAAGATTACACCAGCTTTTCCACCAAAAGCAGATTCCTGCGCATTTTGCTCAAAAGTTGCAGCTACTTTTACTTTTACTTTACTTTAGTAAATGTAATATGTTTTTTACTTTGTACTTTTACTTTAGTAAATGTAAAATGTTTCTTACTTTACCCCAGTTGTTGTAATAGTTATCATGTAACAGTTCTATTTCCTTGATCTATAAAAGGAAATCGAACTCATTTGGTAAGGCATACTTCAAAAGATGCTGAGTTCCTTCTCAGTTGAATCTTTAGCCTCTACCGTTGTTTAGCCTTTCTTTACCCCTCTTCTTCTAATGTTCTTAGTTAAATAAACTTGTAAGTCATTTTATTTTCTGCACTTGTAAATAGTTTAAGTTATTATCAATAAAACTATTTTTATTTAGTAATTCTAATTGTGTTTGTATATGCTCTCTTGTTCTTCTCTTCTCATCTTCTCATTCTGCCCCAAATGACATCTGAGAAGATGATCAACAGCGCCATCCCATGACTATTACCCAACCCGGGAAAGCAGCGGATTTTCATCAACGAAAAGAAGACGCCAGAGGCATCTTCAGTCACCGACAGGTGATGGCCCCAGCCATCATCTCAGCTTTTGCTTTCCGTAAAGCAAAAGTCTTTTATTTTAGCAAAATATAAAAGAATAACTTTTGCTTTTACTTAAGTTAAATTGAATCTTTAGCCTCTACCGATGTTTAGCCTTTCTTTACCCCTCTTCTTCTAATGTTCTTAGTCAAATAAACTTATAAGTCATTTTATTTTCTTCACTTGTAAATAGTTTAAGTTATTATCAATAAAACTGTTTTTATTTAGTAATTCTAATTGTGTTTGTATGCACTCTCTTGTTCTTCTCTTCTCATCTTCTCATTCCGCCCGAAATGGTATCAGAGCCAAGTTGTTTGTAGTTTTTAATCGCTGAGTAAAGATTTATTTAATTAACTTCTCTTTTCTGATTTCAAAACTTTCTTCTTCTCATTATTCCTAAGTCACCCCAACTGTCTGTAGTCCACCTAGTTCGCCGCAAACCTTTTGTAAGTCTCCAGGTGTGAGCAGTGTCTGGTTTAAGAACAAGGTATGAGTCTTAATGATAGTCAAGGTATGAATGGAAGAATAATGCTTAACAATTATTTTTAAAATTATTTAAAGATGAGTAGATTATTCAGATCTAGCTCTTCAGTTAGTAACTGGTCAGCTTTGCCTCCCGTTCCAGACATAGTTAACCAAGAAGAACATAGTTATGAAAACATAAGTTAAGTACTCCATGATTGGAACATACCCAGAGTTTCTCCTAGAGAAATTTATCAGTCAACCTTTTTAGATAACTTTAAAACTGATTATAATGTTAAGATAATTGAAAAAGTTTATGCAATTAACAAAGAATATGAAAATTGTAGTCTTTTATCTCCAGAGGTTATTAAAAAACATAGAAAAAAGGGTTATAATTTTATTCATATAGGTCTTGTTCAAGTTGCAGTTAAACCACTTAACATTAAAGGAATTAATTCATGTTACTACCTTTGTCTTAGAGATGCTAGATTTTTGAATTATTACACAAGTATTATTGGAGCTATGGAATCAAGTCTACATAATGGTCCTATCCATTTCAATTGCTTTCCTGATTTCACCCTTAGCCTCAGTGATCAAAATTTATTAAAAGCCTTAACATTAAATATTAAAACTTCTGGTGAGATTACTCAAGTGATTGAAGGATCTCAGCCTATTGCT
This sequence comes from Panax ginseng, assembly GCA_020205605.1. Taxonomy (NCBI): domain Eukaryota; kingdom Viridiplantae; phylum Streptophyta; class Magnoliopsida; order Apiales; family Araliaceae; genus Panax; species Panax ginseng. The sequence goes on from CM035143.1 coordinate 21,684,617, forward strand.
TTGATTTAAAGGATTTTTTATAAGACTATGAAGTCAAACTTGAATGTTCATGCTCTTAATAAAAGTTCTAAAGATCAAACAGTTTTAATTTAAAGTTCAACTAGTGATGCTAATGTCCAGATCCCGAGAACAATACTCTGGAAGGATATTACTTTACCTAGTTAATGGACTTTGCCATATGAGTTACCACAGCAGCCTGTAGTTAACAATACATTAAACATAGAAAATATTAAACAGTCTTCTGTCGGAACTGTTAAAATTAGTTTTGAACGTACTAGAAATCCAGTCATAATAAAAGATATGTCAAATTCATCAACACCTTCAATCTATACTAGAAGAGACACCGAAATTCTTAGTAACCCTTCTATTAAAGACATTAAGCTTAAAGGTATCCTTAATCAGGGTCAAGCTAGTCACCCTTGTTACACCCAGAATAATCCCATTGAAGAAGAAGGCTCTTCTTCTCTGGCATCTTCTGAATTTCCTACTCAATCTGATTTTAATGCCCCCATACATAACCAATTAAGAGTTATTAAAAAAGAATTTGTATTAGATTGGGATAATTTAGTCAAAGAGTTTAACTCTAAATCAAATAAAGAAAAACAACATCTATTTAGATCTAATCACCCTACAGAAAAGGAAAGAAATAAGATAGTTAATAGATGGAAAAGATTTATTAAAAATGAAAAATTAAACATTACTTTTTATGATTGGTATGAACAATATCAAAGTAAATATAATGTTATTACTAAAACTCAGTGGGTTAAAGAAGATAAATCCAAAACTACTTCTAGTCATCCTCCATTAGAATCTATTATTATTCCGGTAAAAAATAATTCAGTCATAGCCAGTCATTTTAAAATTTTTGATAATATCAAAGATGATAAAAAAATCATTGAACAATTAAATTTCAATAATCAATACTTAGCAACTGTTGGTAGATATCTTGATAGAATTGAAGAGACCGCTATTAAAAGGCCTGATTCAAAAATTGAACAACCCTTACTAAAATTACCAGAAAATAGATATAAGTTAGGATTACCTAATCAAGATAATGAACTCACCCATGCAATTGATAAATTATTTAAAAAACTCAAAAATGAGCCTAGTTCAAGTGGAACTATAGCTCTTATTGATCAGGTAGAATCTAATAATGAAAGCAGTAGTTCTTCTGAGCAGTCTAATACTGCTTCAAACTTTAATGATCAGCTTAACAAAATAACTGTTAACAACACAAGTATTACCAGAAATTGGTACTCTAGACCAACTCCTCCGGATCTACAGTTCGAAGAGAGAAATCTAGATAAACAATTCTCTGTTTCATCTAATAAAATATATGAATGGAATATTGATGGATTTAGTGAACAAGAAATTCTTAATAAACTAAATCATATGTCTATAGTAGCTAATAGCTATATTACAAAATTCAACCATCTGTCTCAACCGGACATAGTTGAATTAATAGCTAGTGGATTTACTGGTATTCTTAGGTCTTGGTGGGAAAAAGATCTCACAGAGGAATATAGAATATCAATTATTCATGCTATCCAAATGGACAATGATGGCAATCCTATCTTTGATGAAGATGCTGGTATTGGTCCGCCTGACGGAGTTAATACTTTAATCTTCACCATTATTAAACATTTTGTTGGAACTCCTAGTAACATCACTGAAAGAATTCATGATCAACTTAGTAACCTCAGTTGTCCCACCTTAAGTGATTTCAGGTGGTATAAAGATGTATTTACTTCACGAGTTATGATGCGCACTGATAGTAATAAACCATTTTGGAAAGAAAAATTTGTTAATGGTTTACCTTCTTTGTTTGCACATAAAGTCAGAGAAGAATTAAGTAAAAATTTGGGATATATTGATTATGATAATTTAACCTACGGTGATATTATAAGTTATATTCAAAAAATTGGATTAAAAATGTGTATTGACTTTAAATTAGCTAAGCAAGCTAGTAAAGATAAAAACAAAGCTAAATACGAGTTAGGCACCTTCTGTGAACAATATGGTTTACCCCCTGTGGCTCCCTCCAGAAGAAAGCACAGGCATAAGCATAATCATATTGAGTCTCAGCATAAGAGTCATAAACATTGTAAAAAGAGATATAATCAAGATAAGAATAATAAAAATCAAGATTCTTATTATAAGAAACCTAAGTCAACACACAAAAAATCAACTAAAAAATCAAAGAAATTTGATAAGAGTAAAATTATCTGTCACAATTGTGGGCAGAAATGGCACTACAAGAGTGAGTGCAGAGTTAAGCAAAAGTTAGCCCAGCTAAATATCTCTAATTAAGATACTGAACAATTATTAGAATTAATAAGAATTGAAAACAGTGTTAGTAACGAGAAAGCTTCTGATATCCAAGAATCTTCGAGTAACAGCACTTGTAACGATGAATCAAATAGTGATAACGAAGTTACAGTTTGTGCTGAGGATTGCAGTAACAACTGTTGCAAAAGATTAAATGTAATTACCAAAGAAGAAGAAGAAAGTTCTTTGTTAATTGAGTTAATTAGCAAAATTACTGATCCAGATTTAAAAATTCAGTACGCAAAAAAATTAAAATATTTATTAACAAAAGATAAGAAAATTACTGATAGGGTTCTTAAAGCCAAAGAGAAACCTATTTTTAGTCTTAATAAAACGCTTGAAAGATTTAAGTCCCCAATTAGAGAAGTCACTCTCCCGGAATTAAATCAAGAAGTTAATAAACTCAAAAGAGAAATTTCTATTTTAAAATTAGACGTTGCTAATTTAAGAAAAGAAATTGAAGATAAAAAATCTGACCTTCAGGTTCATGATTCCTCTTTTAGTGAAGAAGATCATGACATACCTGAAACTTCAGGACTTAAAGATGAGACTGATCTTTTTGTTCAAGGTCTTTCTCTTAAAAGAATTAAAGATATCACCATCCAAAAATGGTATATCTCTATTAATTTAGTTATTGATAAAACTTTCTCGATACAACTTCCTGCCTTGGTTGATACTGGTGCAGATCTGAATTGTATTCAAGAAGGTCTTATTCCCATTAAGTATTATAAAAAGACTAGTGAAAAGCTCAATTCATCTAATGGTAGTCAAATAGAAATAAAATATAAATTGCCTAAAGTCCATATCTGTCAAGATTATATGTGCTTTAAAACCTCATTTGTTTTAATCCACAATCTTACAGATAAAATCATTTTAGGGTTACCATTTATATACTTATTATACCCATTCACTACCAATAATAAAGGATTAAGTTGCGAGCATTTAGGAAAAAAGATAACATTTAAATTTCTTATCAAACCAAATGAAAGAGATTTAAAATTTATTCAAGAAGAATCAATTTCCAAATCGGTAAATCTATTAAATTGCAAAGTTACCCAATTAAGCTTTTTAAAGGAAGAAATTAAATACAAACAAGTTGAAGAACAACTTAAGAGTAAAAGAGTTCAAGAACAAATTGTCAATTTAAAAAATTATTTACAAGATAATTTGTGTTCTGATTCTCCCAACGCCTTTTGGCATAGGAAGAAGCATGTTGTCAGACTACCTTATGCTAAAGAATTCAAAGAACATTTAATCCCCGCTAAAGCTAGACCAATTCAAATGAGTCATGAACAAATGGAGTTATGCAAAAAGGAAATCAATGACCTCCTTAGTAAAGGTTTAATTAGACATAGTAAATCACCATGGTCTTGTCCTGCTTTCTATGTTAATAATGAAGCAGAAAAAGAGAGAGGTGTTCATCGCCTAGTAATCAATTACAAACCATTAAACAAGGTCTTAGAGTGGATTAGGGACCCTTTGCCCAATAAGGAAGATCTCCTTAGTAGGTTAAGCTCCTCCACTATCTTAAATAAATTTGATCTTAAGTCAGGGTTCTGGCAAGTTGCTATTCACCCTAGGGACAGATACAAAATAGCATTCACCACTCCGTTCGGTCATTACGAATGGAATGTTCAGTCATTTGGACTAAAAAATGCACCTACTGAATTTCAGAAAATATTCTCAATAATATTTTGAATCCTTTCAGTCATTTTTTCATTGTTTATATTGACGATATCCTTGTATTCTCTAAGACTATTGAAGAGCATATTAAGCATTTGAATTCGTTCTTCAAAACGATTAAAACCAATGGTCTTGTTCTTTCACCTTCCAAGTGTAGTCTGTTTCTGACTAAAGTCAGGTTTCTTGGTGTAATCCTCTATCATGGACTAACGCGGCCAATTGACAGAGCTATTCAATTCGCCGATCGGTTACTAGATAAGATTACCGACAAAACACAGCTACAGAGATTTTTGGGCTCGCTTAATTATATTGGCAAGTTTTACCAAAATCTCAAGAAGGTTTGTAAGCCTCTTTTTCAGCGCTTACAAAGTAATCCACCTCCATGGACTGACGTTCATACTTCCGTCGTCCAACAAGTCAAAAAATATGTCAAGGTCTTGCCTTGCCTTGGCATTTCAAATGATTCAGAATTCAAAATAGTTGAAATTGATGCCTCTGACATTTGATTTGGTGGCATTCTCAAACAAAAGTTAACTCCCACTTCCTCTGAACAAATTGTCTGATTTCATTCTGGCGCGTGGAATCCTACACAGTTAAATTACAGTACTATTAAAAATGAGATTTTATCACTTGTTTTATGTATTAATAAATTTCAACGAGATCTACTTAATCAAAAATTTCTGGTTAGAATAGATTGCAAATCAGCAAAATTTATCCTTGAAAAAGACGTTAAGAACGTCGCCTCTAAGCATTCGTTTGCTAGATGGCAAGCTCTCCTCAGTATTTTTGACTTTGATATTGAATATATTAAAGGTAGTAACAATTCAGTCCCTGATTTTCTCACACGTGAATTTATCAACACAGGTACTATCGCTACAACATGAGTGTACGAGGAGGTTCATCTTCTCGTGGTCATGACCGCTCTTCCGGCCCAGTCAATCAGTTAAAAGGAACTATTGTTCCTCACCTGGTCAATCCAGTAGCTCAACCTAGTCAAATTACTAAACTTCAGATTCTTGGGACAATCCCCAAGCCTTATTCATCGGCTCTTTCTAGTCAACCACAACCAATTGACCCATATACTAATCAAACGAGGGCAACCTCATCTAAATCTAGTTATCCAGCCTCTGAATATCATGCTAAATATGATCAACACCTATTTCACATTGAGTTACACATGAAACCTAAAGATAAACCCATTAAACTTGCAGCCCAGTATTTTCCTACTAGCTGACATTTCCTCCCATGGGCTCCTTATAAATCCCTTGCATATTATAAGGACGTCCTTCTTGAAACCAAGTCAGTATTCATTAAACCCATTTATGCTAATGATAATAAGTCCAAACTTCTTTATCATTCTCTGTATATTAAACAAATCCTCAGTTTTTCTGATTGGGGAAATCATCCTTCAGATCTCAGGTCTCTCTCTAATCAAACTAGCTCTTATTGCTATTTCGATTATATTGAGGCTTGGAATAAAATCCTTCTTCACTAAAATGAAGATCATAGTCATTCGTGGTTTTTACAATTCGACCACAAGTTCAAAAGTAAAATCCCCATGTTTTTACAATTTTCTGGACTTGTAAATAGTTTAAGTTATTATCAGATCTAGCGAACGAATGCTTAGAGGCGATGTTCCCAACGTCTTTTTCAAGGATAAATTTTGCTGATTTGCAATCTATTCTAACCAAAATAATTTTATTAAGTAGATCTCGTTGAAATTTATTAATACATAAAACAAGTGATAAAATCTCTTTTTTAAAAGTACTGTAATTTAATTGTGTAGGATTCCACGCGCCGGAATGAAATCGAACGATTTATTCAGAGGAAGTGAGAGTTAACTTTTGTTTGAGAATGCCACCGAATCTAATGTCAGAGGCATCGGTTTCAACTATTTTGAATGCTGAATCATTTGAAATGCCAAGGCAAGGCAAGACCTTGACATATTTTTTGACTTGTTGGACGATGGAAGTATGAACGTCAGTCCATGGAGGTGGATTACTTTGTAAGTGCTGAAAAAGAGGCTTATAAATCTTCCTGAGATTTTGGTAAAACTTGCCAATATAATTGAGCGAGCCCAAAAATCTCTATAGCTGTGTTTTGTCGATAATCTTATCTGGGAACCGGTCGGCGAATTGAATAGCTCTGTTAATTGGCCGTGTGAGTCCATGATAGAGGATTAGACCGAGAAAACTGACTTTAGTCAGAAACAGACTACACTTGGAAGGTGAAAGAACAAGACCATTGGTTTTAACCATTTTGAAGAACGAATTCAAATGCTTCATATGCTCTTCAATAGTCTTGGAGAATACAAGGATATCGTCAATATAAACAATGATAAAATGACTGAAAGGATTCAAAATATTATTGAGAATATTCTGAAATTCACTAGGTGCATTTTTTAGTACAAATTACTGAACATTCCATTCGTAATGACCGAACGGAGTGGTGAATGCTATTTTGTATCTGTCCCTAGGGTGAATAACAACTTGCCAGAACCCTAACTTAAGGTCAAATTTACTGAAGATAGTGGAGGAGCTTAACCTACTAAGGAGATCTTCCTTATTGGGCAAAGGGTACCTAATCCACTCTAAGACCTTGTTTAATGGTTTGTAATTGATAACTAGGTGAGGAACACCTCTCTCTTTTTCTGCTTCATTGTTAAAATAGAAAGCAGGACAAGACCATGGTGATTTACTATGTCTAATTAAACCTTTACTAAGGATGTCATTGATTTCCTTTTTGCATAACTCCATTTGTTCATGACTCATTTGAATTGGTCTAGCTTTAGTGGGGATTAAATGTTCTTTGAATTCTTTAGCATAAGGTAGTCTGACAACATGCTTCTTCCTATGCCAGAAGGCGTTGGGAGAATCAGAACACAAATTATCTTGTAAATAATTATTAAAATTGATAATTTGTTCTTGAACTCTTTTACACTTAAGTTGTTCTTCAACTTGTTTGTATTTAATTTCTTCCTTTAAAAAGCTTAATTGGGTAACTTTGCAATTTAATAGATTTACCGATTTGGAAATTGATTCTTCTTGAATAAATTTTAAATCTCTTTCATTTTGTTTGATAAGAAATTTAAATGTTATCTTTTTTCCTAAATGCTCGCAACTTAATCCTTTATTATTGGTAGTGAATGGGTATAATAAGTATATAAATGGTAACCCTAAAATTATTTTATCTGTAAGATTGCGGATAAAAACAAATGAGGTTTTAAAGCACATATTATCTTGACAGATATGGACTTTAGGCAATTTATATTTTATTTCCATTTGACTACCATTAGCTGAATTGAGCTTTTCACTAGTCTTTTTATAATACTTAGTGGGAATAAGACCTTCTTGAATACAATTCAGATCTCGCACCGATGATCAACTAAAGCGAAGTTGTATCGAGAAAGTTTTATCAATAACTAAATTAATAGAGATATACCATTTTTGGATGGTGATATCTTTAATTCTTTTAAGAGAAAGACCTTGAACAAAAAGATCAGTCTCATCTTTAACTCCTGAAGTTTCAGGTATGTCATGATCTTCTTCACTGGAAGAGGAATCATGAACCTGAAGGTCATATTTTTTATCTTCAATTTCTTTTCTTAAATTAGCAACGTCTAATTTTAAATTAGAAAGTTCTCTTTTGAGTTTATTAACTTCTTGATTTAATTCTGGGAGAGTGACTTCTCTAATTGGGGACTTAAATCTTTCAAGTGTTTTATTAAGACTAAAAATAGGTTTCTCTTTGGCTTTAAGAACCCTATCAGTAATTTTCTTATCTTTTGTTAATAAATCTTTTAATTGTTTTGTGTCTTTGAATTTTAAATCGGATCAATAATTTTGCTAATTAACTCAATTAACAAAGAACTTTCTTCCTCTTCTTTGGTAATTACATTTAATCTTTTGCAACAGTTGTTACTGCAATCCTCAGCACAAACTGTAACTTCGTTATCACTATCTGATTCATTGTTACAAGTGCTGTTACTCGAAGATTCTGGGATATCAGAAGCTTCCTCGTTACTAACGCTGTTTTCAATTCTTATTAATTCTAATAATTGTTCAGTATCTTCATTAGAGATATTTAGTTGGGCTAACTTTTGCTTAACTCTGCACTCACTCTTGTAGTGCCCTTTCTGCCCACAATTGTGATAGATAATTTTACTCTTATCAAATTTCTTTGATTTTTTAGTTGATTTTTTGTGTGTTGACTTAGGTTTCTTATAATAAGAATCTTGATTTTTATTATTCTTATCTTGATTATATCTCTTTTTACGATGTTTATGACTCTTATGCTGAGACTAAATATGATTATGCTTATGCCTGTGCTTTCTTCTGGAGGGAGCCACAAGGGGTAAACCATATTGTTCACAGAAGGTGCCTAACTTGTATTTAGCTTTGTTTTTATCTTTACTAGCTTGCTTAGCTAATTTAAAGTCAATACACATTTTTAATCCAATTTTTTGAATATAACTTATAATATCACCGTAGGTTAAATTATCATAATCAATATATCCCAAATTTTTACTTAATTCTTCTCTAACTTTATGTACAAACAAAGAAGGTAAACCATTAACAAATTTTTCTTTCCAAAATGGTTTATTACTATCAATGCGCATCATAACTCGTGAAGTAAATACATCTTTATACCACCTGAAATCACTTAAGGTGGGACAAGTGAGGTTACTAAGCTGATCATGAATTCTTTCAGTGATGTTACTAGGAGTTCCAACAAAATGTTTAATAATGGTAAAGATTAAAGTATTAACTCCGTCAGGCGGACCAATACCAGCATCTTCATCAAAGATGGGATTGCCGTCATCGTCCATCTGGATAGCATGAATAATTGATATTCTAGATTCTTTTGTGAGATGTTTTTCCCACCAAGACCTAAGAATACCAGTAAATCCACTAGCTATTAATTCAACTATGTCCGGTTGAGACAGATGGTTGAATTTTGTAATATAGCTATTAGCTACCATAGACATGTGATTTAGTTTATTAAGAATTTCTTGTTCACTAAATCCATCAATATTCCATTCATATATTTTATTAGATGAAACAGAGAATTGTTTATCTAGATTTCTCTCTTGAGAATCTGTAGATCCTAGAAGTTGGTCTAGAGTACCAATTTCTGGTAATACTTGTGTTGTTAACAGTTAATTTGTTAAACTGATCATTAAAGTCTGAAGCAGTATTAGACTGCTCAGAAGAACTACTGCTTTCATTATCAGATTCTACCTGATCAATAAGAGCTATAGTGCCACTTGAACTAGGCTTATTTTTGAGTTTTTTACATAATTTATCAATTGCATGGGTGAGTTCATTATCTTGATTAGGTAATCCTAACTTATATATATTTTCTGGTAATTTTAGTAAGGGTTGCTCAATTTTTGAATCAGGCCTTTTAATAGCGGTTTCTTCAATTCTATCAAGCTGTCTACCAACAGTTGCTAGGTATTGATTATTGAAATTTAATTGCTCAATGATTTTTTTTATCATCTTTGATATTATCAGAAATTTTAAAATGACTGGATATGACTGAATTATTTTTTACCGGAATAATAATAGATTCTAATGGAGGATGACTAGAAGTAGGTTTGGATTTATCTTCTTTAACCCACTAAGTTTTAGTAATAACATTACATTTACTTTGATATTGTTCATACCAATCATAAAAATTAATGTTTAATTCTTCATTTTTAATAAATCTTTTCCATCTATTAACTATCTTATTTCTTTCCTTTTCTGTAGGGAGATTAGATCTAAATAGATGACTTTTTTCTTTATTTGATTTAGAGTTAAAATCTTTGACTAAATTATCCCAATCTAATACAAATTCTTTTTTAATAACTCTTAATTTGTTATGTATGGGGGCATTAAAATCAGATTGAGTAGGAAATTCAGAAGATGCCGGAGAAGAAGAGCCTTCTTCTTCAATGGGATTATTCTGGGTGTAACAGGGGTGACTAGCTTGACCCTGATTAAGGATACCTTTAAGCTTAGTGTCTTTAATAGAAGGGTTACTAAGAATTTCGGTGTCTCTTCTAGTATGGATAACTGAAGGTGTTGATGAACTTGAAATATCTTCTATTATAACTAGATTTCTAGTACGTTCAAAACTAATTTTAACAGTTCCGTCAGAAAACTGTCTAATATTTTCTATGTTTAATGTATTGTTAACTACAGGCTATTGTGGTAACTCATATGGTAAAGTAATATCCTTCCAGAGGATTGTTCTCGGGATCTGGACATTAGCATCACTAGTTGAACTTTGAATTAAAACTGTTTGATCTTTAGAACTTTTATTAAGAGCATGAACATTCAAGTTTGACTTCATAGTCTTATAATAAATCTTGTAAATCAAAGCAATAGGATGAGATCCTTCAATCATTTGAGTAATCTCACCAGAAGTTTTAATATTTAATGTTAAGGCTTTTAATAAATTTTGATCACTGAGGCTAAGGGTGAAATCAGGAAAGCAATTGAAATGGATAGGACCATTATGCAGACTTGATTCCATAGCTCCAATAATACTTGTGTAATAATTCAAAAATCTAGCATCTCTAAGACAAAGGTAGATACATGAATTAATTCCTTTAATGTTAAGTGGTTTAACTATAACTTGAACAAAACCTATATGAATAAAATTATAACCCTTTTTCTATGTTTTTTAATAACATCTGGAGATAAAAGACTACAATTTTCATATTCTTTGTTAATTGCATAAACTTTTTCAACTGTCTTAACATTATAATCAGTTTTAAAGTTATCTAAAAAGGTTGATTGATAAATTTCTCTAGGAGAAACTCTGGGTAAGTTCCAATCATGGAGTACTTGACTTATGTTTTCATAACTATGTTCTTCTTGGTTAACTATGTTTGGAACGGGAGGCAAAGCTGACCGGATACTAACTGAAGAGCTAGATCTGAATAATCTACTCATCTTTAAATAATTTCAAAAATAATTCTTAAGCATTATTTTCCATTCATACCTTGGCTATCATTAAGACTCATACCTATGTTCTTAAACTAGACACTGCTCACACCTGGAGACTTACAAAAGGTTTGTGGTGAACTAGGTGGACTACAGACAGTTGGGGTGACTTAGGAATAATGAGAAGAAGAAAGTTTTGAAATCACAAAAGAGAAGTTGATTAAATAGATCTTTACTCAGCGGTTAGAAACTACAAACAACTTGGCTCTGATACCATTTGGGGCGGAAGTGGAATGAGAAGATGAAAAGAGAAGAACAAGAGAGCGCATACAAACACAATTATAATTACTAAATAAAAACAATTTTATTGATAATAACTTAAACTATTTAGGGTTACCATTTATATACTTATTATACCCATTCACTACTAATAATAAAGGATTAAGTTGCGAGCATTTAGGAAAAAAGATAACATTTAAATTTCTTATCAAACCAAATGAAAGAGATTTAAAATTTATTCAAGAAGAATCAATTTCCAAATCGGTAAATCTATTAAATTGCAAAGTTACCCAATTAAGCTTTTTAAAGGAAGAAATTAAATACAAACAAGTTGAAGAACAACTTAAGAGTAAAATATTTCAAGAACAAATTGTCAATTTAAAAAATTATTTACAAGATAATTTGTGTTCTGATTCTCCCAACGCCTTCTGGCATAGGAAGATGCATGTTGTCAGACTACCTTATGCTAAAGAATTCAAAGAACATTTAATCCCCACTAAAGCTAGACCAATTTAAATGAGTCATGAACAAATGGAGTTATGCAAAAAGGAAATCAATGACCTCCTTAGTAAAGGTTTAATTAGACATAGTAAATCAGCATGGTCTTGTCCTGCTTTCTATGTTAACAATGAAGCATAAAAAGAGAGAGGTGTTCCTCGCCTAGTTATCAATTACAAACCATAAAACAAGGTCTTAGAGTGGATTAGGTACCCTTTGCCCAATAAGGAAGATCTCCTTAGTAGGTTAAGCTCCTCCACTATCTTCAGTAAATTTGACCTTAAGTCAGGGTTCTGGCAAGTTGCTATTCACCCTAGGGACAGATACAAAACAACATTCACCACTCCGTTCGGTCATTACGAATGGAATGTTCAGTTATTTGGACTAAAAAATGCACCTAGTGAATTTCAAAATATTATCAATAATATTTTGAATCCTTTCAGTCATTTTATCATTGTTTATATTGACGATATCCTTGTATTCTCCAAGACTATTGAAGAGCATATTAAGCATTTGAATTCGTTCTTCAAAACGGTTAAAACCAATGGTCTTGTTCTTTCACCTTCCAAGTGTAGTCTGTTTCTGACAAAAGTCAGGTTTCTCGGTCTAATCCTCTATCCTGGACTCACGCGGCCAATTGACAGAGCTATTCAATTCGCCGACCGGTTCCCAGATAAGATTACCGACAAAACACAGCTACAGATATTTTTGGGCTCGCTCAATTATATTGGCAAGTTTTACCAAAATCTCAAGAAGATTTGTAAGCCTCTTTTTCAGAGCTTACAAAGTAATCCACCTCCATGGACTGACGTTCATAATTCCATCGTCTAACAAGTCAAAAAATATGTCAAGGTCTTGCCTTGCCTTGGCATTTCAAATGATTCAGCATTCAAAATAGTTGAAACCGATGCCTCTGACATTGGATTCAGTGGCATTCTGAAACAAAAGTTAACTCCCACTTCCTCTGAACAAATCGCCCGATTTTCATTCCCACAGGAATCCTACAGCTTAAATTACAGTACTATTAAAAAAGAGATTTTATCACTTATTTTATGTATTAATAAATTTCAACGAGATCTACTTAATCAAAAATTTCTGGTTATAATAGATTGCAAATCAGCAAAATTTATCCTTGAAAAAGGTGTTGAGAACGTCGCCTCTAAGCATTCGTTCGCTAGATGGCAAGCTCTCCTCAATATTTTTTATTTTGATATTGAATATATTAAAGGTAGTAACAATTCAGTCCCTGATTTTCTCACACGTGAATTTATCAACACAGGTATTGTCGCTACAACATGAGTGTACGAGGAGGTTCATCTTCTCGTGGTCATGGCCGCTCTTTCGGCCCAGTCAATCAGTTAAAAAGAACTGTTATTCCTCACCCGGTCAATCCAGTAGCTAAACCCAGTCAAATTACTAAACTTCAGATTCTTGGGATAATCCCCAAGCCTTATTCATCGGCTCTTGCTAGTCAACCACAACCAATTGACCCATATGCTAATCAAACGAGGGCAACCTCATCTAAATCTAGTTATCCGGCCTCTGAATATCATGCTCTGATACCATTTGGGGACATCCTTCTTGAAACAGAGTCGGTATTCATTAAACCCATTTACGCTAATGATAATAAGTCCAAACATATTTATCATTCTCTGTATATTAAACAAATCCTCAGTTTTTTTGATTGGGGAAATCATCCTTCAAATCTCAGGTCTCTCTCTAATTAAACTAGCTCTTATTGCTATTTCGATTATATTGAGGGTTGGAATAAAATCCTTCTTCACCAAAATGAAGATCATAGTCATTCGTGGTTTTTACAATTCGACCACAAGTTCAAAAGTAAAATCCCCATGTGGTTCACCCTTTGGTGGACTAGACTTGGTCTGTGTTATGAGATTCTTCCCGATCCTCTCAAAACACAAGTTCACCATTTTACTAATCATGCTAAGTATAATCCAGTCTATGAAGGAGTTCCAGTTTTCCTTCTATTCTGTGGTAAATATAAAATCCCGTGGATCCTTAAATGGCAATACGAGATTTTATCCCCTCAAGAAGTCACCATATTTCAGTCTCCGTCATCCATCGGCATACAGACAGCTCAGACTTCTTTATCACCCATTGCCTATGTGTCTCGCCATTTTTACATCAAATGGTGGGATAAATTCGGTGTCGATAGGATAGTTGGCCAAGTTCAAAAAGAATTTCCCCCTTCTCCTATTCTGACCCCTCCAGTTACTATTACTCCCGCCATTGAGTCCTCCAGTAAATCGTCCAAAAAGTCATCTGATAAACAGAAAAGTAAATCAGTTGCCACCCCCGATTCAATGGACATTGCTAATATTAATAGTTATTCCACAGCTCAGCTTAGGCTTTTTGCCGATGCTATTCATATGAGGTTTAATTAGTTAGACGAAGAAGTTGAAGCTTCAGAAAATGCTTCTTCACAGTCCAGAGAAGCTGAATCTAGTCAAAATGAAGAAGAAGAAGACAATTGTGACCCCTATGGCACCATTAGTCTTCAAGATGCTCAGGATCTCTTCGCTTGATCGTTCATTAGTCAACAAGTTATTTGCCTCATTCATTAATCAAAGTGGATGTGATGAAGGCAAATGACTTCCGAAAAGACTGCTTCCGTGAACCATCATTCAAAGACTGCTTCCCGACCGACTCCCGCCTCTAGCAAAATTTTAATCATTTTAGTCACATGCGCTCCGGGACCCATCAAGAGCGCATTAGTCAAAAGATTACACCAGCTTTTCCACCGAAAGCAGATTCCTGCGCATTTTGGTCAAAAGTTGCAGCTACTTTTACTTTTACTTTACTTTAGTAAATGTAATATGTTTTTTACTTTGTACTTTTACTTTAGTAAATGTAAAATGTTTCTTACTTTACCCAAGTTGTTGTAATAGTTATCATGTAACAGTTCTCTTTTCTTGATCTATAAAAGGAAACCGAACTCATTTGGTAAGGCCGACTTCAAATGACGCTGAGTTCCTTCTCAGTTGAATCTTTAGCCTCTACCGCTATTTAGCCTTTCTTTACCCCTCTTCTTCTAATGTTCTTAGTCCAATAAACTTGTAAGTAATTTTATTTTCTGCACGTGTAAATAGTTTAAGTTATTATCAATAAAACTGTTTTTATTTGGTAATATATATATATATATATATATATATATATATACTAACATACTTTATAACTTTCTACTGATTATTTTGAAAAATGAGTAAGTGGGGGTCCATACAATAAGCAAAATTTACAACAAATACATCATAAAATACCCCTATATTTATCTCAATTCATTTGGCTTCACTAAACACATTTTTGAACAACAATTATTCATCATTTATAACTTGCAATATTAACAACCAGATCATTCACGGGAAAGAGGGGGCTTTCCGATAAGAATTTCTCCTTATTGGCGCGCAATTAGGTGACCAAGTCTCTTTCCTCGACAGAACTTTCTAGACATTGTCAATAATGTAATTAATAATATGAATAACTTTGTCGTCTCAATTATTGATTTAATAATATAAACTATTGTGACAATAATTGAATCAATAACGTGAGATACTATGCAATAATTACTGTAGTAATAATTGAGAATAACTGAGTGACTTCTTATGTAAGCATCAATAATCAATACTGTGTGCTACTATGCAACCACACGTATTAATGTACTTTAATCACCAGGTATTTCAATAGTTAATGGTAAAACTTTCGCCGTTATTTTTATAAAAAGATATTTCTGTCATTTTCTAACTCCAACAATAATTCCGTTGTGGGGTCCACCAATGATTGTGCCATCGTACGAATATTCCCCGACCAATCGAATATTTTATGACAACTTGCTTACTTTGCAAAATTTGTTAATATTACCCACAACTATAACATTATAACAAATCCACAACATAATATTCAAAATGATATCTAGAGAAAATTAATCTATATTCATAAAAGTTGGGGTCTTACATCCTCCCCTTCTTATGAAATTTTGTCCTCGAAATTGGTGTATGTGCCTGGTATGTCGAAGAGGTGAGGATACATTGATTTCATTTTAGATTCTAACTCTCAGCTCATTTCCTCAACATCGTGGTTTATCCACAAAACTTTAACTTGAGGTATAACCTTGGAGCATAGAATATGTTCCTTCTTGTCCAATATTTTAACAGGTACCTCTTCATACGTTAAATCTTCTGCTATCTTGTCTAGTTCTAATTCAATAATGTGGTTCAGGTCTTCTACATAATTACGTAACATAGATATATAAAAATGTTATGAACACGAGACATACTTGGCAGTAAGGCGAGTCTATAGGCCACAATTCCTACTCGATCGAGGATTTCAAATGGGCCAATGAATCAAGGATTGAACTTTCCTCTCTTTCCAAATCTCGTAACTCCTATCCATGGAGCAACACGTAACAACACATTATCTCCAACATTGAACTCCACGTCCCTTCGATGAAGATCATCATAACTCTTTCGTCGATCTTATGAGGTTTTTTTATGCGTTATCGGATAATTTGAATCTTTTACGTTGTCATGCGTACCAATTCCGTTCCCAACAACGTTGTTTCATCCACCTCGTCCCAGCATACTGGAGAACGACACTTGCGTCCATACAACACGGTGAATGTAGCCATGCCGATACTTGCTTAATAACTGTTGTTGTATGAGAATTCTACTAATTGCAAGAACTTGTCCGAACTTCCTTTGAAGTCTAGGACACAGAGTCTTAATAAATCTTCAAGAGTTTGAATAGTCCTTTCCGACTGCCCGTCCTTCTGAGGATGATATGCCAAACTGAATCGTAAATCCGTGCCCATAGCTTTCTACAAACTGACACAAAACCATAGAGTGAATCTTGGGTCTCGATTAGAAACTATAGATAGTGGCATACCATGCAGTCTTACAATCTTATTTATGTATATACGAACAAGACGTTCAAGTGTATAAGTTTCTCGTATAGGTAAGAAATGATCATACTTGGTTAATCTATCGACAATGACCCAAATTGCATCTTTGCCTTGAGAAACCTTAGGAAGACTAGTAACAAAATCCATGGTAATGTGCTCCCACTTCCATTCTGGAATTTCAAGTGGTTGCAATGGACCTTTTGGTAGTTGATGCTCCACCTTGACACGTTGATAAGTTAAATACCTTGATATAAACTCGGCTATCTCTCTCTCCACATTGTTCCACCAAAATGTAGGTCAAAGATCACGATACATTTTGGTACTCCCAAGATGGATTGCAAACGTTGTGTTGTACGCCTCCATCATGATTTTATACTTCAAATCAGAGTCGTTAGGAACATAAAGTCGGGAGTTGACTTGAAGTATTCTTTCTTCATCGATTCTTGCTTCCGGAATAGCACATTCTTGCACTTTCTTCTTCATACGCAATAGCTCCAAGTCTGTAGCTTGAACAACTTTAACTTTATCAATTAAAGTCGGTTCTACTCATATATTTGATATCATCACATGGGTCCCTGAATTCTTTAACTCTATCTCCATCCTTTGTAAGTCATAGAAAATGGGCTTTTGCATTGACAATATCGCACTCGTACCCACATATGATCTTCTACTCAATACATCAACTACTACATTCGCTTTTCCAGGATGGTATTGGATGGTATGATTGTAATCTTTCAACATCTCAAGCCAATGTCGTTGCCGCATGTTGAGCTCCTTTTGGGTGAAGAAATATTTAAGGCTTTTATGATTCGTATAGATCTCCACTTTATCCTCATACAGGTAATGCCTCCAGATTTTAAGCGCAAAAACGACAGCGGCCAACTCTAGATCATGAGTAGGATAATTCCTCTCATATTCTTTGAGTTGTCGTGAGGCATAGACTATGACTTTCCCATGTTGTATGACAACACATCCTAACCCTCTGCTTGAAGCATCACTGTAGATGACAAATCCCTCCGAACCAGATGGTATTGTCAGAACATATGCTGAAATGAGTCTCTTCTTGAGTTCTTCAAAACTCTTCTCATATTTCTTGCTCCAACTGAATTTTGTATCTTTTCAAGTCAGCTGAGTTAATGGAGTGACGATTCGAGAAAATCTTTCCACGAATCTCCGATAATAAATAGCTAAGCCCAGAAAGCTATGTACTTCGATCACTGACTTAGGTTTCTCCAAGCTTTGAATTGCATCAATCTTCATTGGATCAATAAATATTCCGTGATTTGATATCACGTGCCCAAGGAATGTTACTTCCTCAAGCTAAAAGTCTCATTTCTTCAACTTGGCATATAACTTATTTTCACGAAGCTTTTGGAGTATCAGCCTCAAGTGTCGCTCATGATCTTCACGTTTTTGGAGTATATGAGGATGTCATCTATAAAGACGACCACAAAACGATCCAAATATTCCTTGAATATTCAGTTCATCATATCCATGAAGGTAGCAGGAGAATTAGTTAATCCAAAAGACATGACTAGGAATTCGTAATGCCCGTACCTAGTTCTGAAAGCAGTCTTCAGAATGTCATCAGTTTTAATCTTTAACTGATGATATCCAGAACGAAGATCGATCTTTGAAAACAATTTAGCGCCTTGCAATCGGTCAAACATTTCATCAATGTGAGGCAACGGGTACTTATTTTTGACGGTGACATGATTCAACTCCCGATAATCAATATAAAGTCACATACTCCCATCTTTCTTCTGTACTAACAGAACAGGAGCACCCCAAGGAGACGTACTGGGATGAATGAAACCGATGTCTAATAGTTCTTGCAGTTTGGTTTTTAAATCATGAAGTTCAATAGGAGCCATACGATATGGGGCTTTGCAAATGGGTCTTGTACCGGGTTCAAGGTCAATACAAAACTTGATTTCACGCTCTGGGGGTAGGTGTAAGATCCCAACTTTTATGAATAAAGATGAATTTTTCTCTAAATATCATTTTTGAATATTAAGGTGTGAATTTGTTATAATGTTATAGTTGTGGGTAATATTAACAAATTTTTCAAAGTAAGAAAGTTATTATAAAATATTCGATTGGTTGGGGAATATTTGTTTTTATTAGGGAATATCCGTACGACGGCACAATAATTGGTGGACCCCACAACGGAATTATTGTCGGAGTTAGAAAACAACAGAAATATCTTTTTATAAAAATAACGGCAAAAGTTTTACCGTTAACTGTTGAAATACCCAGTGATAAAAGTATAGTAATACGCGTGGTTACATAGTAGCTCACGATATTGATTACCGATGTTTACGTGATAAGTCACTCAGTTATACTCAATTATTGTTACAGTAATTGCTGCATAATATCTCACGTTATTAATTCAATTATTATCACAATAATTGAATTATTATTAAATCAATAATTGAGACGACAAAGTTATTCATATTATTATTTGCATTATTGACGATGTCTAGAAAGTTCTGCCGAGGAAAGGGGTTGGTCACCTAATTGCGCGCCAATAGGGAGAAATCCTTATTAAAAAGTCTCATCTTTCCTGGGAATGATCTGGTTGTTAATATTGCGAGTTATAATATTAATGATGAATATATGTTGATAAAAATATTGAGAGGATTTTTATGAAGTATTTGTTATAAATTTGGCTCATTATATGGACCCCCACCTACTCATTTTTCAAAATAGTGTGTGTTATGAGTGTGATAATATATATATATGATGATGATGATGAGTAGGGGGGTCACGGGAAGAAAAAAAAGGGATGTCGTGAAATGGAGGGAGTATATATATATAAATACATATTTTTTAAGTTTTGTTTTTTATGAAAAATAGAATATATTATATTTTATTATGCATAGTATTTGCATAGTGTCTGCATAGTAAAATCAAAAAATTTCAGTCGAATCCGTTATTGTCCACTGTGCAGTCCGTGATTTTCTAAATTCAAATAGTATCCTTCTATTCTCCTATAAGTAGGATGCTTAGTTTAAAATTGAAAATCACACCAGAATCAGAGAATTCTTCTTCTATAATATTGAGCATATTTCTTTAGAGTTTAAGGAAGCTTTGAGTATAGAAAACAGTGAAAGTTTTATTCAAGAATATCCCCGCCCTACTAGTCAGAAATACTTTCCTTTTAAGGTAAGGGATATTATTTTGTTCAATATTCGTAAGACATAATATTTTCTTCCATACTCTGTCGTATGTAAAGTATTGCTTCTATACTCTGTAAAATTAGTAAAATATCCTTGAAATTTGCGCTTCATCTAGTATCTTTTCACAGAAATATTATTCTGAACATTCTTAATAATTTTTAACCTTTTCATGTCGGGGTACTATTCATGACAAAAAAGGATTTCTTATCGGTCCAAATTATTTTTGATACAATATTATTCTTGAATTTTACTCCACAAAGAAGTATTATGTTGATAATTTGGACATTATTGAAGTCTGGATGAATTAAATTATAAATCTTTAAAATTTATATTTTCTCTCATTTAATTGAATTCTTATATCATTGTTATCATCCTCGTGCTTATATTGTGATGAAAGTCATCTTTGGCATGTAGTGCATAGATGGACTGTTGATTGGTATGATTATGACCAGGGATTATTTGGTATAATTGTTGACGTCGGGATTTTTGTTTGTCTCTTTCGGTTCTTATTCTTTGGTGTTCTCATGTTAGGTGAGATTTGTTTGAAAAAACAAGTTGTGAAAAGGTTCGACATTTATATGTCGACGATTGGACTGTAAGAGTCGTTAGTTGGTTTTTTATATGGTTGTACCAACACAACCGAGAAAAGGTTTGCACATTGACCCAGTGATATGACACTACTAAACGGGTATGTTAAACCGAGATTCATTAAGGTACGGGGGCTTGATTATGCGGAGGGAAGGTGTTAGGCACCCCCCCACATCCGTGTTACCACGGTGACTGCCACTTTTCAAGAAACTGTTATGTGAATGTGTGTGTGTATGGGTCAATGTGCTATTTATATAGAAGTAGTGCGAGGCCTCATTTGCACCTATATACATAGGGTTTGATTTTGTGTAAAAATTTAGTTTTAAACAACATATGGAAGTGATGTTTTGTAAGAAAAAGATTTTTCAAACCCTTGTGCTCAATAGTAATTGAGACCTTTTACACTTACATTCTTTTTATTAAGTGTTCAGCTTTATTGCTTTTAATTTTTCGAGATGCGAAGCATCTTCGAGAAAAATAATGTACAAATCAGTGTCGAACTCCTCGTGCGCATGAAAACCATATGAGGAAATCCAGACACCGTGAATAAATTTACAAGCTGCTTACAGCTGAAAATGTCCATCACGGGAACCGAATCTAGATCCAGTAGACTGAATCTGTGATCACATGATTCCTAGGCTCACAAGATGTTGCAATTGATATGAAAGTAGTAAGCAGTTATATATATATATATATATAAAAGAAGTAAATATATATATATATATACAGACATGATCAGACACCACGAAGCACCTCCATGGGGGATCAGAAATGGAAATAAAGCTGTAAAAAGCAATCAACCGCCACGAAGTAGACTCCAGGCGGGACGAAATGTAAAGAGAAAGCTATAAAAATAATCCACCGTCGCGAAATGAATTCCAGGCGGGATGAAATGTTAATATATATATATATATATATATATATATATATATAATAGCGATAAACGCACCAGATGTAAAATCCAAGCTCATCGGACAAAGTCCGACAACAGTTGATATATATAAGTATATATATATTAAAGCAGTAAACACTCCCGATGTAAAATCCAGGCTCATCGAACAAAGTTCAACACATAGTTCATATATATAAGTATATATATACGAAAATAAGTAAACGCTCCAGACATAAGTCTAGGCTCAATCGAGGCATAACTCGATAATGTTAGTCCATATATATAAAATATATATATATATATATATATATATATATATATATATATATATAAATAAACCGAATGAAACCACGGACTGAAGTCCGGGAATACACACGTAACACGACTCTCAACGTGAAGAATGGTGTGTGCAAATATGAAGGGAAAGGCTTTAAGGTGTGTAAGAAGGCTTACAGTGGGCTGCCAAAGAAGACTTCTATAACTTTAAATTGATGAACACTTGGCTCCCACCGGTACAAACAATAGCTATATGTTAGCTCTCAAGTGTTTAAAATGAGAAAGCACTCAGTTTAGGGTGTGTACAGAGCAAATTTAAAAGGGCTTCCTCGCCTTTTTCTCTTATAAAATGGCCACCCCAAGCCCTCTATTTATAGAGGGGGGAGCCACAATTGTACCTGCGGCTAGCCGCAGATGTACCTGTGGCTTTCAGGAGTGCCCCAGGCTCCACGGGTCCAGCCATCTCGAAGTACGTGCACGCATGCACTGTGATGTCTGCTCAAACTTTCAGAATTACAATCTGGGCATCCGACTGAGGTATATAAGACCTATTTCGAACTGCCATTGTTGAGAGTTACGCAATGACATTAGATTAGAGGTTGTACAAACTAAGGAAGATGGGACCATGCCCTTTGGTCTTCAAGCTTCAAATTCTATATGTTGCCCTACGTAATAGTCACTCAGGATTAGACATCCTTGGTTCTTGTAGGACATTGTTGTGTAGAAATGTATGTATGAGTTGTTGAGATAGTGCGATGTGGCGTCAAGGTGGCAAGATGACAACTTTGCCCCTCACCGGGGTTATCTCCGGTTTGGGTTGATAAAGTAGACGTTGCTCAGGGTTATCTCTGAGATTGGATTGCTGCAAGTATTGAAGGTCCTCAGTGTCATCTCTTAGGTGTGCATATCTTCCTTGTGTTATCTCTGGGTCTTGTACTGAGTGCCTCGGTGTGAGTGCCAAGGTTGAAGCTGATTGCATGCATGTGAACCAAGCATTTCCGGGGTTATCTCCGGAACTGCAACTGCATTCCTTGGGGTTATCTCCAAGGTTGGAACTGCTACTCCCAGTGTTATTTCTGGAATGGAGACTGAATATCTCGGGGTTATCTCCGAGATGAATCGGCCTTCTTTGGTGGAATTTCCGGTATATAAACTGCATGCCTCAGGGTTATCTTCAAGGTTGGAACTGATACTCCCGGTGTGTGTTCCGGGGTTGAGACTGAACTTCCGATAGTATCCAGACTGGATATAAGCTGCCTTCTAGGGTTGTCTCTGAATAACGAATCTGCCCTCCTACAATGTCAGTGATAGATGTGCAGAAAATTTTGAGTGTCTACAGATGCCCCTCTTTATCATATTCATGCAATACAATGGCATGGATAGGATAAAAAATCCTAGACACTTGAAAATGCAACAAGATAACATGTTGTCATGTGCGGCAACATGATGCAAATGTATGATGCATGTGTGTTGTTAGATTATTTTCCAACATGGTGGGAAGATTGCCAGCTCCCTGTTGCTTCTACCTGGGATTGGCAATGATGACAAGCTTGGACGTGTGATCAAAATCGTTTAGGATGTTGATGTTGGGGCTATCACTAAAGTCCTTAATCCTTGATACAAAATTTATTCCGAAGATGTGCCTCTCGTGTGCAAGAGATCTGTGGGGATAAAGCTTTGTCTTTTTTGAGGATGTGTATAACATATTCCATCATCGATCCTCCTCGATGATGTTAATCCTTCTTGGTTTGTATCGCCGGGACATATCAATGTTCTATTGGGTTTACTGCCAACAATATGTGTTATCAGGGTTGCCTGACCTTTGCTGACATGTGAATCAATGGATGAACACCCCTGTTGGGTAGACTGTCAAGGCTGTTTGACCTTCGATGACGTGTGAATCAACGGATAAACACCCTTATTGGGCAGACTGTCAAGGCTGTTTGACCTTCGCTGACGTGTGAATCAACGAAAAACCACCCTTGTTGGGCAGATTGTCAAGGCTGCTTGACCTTTGTTGATGTGTGAATCAACGTAAAATCACGCATTGTAAAATCCTCGCTGACTTGTGCATCAACGGAAAATGCATGATACCCCCGTCGGGGATATGTACTTTGACATATGAAAATGCGTGATATCCCCGTCGGGGATTTCTGTATTTGGACAGATTAAAATGCATGATGCCCCCGCCATGGATCTCATTGAGAATGCGTGATGCCCGCGCCGGGGATCTGATTGAGAATTAGGGTGACGACCTTGAATTGGCGGCATTGGACTTGCGTAAGGTACTGTCGAGTGTGACTTTTAACATTTGAGATCATCGGCATAGTGTTCCCTGTGCTTGGGCGAATACCAATGAGGAATGTTCAGACCCACGGTTCAGACTGAGAAAACCAGGATTGTAAGCTATCTTGCTCAATCGCGTAGCGCTTTTATTCCTGATTTTACTTTTTCAGCTTGTGAGAACTCCTTTGCAACTTGAACTGGATCGAGCCGGAGGGGTGGGACCCATGTAGGGGTGCTGCAGGTACACCTGCAGCAGCCGCAGGTGGACCTGCAGCTAGCCATGGCTATTAAATGCCTGCAGGTTGCTTTCATAAGTCATTTTCAAGTTGCATCGCAAAGGAAATCCAAGAGCTCTTCTTCAGATCTGCTGAGTTCGGGCAACTTTCTGCAAATTCTATCATCGTATAAGTGTTCTACACTGTCCTGGTAACGTATGTATGTCTTCTTTTCCAGTTTTTATCTGTTGGAAACTGACTTATAACATAAAATGAATCTAAACACATAGTAGTGCATATGCATGCTCAAATGACTTGATAAAAAATATTCAACATAGTAAATGTTAGTATTAAACCATACTGAACATAATGATGTGAAAAAATTTGACTTTTGAAATAGTCAAATTGGCACCTTTTTTCTACTATTTCTTATCCTATTTGAGGACAAATGAGCAAAAGGTAAAATGCAAAGTAATCCTGGTAATTAAACTACCCTTATGGATTGATGATATTAACTTTTAATGCATATAGTATGTATATGATTGTGGGCAGGTGTGCTACTGAATGGCCACCTAGTCATGCATATGTGCATGTGGATAGTCCTATTTACAAAGGGGACTATGGCAAAAAATTTCAAAATGTAGGCATTGAATGGTCATCTATTTTTAACTCTACTATAGATGTATGTTAAAGTAATGCATGCATGCATGTAGTCATGAAATGCATTTTGAAAAGAAATCTCCAGGTTAGAAATTACCACACCCTTTCTGAGGTGATTTGAAGACTTTTGTCCAGATATTATGGATCCGGATCAGCCGAGTAGTTCGCGCAGGACCACTTCTGGTGTACGGAGGAGGGCTTCTGCAGCTCCTCGACCGCGTTCTGTTAGACAACCTCGTCGGTTGGTGGAGGCGGTGATACGTCCAGTCCAGGTTGATGTGCCTGACATCGAGGACGAAGAGGAGGATGTTCCGGTTGTGGATTTTACTCTTGCTGCACATATTCCCTGTAGGGACCTCCCGAGTATTCAGGTGGCAAACCTAGAGCTTCTGGGTGATTTGAGTCGACACCCCTCGATGTACTTGCATGCCAACGAGGTATAACATTATATCTTTAATCTTCCTTCTTTTATATTGTTGAGGAGTAAAGGATTTTGATGTCGATCTGCATTTCATGTAGGTTCCCGGCTTTACATAGCCTCGAGGGAACTGGTTTATCATTCACTCCATGTACCGGGCTCTGCATCCTGACTATAGAGTGATCGTGCATGACTGGGGATTTGGGGCATTCTTTTCCATCCTTCCCCGCCGTTGTCTCTGGGGTTACCTCAAGGCATTGTCTGTGCGCTAGTTTTACCAGACTCAATAACTCCATTTGTTAGACTGTAAGGTGATGATGACACCGATGGATTGATGGTTTATAAAAGGTATGGAGTTCAGAGGGGCACCAGTTCCTTGCATGGCGGATATTATCCCTACTACCGTCAGATCCTTGTTAGGAGTTCTGGCGGAGGCGCTCAAGGGAAAGACCGTCCGTACGGGTCCTTTGAGCGTGGATGCTATGAGTGGCCTGTTGAGTGAGCCCATGCCAGCTGATGTTAGAGTCAGGGATCGCATTATTCGATGATTGTTCCTGATGATCATTAGGGGCTGCTTCATATCAGATAACTCTTCTACGACGTTGTTCACTTTAATCAACGCCACGTGATATATGGACCGTATAGGAGAGTATGATTGGGGTTCCTACAACTTTGTCTATTTCCTCAGGGGCATGCGTATGTGTTCACATGGATTGACCGAGGCTTGGTTAGGATTCTACCCATTTCTGATGGTGAGTATTTCTCTTGTAATTTCTCATGTATAGGTTAAGAGTGTTTACTGACAGCAGATGTTTGCCTTTGTGTTGGCAGTTTTGGGCTTATGAGAGGCTTCCATGTTTGTTTCACATGAGTGTGTTAGGTTTAGATACCTATCCACGAGGACGACGATGGCATCATTCCATACTGACGGAGGTCCCTGTAGCTGAGGATTTTACTCATTGCCGCCTACAGCTGGAGTTCTTGACAGCTAACGTCATCACATGGATTCCCTATTCTGGGGAGCACTTGGCCATTGGATTTGAGGATAAGTACCCGACTGGCGTCGAGCATGTGATATCCACCCGTAGGTTTCCTATCTTCACTGATGGAGGATGGGAGCTCTATTTAGTAGAGCCTGCTATTAGGAGCACCATAGGAGAGATCCGTATGCCGATCTTGCCTACTACCTGTAATGCCCCGAAATCTAGTTTATCTTCACACCTGAATTCCGTACGTCACGAGTACATCATTCATCCAACATGCATCATTATATACTAAAATATAACGACATGCACTCTCAAATCCCAGGTTCTGGAAACCTTATAACCTTTTTCATTACAAATAATAATAAATACATTATTCATTACATCTTACAAGAGTGACTTTTATCCGCCACCAAGGATACATAATAGTTCATTAAACTAGTGTATAGTTCAGTTTTATCTTTCTACACTACAAGTCTTCATTTGATCTTCTAGCTCATTCACCTTCTGAATGGTACTGCATCTGGATACCATCAGCTTGATCTTTATGGGATCCTTAAGTTCTTCTAACCTTGTTCGCTGAAAATTGTTTTTTCATTTAAAGGAAGTGTGAGCATTCAATTGCCCAGCAAGTCATAACAGTCGAACAAACAACTTCAGAATTAAAACATTTCTTTAGAACTTCGATAACCGAACAAAGGTTATGAAGCAGCTGGAATAATAGGAATAGTCTCGATTCCTATCATCTTAAAACATCAATTATTTTCACTTTGAAATACTTTCATCCCTCTACCTTTTTCATACACATCCTGTCTGGCTAGAATCATTAGCACAGACTTAAGAATAACGGTTCATGTATAAATAGAACATACTTGTATTGAACAGCTCAATCACAGAACAATTCATATCATAGAAACACTGAAGTGTTCAAATTATGGCTCAAGGCCTCATACGTTCTACCACATTGTACAAATATCGCACATTCAAGCATATAGATGTAACTTCTCAAGTACAACATCCGAGAAGTTTAAGAAACTAACATTCATTTAATATGAATGGAGTTAGGAAACTTGCTTTACGCCCACCTGACTTATCTTTGCCGAATCGCTCATTTCAATTCCTATATCACAGATATGGAGAAAACATAAACACCAATTAGTCATATATTGAACTCACGCATTGGTTTACTTAACTTTACTTCATAGGGTTTGCGTTCTTACAATATTAGTTTACGCGACTAACTTCCTTTTCCAGTTTACGGCTTTATGACATACGGAGATGTCTTACTCATACGTTCATCATCTTTGATGATTTGCATTCTTATCTGACTCACATTCGGCTTTCATTAATCATATTACCGTTCATTACGGCTTTCTTGATAATTCAAATCTTATTAATACTTTCTTTATTCTTTAAATGAACCCCATGTTCATTACTCGTTCTTAGTTTCGAAGCAATACCAATTGTTGTATGCTAAGGCCGATCGTTCATCGCAACAACGTTGCGTTCATAGTGTCTATACGCTTCACACTTATCCCTCATTATCATGATATAACATCAAAATGTTATTCATTACCCTCGCCACTCAACGCCTAAGGAATCACAACCATAGCAATTCCTCACGTTCGCTCATCCCGACTACTATCCCCGGACATCTATTCGCTACTCGTGATTTATATTCTTTGTTATTCAATCTCGTTTAATCTTTACGTTCAACCTTTAATAAAGTTTTAAGTCATTTGCTTAAGTGTTATTTTAGGAGAACTATATGTTCATATTTCTTTCTTGCACATCCCCTAGTAATTTAGCATTTAAAATCTCATTTATGGGCATTTCCACCGCATTGCCAAGTGACTGCGCGTTCCCTTCCTTTCTTTCTCTCATGTCACATGACCTCCTACTTCTCTCTCTCTTCTTCAAATTTGGTCATACGCTAAGTCCTTTGTTATCTCTCGCAATGCGGCGCCACTCTCCAGAAGATTATGGCCGAACTCATACATGCATAGGCCACTTCTCATATTTCTATCCCAGTATTGCATGCTAGAGACAAAACCCTAGAAATTTTTTTCTAAGTGTTAAATAAATTCTTTGAGACGCTCACTTCCTGATCTCATAACTCCTTCGTTATAACTCGGAATGAGGTCATTCCAAAGCCATTCTCTTCCTTATCTTACGTACTTCAATACCCCTCGAACAGAACTTCGTTCTAAATCTGTTAATGTGCCATTCGATTGGCTTGATCTTCACCCTTTGTTCATTTTATGTTTTTAACACTCTTCGTTTGTTCGTCCGTAATTCGATCATCCAAACTCGGAACTCGTTCGTTCTTGAGTCCAGAACTCACATTTTCTATGTTCTCTTACTTTCTTATGAAACCCTACACGTTCAGGTTCATTTACTAACTTTCTAATTCTCGTTTGACTTTTATGAAATTTTGCCATAACTTCGTTATAGCTAAGTTTTAATCCGTTCTTCATGAACGTTTCTACCGTTCCTAACCAAGCAATAAGCAACTAACTTATACGCGATGGTTTTAAACTTGTCCATCAACAACAATTATCCTACGATGGTTTTATATTTGTCCATCAACAACGTTCTTCGTGTTCTTCGCGTGTTCTTCGTTCGTTCTTCATTTTAATCGATATTTTGGATTACAATTCCACTTTTTATTCGAATTTGATGTTATAGAACATTATTCCTTATTTAACCTACTTATTCATATAATCCACTCGGATCGTTCAAATTTGCTACGAATCTTATACTTCCTTATGAAATTTACAAACTAAACTTCTAATTTATTATTTCTTCTTTTCTCATGATTTCAACCATATAAAATCATCTATAACCTTATCTACTTCTTATCTTCATTAAGTTATGTTTTAACATAGACAACTTAAAGAAAAATCTATTAGAAGCTAGGTTTTAGATTACCTCTTCTTCTTATTTTTCTCCCGCTAGACAAAGCCGGCGATTTGCAAACTTTTCTATTTCACGATCACTTTTGATCCGAGCATTCATGCTCACGCACTTCTTTATCCTCTTCATCCGAGCTCTCTCTCTCTCTCAAGTGTGGGATTTTCAAAATCTCAAAACAAATGAAATAAGCTTACTATTTATAGATTTTCAAAGCTAAGGGAATTTTAGTCATTTCGCCCCCACCTCCTTACAATTCCCACCTCCTCCCACAACTTAGCCACCAAGTTTACTTGGCCACCACCTTTACTTGGTGGCCAAGTATGTGACGCCCCCAAAATTAGGTATACATCACCCATCTTGGGTTGTCAGATACATGGTACAAAATTCAAATATAACTTACTAATACAACTATCGTGTACAATACGACAAAACATAACTGTGAGTTTAAATACAATTATTGTCTACTAGAGATTATACAAACTCAAAAGGAGTCCTCATTACAATTATTAACACACTATTTCACAGAATAGTGAGTACTACTAATGTTATCCTCTGGACCATCACTCCGTTCCCCGACTAGTCCCTGTTATGTTCTCATTTCCTGAAGAGAACAGTGAAAGAAAGGGTGAGCTCAACTAGCCTAGTAAGAAATATTATGACTAAGACAATGCAGAATAAATTATCATTAGCCTTCAACAGTGTTGAACTGATAAAATATAACTACATCAGGTTTAACTACAGCGGAACAAGCAATCCATTAAAAGAGTCAAGTAGAGAATAAAATCTACTATCTTTTATGATTTAAAAGGTTTTTTATGACTTTTATCATTGGGACTCGACTTTAATAAATAATCCACATCATCGAATCACCCCCGCATCACTCTGACCAATGATATTCTTTAGTATCACGACCACAAATTATCCATGCACTACAGCCAAGTACATTTGTGTATTCATTAATGGTCATGATCATGCCAACAACTGTCCATCAATGAACTATGGGCCAATGATAACTTTTACCACATCATTTGTAACATTACGGTCATGATTACACCGAATAATCTCTGGTCATAATTATACCAAGTACATCTATGCACTACAGGCCAAAGATGACTTTCCACATAATATAAACATTAGGATGATGACAATGACATAAGAATTCAATAAAACAAGTTCAAGAATTAATTTATCCAGGAACTAATAATGTCCAAATTGTCAACATGATACTGCTTTGTAGAGTAAAATTCAAGAATGATCAGAAGAATATTTCCATGAAAAGATATTGGATGAAGCGCAAATATCAAGGATATTCTACTAATTTCACGGAGTATAGAAGTCAAAACTTTAACCAACTGAGTATAATAAAGAATGGAATAACAAAAGAAATCACCATGCATGCGGTATGTTGATCGATTTCGCAATCAATGAATACGTGCAAGTATACACGGTCAACAAGTAATAAAGTGAAAGTAGAGTATCGTTCCCACGAGGAATTATTTAATAAAAATCACCAAGTACTAATTCTTAACCAAACTAATTTTATTTAAACAATCTCAAATCGTGTTTTTTCTAATTAAGAAAACTAAATTAACTAATTAAAACTAAGATTTTAACGAATGAATTCAAATAAATAAAGATTAAGACTTCAATATCCCCAATTATGAATTATAAATCAATTATCCAATTATCCCAATTATTATGCCTCTTTGAATTGTTAACGAGAATTCTCAAATGCCAAAAGTCCTTTTCCAAGTGATCAATTGCCTTCTATTTAATCCAGATTAATCTTGCTATATTCCTATGCAACACAATTGAATTAAACTCTTTCCAATCCCAATTCCTTACGTGTTACATGCGGCGAACAGATTTTTCCATTCAATTCACAAACCTAATTATTCACCATGCAAATAACCAAGTCACATGATATCATGCCCAATTCTAACCTAGAATTCCTCTTCCAATTCCTTCTAGAGTAACAAAGTAATTACTGATCAAATAATTAAGCAATAAGCACAAGACAAGATAAACAACTCACTTTAACATAAATAATTAGAATATAATGAATAACTAATTCATAGCCATAAAAAGTTCAATTGAAATCTCAAAAATAGTTAGTTCATAATTAATGAATTAAAACCAAGAATCCACAACCCAATAGACATCAAAAGATAAAAAGTAAGATGAGAGAAGAGAATAGAATCTGCTGTCAAGAAATCGATGCTCCCCTCGCTTCTTTGCTCGATCTTCAATGGTCTCCAAGTTGCTTCAATCTCCAAAATTAATAAGAACTAGGGTTATGTTCTAATCTAAAGGGTGTTTAATCTAGGCTAAGCTATGTAATCTCCCTTTATTTTATGCCTTACATCATGTATTTATAGGTTACAAGTATAATTTTTAGTTTTGGAACAACCCCTATCCTATTTGGAGTCAAAAGGTGTCAAAATTACCCCAAAACGCGTCCGAGCCGCATCAAACCCTTCCCCAAAGGCCCCAAATTGAACAACAGCAACCGAGTCCGCCCCTAGCGCCGGTCTTTGTAAAATACACTAAAAATCGCGCCCACGGCCCAAAAAATCTGACATTTTCTGCCGACGTCCTTTGGGAAAATGGCCATAACCTCTTCGTCCGAACTCCGATTTTGATGATTCAAGATGTTACGGGAAGAGGAGAAGTAGATCTACAACTTTCATTCTTGAAGTTTGTCGAAATAATGTCAGAACTATAGTCAAATTGGCTCAAGTGGCTCTTTGTGTAAATAGCAAGTCGAAAACGCGAATCTAGCCACCCCAAACATCGATCCATGTAACTTTTGTCCCAATTCCTATAAAATAACATAAAACATGCATGAATAGACACAAACACATAAAAACATCCTAAAAGACTTAAGAACAACAATAAATTAAGCTCGAATGTATCCAATTCATGGGTATAAAACTCACTCATCACGTAAGATTGTAGATGTATGTGTTATTCCAATGTATAATAATAATCGGAACCGGTCGAAGCAAAATTTGCAATCAATCGGATGTTCCAACAGAATAATAAAGATTTTAACCAGGTCCGTGTAAAACACACAGACATGATGTTCCAACAGAATAATAATAAAGATTTTAACCATGTCCTGTAAAAGACATGCATAAGATGTTCCAATGTAATAATAATAAAGATTTTAACCAGTCCTGTAAAACACACAGATGTGATGTTCCAACGTAATAATAGAAGAATGTCACCAAGTATAGGGTAAACCACAGATACAAAAGTTATTCCAACAGAATAATAAGCAATGGAATAACAATGTTCTTTTCATGAATAAGAAAGAATAACACCCTTACATTAGTAGGAGATTGAATATCATGCAGTAGTGTAGTAAGAATGAATACTCTTCTTCTTTCTCTTATTCTCTCTATACTTTCTCTCTATATAGGTTGAATGAATTCGTTAAAAATAATGAAGCACTAGGCCTCTATTTATAGAAGATTTCTAGCTTAGTACTTGAAATGTGAAAAGGCAAGTGGCTTGATTTGGTGATGTGAAAAGAAAAGTGGTTTGACGCCTGTAATGTGAAACACCAAGTGGTTTGACGCCTGTAATGTGAAACGACAATTGGTTCGTCGCCTGTAATATGAAACGATGAGTGGTTTGACGTCTGGTAAAGGTAATTACTATTGACGAAGGTAATTACTATTGACGAAGGTAATTACTATTGACGAAGATAATTACTATTGACGAAGGTAATTACTATTGATGAAGGGACTCTTAGATGATGACATATGGGCCCCCCATAAAATAACCAAACTTACCACAAACGTCTCATAATAGACTCTTTATATACATCAAGGATTGAATAAATATTACCACAAATCATTTTATTTTTAATCAACACATATTTAATCTTTCAACAATTATTAATCATTTATAACTTGTCGTCTAAATTATTGATTTAATAATATAACATATTATACGTATGATAATCGTGACAATAATTGAATCAATAATATAAGAGATATGATGCAAAGAATTATCGTAAGTAATAATTGAGTATAGTCGAGTGACTTCACGTCAATAATCAATACCGTGTGCTACTATGCAACCACGCCAGACATTATACTTTTTACTACCGGGTAGTTCAAAAGTTTTAACTGTAACACCTCCGTAGTTATTTTCATAAAGTATTTTTGTCGCTTTCAATCCGATAATAATTCCGGTTGTGGGGTCCACTAATGATTGTGCTGCCGCATTTAATATTCCCAGACAAAAAGAATACTCCCCAACCAAACGAATATTTTATAACAAATTGCTTACTTTGCAAAATTTATAAATATTACCCAAAACTATAACATTATATCAAATTTACTCCATAATATTCAAAAATAATATTTATAGAAAATTCATCTTTATTTATAAAAGTTGGGGTCTTACAACCTCCCTTCTTATTAAAATTTCGCCCTCGAAATTAGGGTACGTACCTGGTATGTCGAAGAGGTAAGGATACCTTGATTTCATTTCAGATTCTAACTCCCAAGTCATTTCCTCAACATCGTGGTTTCTCCATAAAACTTTGACTTGAGGTATAACCTTGGAACGTAGAATATGTTCCTTCTTATCGAAGATTTGAACAGGAACCTCTTCATACGTCAAATCTTCCTCTATTTCGTCCGGTTCTAACTCAATAATGTGGTTTGGGTCTTTCACATATTTATGTAACATGGATATGTGAAAAACGTTATGAACACGAGACATACTTGGCGGTAAAGCGAGTCTATAGGCCACAGTTCCTACTCGATCGAGGATTAAAAATGGGCCGATGAATCAAGGATTGAGTTTTCCTCTCTTTTCAAATCTCGTAACTCCTTTCCATGGAGCAACACACAACAACACATGATCTCCTATATCGAATTCCACGTCCCTTCGATGAAGATCAGCATAACTCTTTTGTCGATCTTGTGAGGTTTTTATACGTTGTCGGATCTTTTGAATCTTTTCCGTAGTCATACGTACCAACTCCGGTCCCAACAACGCTGCTTCACCCACCTCATCCCAACATACCGAGAAAACGACACTTTCTTCCATACAACGCTTTGAATGGAGCCATGCCGATACTTGCTTGATAACTGTTGTTGTAGGAAAACTCCACCAATGGTAAGAACTTGTCCCAACTTCCCTTGAAATCAAGGACACAGAGTCTTAATAGATCTTCAGGAGTTTGAATAGTCCTCTCCGACTGTCCGTCCTTCTGAGGATGATATGCCGAGCTAAATCGTAAGTCTGTGCTCATAGCTTTTTGCAAACTAACCCAAAATTGTGAAGTGAATCTCGGGTCTCGATCAGAAACTATGGATACCGGCATACCATGCAGTCTTACAATCTCGTTTATATACATACGAGCAAGACGTTCAAGTGTATAAGTTTCTCGTATCGGTAGGAAATGAGCAGACTTGGTCAATCTATCAACAATGACCCAAATCGTATCTATGCCTTGAGAAACCTTGGGAAGACCAGTAACGAAATCCATGGTAATGTGCTCCCACTTCCATTTTAGAATTTCAATTGGTTGCAATGGACCTTTTGGTACTTGATGCTCAGCCTTGACTCATTGACAAGTTAGACACCTTGAGATAAACTTCGCTATCTCTCTCTTCATATTGCTCCACCAAAATGTATGTCGAAGATCACGATACATTTTGGTACTCCCAGCCGGATTACAAAATCGCAGTGTGTTGCGCCTCCATCATGATTTTATACTTTAAATCATGTTTTTTAGGAACACAAAGTCTGGAGTTGACTCAAAGTATTCCTTCTTCATCGATTCTTGCTTCCGGCATAGCACCTTCTTGCACTTTCTTCCTCATACGCATCAGCTCCAGGTCTATAACTTGAGCAGCTTTAACTTTATCGATTAAAGTCGGTTCTACTTGTATATTCACCATCATCACATGGGTCTTTGGAGTCTTTAACTCTATCTCCATCCTTTGCAAGTCACACAAAATGGGCCTTTGCGTTGACAATATTGCACTCATACTTGCATATGATTTTCTACTCAATGCGTCAGCTACCACGTTCGCTTTTCCAGGATGGTATTGGATGGTATGATCATAATCTTTCAACAGTTCAAGCCAACGTCGTTGTCGCATGTTGAGTTCCTTTTGAGTAAAGAAATATTTGAGGCTTTTATGATCCATAAAGATCTCCACCTTCTCCCCATACAAGTAATGCCTCCAAATCTTTAGTGCGAAGACAACAACTGCCAACTCTAGATCATGAGTAGGATAATTCCTCTCATATATTTGAGTTGTCTTGAGGCATAGGCTATGACTTTTCCATGTTGCATGAGAACACATCCCAACCCTTTGCTTCAAGCATCACCGTAGATGACAAATCCTCCGAGCCGGATGGTATTGTCAGCGTAACAGTCTTGAAATGAGTCTCCTCTTGAGTTCTTGAAAACTCTTCTCACATTCTTCGCCTCCAATCAACTCAGATTCTTTCCAAGTCAGCTGAGTTAATGGAGTAGCAATTCGAGAAAATCCTTCCACGAATCTCCGATAATAACCAGCTAAGATGAGAAAGCTACGTACTTCGGTCACTGATTTAGGTTGCTCCCAGCTTTGAATTGCTTCAATCTTTGTTGGGTCAATAGATATTCCATGATTTGATACTACGTGCCCAAGCAATGCTACTTCCTCAAGCCAGAATTCACATTTCTTCAACTTGGCATAAAGCTTGTATTCACGAAGCTTTTGGAGTGTCAGCCTCAAGTGTTGCTCATGATCTTCACGGCTTTTGGAATAAATAAGGATGTCATCAATAAAGACGACCATAAAGTGATCCAAATATTCCTTGAATACTCGGTTCATCATATCCATGAAGGCAACAGGAGCATTAGTCAATCCAAAGGACATGACTAGGAATTCATAATGCCCATACCGAGTTCTGAAAGCCGTCTTTGGAATGTCATCGGTTCTAATCTTCAATTGGTGATATCCGGAACGAAGATCAATCTTTGAAAAGAATTTGGCTCCTTGCAACTGGTCAAACAGGTCATCAATACGTGGCAATGGATACCTATTTTTGATGGTGACATGATTCAACTCCCGATAATCAATACAAAGTCGCATACTCCCATCTTTCTTCTTCACGAATAGAACAGAGCACCCCAAGGAGAAGTACTAGGACGAATAAAGCCAATGTCTAACAATTCCTGCGCATTGGGTCTTTAACTCTTGAAGTTCAATAGGAGCCATTCGATATGGGGCTTTGGAAATGGGTTTTGTACCGGTTCAAGGTCGATACAAAATTCAATTTCACGCCAGGGGTAGGCCGTAGTTCTTCTTGGAATACGTCAGAAATTTATTAACAATAGAAATATCGTTCAAAACTGATGTTTTTTTGTTTAAATCTGTGACATGAGCTAAGAAAGCTTGACATCCGTTTTTCAATAAACGAATAGCTTTATGGCTTGAGATGACCGTAATTGATTTTAATGGTTTGGTCGCTTGAATTCGCATAATAGGTTGATTAGGAATATAAAAGCTAACAACCTTACGGAAACAATCAATTTTTGCATGATGAGTAGTTAACCAATCAATCCCTAAAATCACGTCAAATGCAAGTATTTTCAATGAAATAAGATCTACAGGTAGTGTGAGGGTACCGATTTGAACCAAACAAGACTTATAAACAGTGGATGTAATGAAGGTTTCGCCCAACGGAGTTTCCACAGATAAGTCAAAGTCTAATTTCTCCGGAGTCAAATTTAATCGATGAGCAAAAGTAGGAGAAATAAAAGAATGGGTAGAACTGGTATCAAATAAAGTATAGATTTTGTTAGAGTGTATGCTAAGCTTACCCGTGATGACCTTATTCGGGTTCCTTGCTTTTTGAGAGGTCACAACAAACGCCTCCTCAGACTACTAGGTTTGACTTTTCTGGGACGGCCTTTGGTGCCTCCATCCTAGCTGAATTTGTCTTCGGTGAACGACAAAATAGGGCTAAGTGACCTTCTCTTCCATAATTATAACATTCTTTGGACGGCATCGCACAGTTTGGACTGATGTGCCCCTCCCCTCCGTATTTGAAACATATGATAGGTGGTCATTCTCCTTCCTTAACGACAGGTGCTGGTGCTGACATCTTTCCATCATTGTTGAATCTCCTCTTCTTGAAATGTCCTTCCTTATTGTTTTGGCCCTGATTACCACCGAAGTGGTTACAATTTCTGGCCTGTTGATTCCCTCCATGCTTATTTTCACCGCTTCGATGACTGCTCTCGCTAGTATTATCATTTTTGCTTACCGCTCTCTTTTAGTTACGTTGACTCGTTATCGCTACCCACTAATCGAGAGCCCTATTTACCACATCCGAATATAAACACGCTTTTATGAGAAATAAGATGTTGACATATCTCCGCTTTCAAACCTCTTAAAAACATCCATGTCATTCTCTTTCATTTATCCACCAAGTGGGACGAAAACCGGGATAACTCCGCAAATTTAGCCTCGTATTGAGACCCGGTCATATTGTTTTGTTCCAACTTGATAAACTCCACCTCCTTCATGTGATGAATACTTTTGGGAAAGTATTTGTCGTTGAAACAGACTCTTGGAACTTCTCCCAAGACATCTTCATGACGCATGTTGAGTACGCTTTCACCGATTCCCACCAAGAATCACCTCTTTCGAATATAAAGGCGTAGAAGGAACCTTTGCTCCTGGTGCATCCCAAGACATCAAATATCTTGGTGATCTGCTTTATCCATGCTTTAGCCATAAGTGGTTTTGGCTCTCCCTTAAACTCCTGGTCCCGACTCCTTGAACTGCTTAGCGGTGATCGCCTCGAGAGTTTCAGTGTTTTCCACCGCATTTTGGATGAGAGCCGCTCTCATTTCTTTGTTGCATGAATTGCATAAAGCCCCTGAACATTTAATCATTCATCATTTGGTCAGTGTTGTTGATTGCATGAGGATTGTCGCCTTCCTGATGCACATTATCCTGATTATTGATATGTGGTGAATCAACGGTCGCTTGTACTCCATTGCTATTCTCAACAATCTCGGATGTCATTTTCAGATACTGCCATAAAACAAAGGTTAATTGACATGTAACATATTATCCCTAAATTTTGACCGACCAATTAAATAACATATAAACTTAGGTAGGTCATACTAGCGAAGGAATTCCCCGTCTCTCCCCTCCTAGTACTATTCTCACATCTTAGCCAGAGATCATATCCCTAAGCTTTGATACCAATTATGACACCCCAAAATTAGGTATACATCACCCATCTTGGGTCGTCAGATACATGGTACAAAATTCAAATACAACTTACTAATACAACTCTCGTGTACAATACGACAAAACATAACTGTGAGTTTGAATACAATTATTGTCTACTAGAGATTATACAAACTCAAAAGGAGTCCTCATTACAATTATTAACACACTAATTCACATAATATTGAGGACTACTAATGTTATCCTCTGGACCGTCACCCGCTCCCTACTTAGTCCTCATTATGTTCTCATTTCAAGAGAACAAAGGAAAGAAAGGGTGAGCTCAACTAGCCCAAAGAAGAAATATTATGACTACGATAAAGCAGAATAAATTATCGTTAGCCTTCAACAATGTTAAACTGATAAAATATAACAACATCAGGTTTAACTGCAGCGGAACAAGCAATCCATTAAAAGAGTCAAGTATAGAATAAAATCTACTATCTTTTATGATTTAAAAGGTTTTTCATGACTTTTATCGCTGGGACTCAGCTTAATAAATAATCCACATCATCGAATCACCCCTGCACTACGGCCAAGGATATTCTTTAGTATCACGACCACAAATTATCCATGCACTACAGCCAAAGACATTTGTGTATTCATTAATGGTCATGATCATGCCAACAACTGTCCATCAATGCACTACGGGCCAATGATAACTTTTACCACATCATTTGTAACATTACGGTCATGATTACACCGAATAATCCCTAGTCATAATCATACTAAGTCCATCTATGCACTACATGCCACAGATGACTTTCAACATAATATAAACATAAGGATGATGACAATGACATAAGAATTCAATAAAACAAGTTCAAGAATTAATTTATCCAGGAACTAATAATGTCCAAATTGTCAACATGATACTGCTTTGTAGAGTAAAATTCAAGAATGATCAGAAGAATATTTCCATGAAAAGATACTGGATGAATTGCAAATATCAAGGATATTCTACTAATTTCATGGAGTATAGAAGTCAAAACTTTAACCAACCGAGTATAATAAAGAATGGAATAACAAAAGAAATCACCATGCATGCGATTATTGAATAGACAGGTTATTCCAATGTAATAATAATAACGGAACCGTGTCGGGCAAAATTTGAACCGAGCGGGATGTTCCAACCGAATAATAAAGATTTAAACTCGTCCTGTGTAAAACACACGCACAAGATGTTCCAACAGAATAATAATAAAGATTTTAACCAGTGTCCTGTAAAACACACATGACATGGATGTTCCAACGAATAATAGAAGAATGTCACCAAGTATAGGTGAACACGCGATATCAAAAGTTATTCCAATGAATAATAAGCAATGGAATAACAACAGCTCTTTTCATGAATAAGAAAGAATAACACCCCTTACATTAGTAGGAGATTGAATACTGCAGTAGTGTAGTAACAGAATACTCTTCTTCTTTCTCTCTTATTCTCTCTATACTTTCTCTCTCTATAGGTTGAATGAATTCGTTAAAAATAATGAAGCACTAGGCCTCTATTTATAGAAGATTTCTAGCTTAGTACTTGAAATGTGAAAAGGCAAGTGGCTTGACGACTGGTGATGTGAAAAGAAAAGTGGTTTGACGCCTGTAATGTGAAACACCAAGTGGTTTGACGCCTGTAATGTGAAACGACAATTGGTTCATCGCCTGTAATATGAAACGACGAGTGGTTTGACGTCTGGTAAAGGTAATTACTATTGACGAAGGTAATTACTATTGACGAAGGTAATTACTATTGACGAAGATAATTACTATTGACGAAGGTAATTACTATCATTGAAGGGACTCTTAGATGATGACATATGGGCCCCCATAAAATAACCAAACTTACCACAAACGTCTCATAATAGACTCTTTATATACATCAAGGATTGAATAAATATTACCACAAATCATTTTATTTTTAATCAACACATATTTAATCTTTCAACAATTATTAATCATTTATAACTTGTCGCCTAAATTATTGATTTAATAATATAACATATTATATGATGATCTTCGTGACAATAATTGAATCAATAATATAAGAGATATGATGCAAAGAATTATTTGTAGCAATAATTGAGTATAAATGAGTGACTTCTCACGTAAGCATCAATAATCAATACCGCGCTACTATTCAACCATGCGTACATCGTTTCTTTACTACTGGTGTAGTTCAACAATTTTAACAGTAACACCTCCGCCCAGTTATTTTCATAAAGTATTTTTGTCGTTTTCTCAATCCGACAATAATTACGCTGTAGGGGTCCACTGAATGATTATGCCACAGTTGTCTAATATTCCCCGACAAAAAGAATACTCCCACCAAACGAATATTTTATAACAACTTGCTTACTTTGCAAAATTTATAAATATTACCCACAACTATAACATTATATCAAATTTACTCCATAATATTCAAAAATAATATTTATAGAAAATTCATCTTTATTTATAAAAGTTGGGGTCTTACAATGTAGCCGCCCCACATGCCCATGGGTCACCCCATGGGTTGCCCCATTGGTTTTACCCATCCGTTTACCCATCGGTTCGATCCGCGGTTTCTTTTCTTGGTTTGGGCCTTAACCCTAATTCTTATTGGGCCTATCTTGGGCTTAATTTCACAAAGCGTTGGGCTTGACATAATCCAAGTCCAATTAAATTCTACAAAGTCCATGAACTCCAAGTCCATTAAGACTAATCGTATTCTACGCATCTCATTCTCGTATTCTCGTATTTTCTTCGTATATAGTTCGTATGATATTCGTCTTATATGTCGTACTAATCTTCTTACTATACTCATAATAACTAGTATTATTCTCGTATTTCTCACACACAATAACCCTAATGATTATACGTGATCATAAAATTCTCGGAACTCACTTTTCCTAACCCTTAGGTTTTGAGTCTGTAGGCGAAAACTTCGTTTTTGCCATAACGGAAATATTATTAAATATTCCATCACGTCTCAAAATTAAAAGTAATCTATAACTTCTCAGAATTTCAAAATAAATCTCCGAGCAGAAACGGATGAATAGTGCCTATTTCGTCTTTTTCCCCAAAAAATATTTTGTTCCCGGAAAAATCTTATTTTCGTCTTGAAAATTCTTACTCGCTAAGACAAGCTCGTAGCCAGAATACTCCTGACTTATAATCATCCTAGGTTATAGAACGATTAACAAACACATAACACATAATATTATTAATAAAAATTAGTTTTATTAATAACTAATTCTTTAAACCTAAATTCTGGACAACACAAATTTCCGGGTTGTCACACTACCAGGCGTTATTGGCCTGTGTCGCAGTCACCCGTCATTGATATTCCATTGTTGGGTGTTGATGGTTTTTCACTGTTAGAGGGTCCCTGTGTGACGCCCCCAAATCCGGGTATCTTCCCACCCAACAGATGGTGCTACACGGTGCTACAGTTCACACAATCATTCAATTTAAATGCCTCAAAAGAACGAATATGTCTTATATATATTCAAAATAATATTAACATTCTCCCAGGTTCTTTAACCCGTTACATCTGTTCTTGTCATAATATAAAATATTATCATTACGAAACCTATACTATTACATAGGTAATTTATGGGTTCACCTTAGCCTTCCCTTTATCCTTGCAGGATCCGTCGGTCCGTTCAATCTTATCTGCATTCATATGGTTCAAGCAAGTGTGAGCCTAACTAGCTCAGCAAGTACAACAATTCTAATAAAACTAGCATACTTGAAACATATGAATTGTATATCTTCAATACTGAACAATAGTTACGAAGTACTATCAATGATTCAAAATAGCACTTCTTTTCATTCAAAACGTTTTACAATAATAATATTCAGTAAAACATCAATTCCGGTCCAAGACCATGAGCATTTCATAAGTACTTTGGAAAGGACATCCCGACACTAAGTCCTTAAGTCTGGCATAGCTTACGAGCACGTCTAGGTGATCAGCCTATAGTACTCTATGTTGATCAACACTACATTCATTAAACGTGTATACGTTTAAGTTATGGAAACCTCGCGTGCCTGTCGTTTGACGACAAAACAATTTATCATACTCAGTCTCCTTTTGAAAACCACAACAATATTAGTTTGGTAAATCCTTATCAATACTTGAGAGATTATAAGAAATCCAACATATCGTAAGTCTAGCCGAAAGAATTGGCATTGACTTCCTCAGACATTAACTCATGCGTAAGAATACATGAATCACAAAGCTTGTCCAGATTGAACTGGAACAAGGGTTAGAATACTTGCCTTTAGCGTCTGCTACAGTTTATAACACGTGCACTTTAAGTCTTTATGGTCTCTATAGTAGATAATAACATCACATAGCACACATTAAGTCATGAATAAACATACATGTTTCCTAAGAATCTTACCCTTCTTCTCAATCTAAGTATGTATTAGATTTGTTATTATTGGTTCCGGCGTTCCGTTATGTCATTTTTATGTTTACATGAAATTGACTTTCCTTAACCCTAAGGGATCATAGTTAAGGCTTAAATATGTCTTCACAATGTTACATTAAAATCCTTAGTTAAGTGTTCATCAATTACCATTCATGCTCAACATAAAAACATTCTACATTAACAAGACTATAAGGCCTGCGCTGCGGCGTCACGCATTAGGGCTAGGAGACCGGACTCGGCGCTGCAGCACGAGTCCCTTCATTATGGGTCGCATTACGGCGTGACTCTCTAGGGGTTGAGGGCCATTTTGGCGCTGCGACGCGGGCTTATTGGTGGCGCCAGCCCCGTGCACCAGAATTTTTTGACAGATTTTTCATTATATGATATTCCCGGACTCGTAACTTCTTCATTATAAGTCCGAATTAGCTCGTTCAAGAGCTTACGATTCACAAATCACATATTCTACGTGTTCATGCTAGAATTTTATCTATTCGAGTTCGTTTTCTAAAAATTCACCTATTAGTCCATCTCACCTCGAAATTTTAACGTTACGTATTTCTCGGAAGTTTAAAAAAAATTCCCAAGCGAAGTATGATGAATAGTGTTTTTTGGAAAAGTTCTCAGAAAGCTTTTATTTTCATCTTGGAAATTCAAACATTTTAATTCCTCCACGTAGTTAAAATACTACGACATTCCGACGTTTCTAGGTTATAGAATGACATATATCTTACTAACACATAATAATAACAAATAATATTATTTTTATTCATTATTAAAATTAATTACAAAATGTTCGATTTTCCGGGGCGTTACACCCTACACTCAGGAGATATTCCAGCATTGGTGGTCCCCTCGTACTATTGGAGCCTAGACCCGTGCCACTCAGTTTATGGG
Source organism: Panax ginseng (assembly GCA_020205605.1). NCBI lineage: Eukaryota > Viridiplantae > Streptophyta > Magnoliopsida > Apiales > Araliaceae > Panax > Panax ginseng. The sequence goes on from CM035143.1 coordinate 21,728,249, forward strand.
GAATATGGTTCCAGGATCCGTGATGATGACGGATTGGCTATCCTGTGTTCGAGATCTGACTTATTTAACATAGATTGACAGTTTAACCCAAATGATCGGACCCACACATTTTTTTATCCCAAGATTTGGGCGTAGATCCAACAGAGGCGTATTCGTTTGATCCTTCCATTTCGGTACCGCCCCTCGAGATGACATATTTGGTTTTGCCGGTGCTGATCCTTTTTTGTATAGGCCTGACATCCCTGTTGATAGAGATCCAGTGACTCAAGAGGAGTTACATCAGGTGGACAGGATTGATGATGTAGATATTGACAACATTGTCTTCTTTTGATGTGTATTCTCGTTATCTCTTTTGATAGACCTTTGTTAGATATTGGGTGGTTGTGCCCCGTTCTCTCTATATCTTTTGATAGGCCTCTGTTAGTAGTAGGGTGTCTGTGCCACATTTCCCTATATTTTTAGCTATACAGAGATGATGTATATTGCCATCTATTAACTGTAATGCATGTATCATGTTATACATATTATGTATGTCTAGAGATATTCAGTATTGACCCCTGGATGGTCTTATGATACGACCTACACATATGTCTTCTTTGACAGTCAGCCGCATAGATCACACCCCACCATTATTGGTGGCATCACGTCTGAGATCATGTTATGATAGTATGTCACCATCAGACAGGGTGACTGTAGATCAGCTGTTGCAGCATACTATGACCCTCTTGATATTTCAAGTTCCCGCAAGATTTGTGGAGGGCACGCTGGATCACTGGATACCGGAGAGGCAGGTTTTTCGGTTTGGGACTAAGGAGTTGACTCCAACTCTGGAGGAGTATGCACGTTTGACGATGTTTCCACTTAACAAACCTTGCGTGCATATGGCTATTGGGGACATGAGTCGACAATTCATGACCCTCACTAGATTGAGGTGTAGGGTTATGTAGGATTAGATCACATCCGGCCATGTGATATCCTAGCGTTTTCTGAATAACAGATTTGGCTCCGAGGACAGCTATGCTCGGCATTCTGGTGATTTCACCATACTAGAGGACCAGTGGCATTTGGCCAGAGTGGATGCATTCTTGATGTGCATAGTGGCGTATATGTACATGCCATGATATATGGACGAGCTGGATATCAGTGTTATCATGGCAGTGAGAGCTCTCAGGGAGGGTCGTACCATCATTCTGATGATTGTGACGGAGACGCTGAGGTCGGCCACATTTTGTAGCACTTACCCCACAGGGGTATTTAGAGGCCGTTCGGTCATGTTGTACGTGTGGTTTATGTCACACTGCTTTACCTATGATATAGCTATGTCTTACTCCTTTCAACCATCGGAGTGTACAGACGCTATGTCTTGGTCGCTTTTCTTGGCAGAGATTATTGATTCGTATGTCATTCTGCCGTGCACAGGGCTTAGCTCACCCTACAGCTTTATTACTCATGCTCCGGGCATGGACTATTTCCCTCTGGCTAGTTTGATGGGCATGACTACCTACCACCCACTAGCCGTGATGTCGCAGTTTGACCAGTTCCAGGACTTCCATCCTTTTGAGGGGGCGCTAGGTCAGCGTTTAGCTTCTCGCCATCTATCAGCAGAGGACCAATCCCAGGTTTATACATGTTGGGATCAGCGTGAGATGGCTACTTTTCTGTTAGCCATCCGGGCTGTTAGCTAGATTATTCTGCGTGGATGGAGATAGAGACTTCCTCGGTCGTGGCAGTATCCACAGTGTTGAGTAGTGATTCAGACGATGGAGAGACCATGGAGGACATTGATTCCCACATCGAGGAGGAGACATTTAGTGGGTTGCCAGCATCTCCTTTAGATTTTCCCAGTACTAACACTTTTGTGATCCAACATTCATCACATTACTTTGAGCAGAGTCTTCATCTGATGACCTTCGAGAGAGATCATGTTAGAGCCTTGATGTTGACAACCCTTGATGGGAGAGACGCATCTCTGTTAGAGAGAGACAAGGCATTAGCTCGTAGAGATGCCACTATTGTTGAGCGGGATGAGGCCAGATCAGCTAGAGATGACGTGACATTAGAGAGAGATAGCACCATATCTACCCGGGATGTAGCCATCATAGATAGTACCACCGTGAGGTCTCTTACTACTGGAATAATTGCAGAGATGAGCACGTACATTGATGAGCATAGAGTCACCATGCAAATGGCTGCAGATCTGCTGGCTCGCATGGATACCCTTATACAGGGGACCACATCTTTACCTCCTTCTTCTGAGAGAGATGCCATATTAGGCTTGATAGCTCGTATATACACCGATTTGTAGATCAGCTTGTATTTTTCTGCATATACTAGCTTAGCCATATTATCATGTACAGTTTACATTGTGTATATCAAACAACATTATATATAGTAGGGAAATATATTTTTGATCACTTCCCTTTTAGATATGTCTAGATACTTGCTTGATATTTTGCCTGCTTCTTCAGGGCTTATGATCTTGATGTATTTTGAATTCCTCCTTGATGGATGGACATTGAGTCGTCAATGGACAGTTCATAATGGATCATTAATCTGTGTGTATCCCTACCATCTTTTGTGTCTTAGGACTGGTTTCTGTATAGAAATGTAGAGAGGAGTGTGGCTTTCCTCTATGAGATTAACCGCACCACAGATGGTCGCCAGTACTTCTATTTAGGAGGAGCCTAGTTAATTCCATCTCTTATAGATTGGTATTGCTCTTTGAGGCACAACCGAAGCTTAAATGGTCGTCGAATCTCCTATTTAGGAGGAGTTTAGGTAATTCCATTCCTTTGATCTAAAGCCGATGAAATGTAGTGGATTGAAGTTTGATCCCAGTACCGTTGACAAGTGTTTGTGTTTTGGTAGGGGTGAGACCGAACCATAAATGGTTGCCTACGTACTCTATTGAAGAGAGATCGTGTCTGCGTAGTTCAACTCAGTGTAAGAGGTTCAACGTCAGATGTGGCGTAAAGGGAGTAGGAATGTTTTTGTTATTTTTGTTTTTGTAATGAGAAGGGTAAAGAAATGTTTTTGTTGTTTTTTTTATTGCGACTGGGCCATATAAAATGGTTGCCTACGTACTCCCGTGTATCAAGGAGATCAGGTCGACGTATTTTTCCCCTCAGGACGATTTGTAGCCGAAAAACTTTATCCCATGTGCAGGACAGACTGCGGGGAAAAAGAAAGTTTGATCCTATGTTCAGGATAAACTATAGGTGTGAAAAAGTTTGATCCCATGTTTGGGACAAACTGCAAGTGTGAAAGGTTCAATCACTAGTGGGATAACCGAAGTTATATGAACGGAGTGAAGCCATGCTACTGGCTTGAAGAGTATGTTTCCCTGAGGGGAAATGTGTGACAAAGAGTTGTATGTAGTGAAGGGTTAAAGAACTAGAATGAAGCGTCTGCAAAGTCATTCCTGTTACGAGGAATGTGTAGAAAGGAGATCTCTTCGAACTCCGAAGCCATCTATATAACTTGCCAATGGTAAGGCAGTAAATGTAGCTCTTTGGTTTGATAGATTCCTATGGATTGTTTGACTACCAACTCTGAATCTCTAAAGACAGTTAACCGCCTGATGCCCATTGAACGGCCAAGTTTTAGCCCCATGAGACAGCCTTCATACTCAGTTGTGTTGTTGGTGCTGACAAACTGCAATTTAGCGATGACGGATATCGCTTCTCCCTGTCGGGATACTAGAACTGCTCCAAATCGTAACCTTCCATATTAATAGCTCCATCGAAATACATTTTCCATGTATGGCATGTATCGTACTGATGGTGTTGCTGAATTTCCATTACCCCTTCATCGGGTAAGTAGGTTTCCAAGGGCTTGAAGTCCCCTGAAGGTTCGGCGGCCAGTTGATCTGCGATTCCTTGACCTTTGATAGACTTTTGAGTCACGTAGACGATGTCAAATTATTGTAGGATCAACTGCCATCTGGACAGCCGACAATTTAACATGGGCTTATTGAACATGTACTTGAGAGGATCCACACGGGATATAAGATGTGTTGTGTGACCATGGAGGTAATGCTGTAACAAGTCTTCTCAATCAGAGTGTACTTGTGTTCACTGCTGCTGAATATTTTGATGAGGTAGTAGATAGCTCACTCTTGGCCTCTATCGTCTTTCTGTCCCAGCATACAGTACTTGGCATTGTCAATTATGGACAGGTACATAAACAGGGGAACATCATCCCTAGGTGGTACCAATATAGGAGCTTTGACTAACTACTCTTTGATTGTAGGGAAGGCTTTTTGACACTCATCGTTCCATTTCATGGAGGAGTTCTTCCTTAATATCTTGAAGATTGGCCCACAGGTTGCTGTGAGTTAAGAAATGAACCTGCTAATGAAGTTGATTCTTCCCAAAAGTCTCCGTATTTCCTTCTCTATTTGAGCAGAGGGCATTTCCGTGATGGCCTGGATTTTTGTGGGATCCAGCTCAATCCCTTTGTGGCTAACTAGGAATCCTAGAAACTTGCCTAATTTAACGCTAAAGGCACACTTTGTTGGATTCAACTTCAAGTTGTACTTACACAACATGTTGAAGAGCTTTTTGAGATTGTCTAAGTGGTCATCTTCCCTTCGAGACTTGACAATAATTTCACCCACGTAGATCTCTATCTCTTTGTGCATTAAGTCGTGGAAAAGAGCCATCATAGCTCGCTGATAGGTGGCTCCGGCATTGATGAAGCTGAATGACAACCGACTATAGCAAAAGGTTCCCCGAGATGTGATGAAAGTTGTTTTCTCACGATCCTCCTCAGCAACCATAATTTGATGGTACCCCACAAAGCAATCTACGAAGGAGTACATGCCGTATTGAGCAGTATTATCAATGAGAATGTGGATAAATGGTACGAGAAAGCTATCTTTAAGGAAAGCTTTCTTCAGATCCTGATAATCCACGCAAACTCGCACCTTTCCTCCAGGTTTAGGTACGGGAACTATGTTGGATATCCACTCAGGATATGTGGACAACATGATAATGCCAGCTTAAAATTATTTCACAATTTCTTCTTTTACCTTTAAACTCCAATCAGTTTTCAATCGTCTGAGCTTCTGCTTGACTGGCCTTATTCCCTCTTTAATGGGAAGGTGATGGAGAACAATGTCAATGGACAAACCCACCATGTCTTCATGAGACCATGCAAACACATCCTGGAATTGGGTTAGTAGTGTAACCATGCCATTCCTCTGGTTTGGAGTAAGGTCTGAACCAATCTGGATTAACTTAGGGCTTGTTAAGGTTCCAAGATTGAAGGAAGTGGTTTGATCAATGTTGGGTTTAGGTTTATCTTCGACCCATTCTTTGATCTCCTGAGGCACCTCAATGTCCTCGTGTATTTCCATCAAGGCTGAATTCAATTTTTCATCAAAGTTACAATCCTTGTAGAGAAAAGGCATCTTATCAGCAAGTACATGCACATCTAAGTTCAGAGTCCTAAAACAAAATATGCTTTCACTTAGTATATATGCAATTGTTTAATCATAAAAAGTGTTAGCATGTACTGACAAAACAACTGCTAATATTGTACAGAAAAGTAAGAAGTTATGATATCTACAGGGCAGAAAGAGTTCCTGCCCATTTTACCCTCGTCGACCAATGCAAGGAGTGCTGCTCCAATTGTCGAGGGCAAAGTCCGGGTGGACTGCAGTGATGGAGGGTTTGTCATCATCCTCCTTTTCCCAAATGATGACCATTATGTCTGGACAATCATCATCTGGGGTGTATCTATTTGTATGCTCATCATGGAAAATGATGCATATGTTGGACATCATCCTGACGATGTCTTGCTTAAGTCTTCGTTCCTCTTCTTCCACTTTGGGATTAGGAACTAGGACCTCTTTCCCCTTGACCGGTATAGGCTTGGGAAATAACATAGCTATTACGTTGGCTAGCACGTTTACCGGAGATTGTGCAGGCTCAGGATTTACAGGTAGAGATAATTGTCGCGTGGCTGAAGATGAAGGAATCTGATGATGCTTATGAGGATTTTTATTACTGGAACTGGCAGAATAGCCTAGTCCGGCTGTCTCAGTTTGACTGGACACTTGAATTGGGTGCTTAATACCCTGATGATCTTTACCTAGCCCTCGTTTAGGCTGATGACCCAATGACATCCTTTCTTGAGTAGCAGATATTACTTCGGCAGAAATCTTGGGTTTGAGAGATGGCGCCCCAATAGGGTGGTAGTGAGTATTGCTCACCTCTAGGGCATGAAAACTAACCAACTCAACTTCTGAATTGAAGCTGATGAGTGTTATGTCACTTTGTTTAGGACATTCCGGCTCAACGTTAACCGTGACTAGGCTGCCATTAATGATGTATTTCAGTTGATGATGAAGAGTGCAGGGGACGACCCCAGCCATATGAATCCACGGTCTTCCCAAGAGCAGGTTGTATCCTGAATCTATCTTGTGCACGTGAAAATATACGCAGAATGTGTGGGGACCAATCTCGATTGGCAGCTCAATCTCTCCGACTAAATTCCGGCGGGATCCATTAGAAGCTTTAATAATCGTATGGCTACTTCGGATCCGTTTGAAATTGACGTTCATCTTCATCAAAGTAGCATAAGGACATATATTCAGAGAGAAACCTTCATCTATCAAGACTCCAGCTAGCATGTATCCGGAGGACAAAACCACAATGTGCAACGACTTGCAATGACCGGTCCCTTCGGGCGGTATGTCATCATCAGTGAAAGATATCACATTGTTGTTAAAAATGTGATCAACCAAATGTTGAAATTTTTCCACATCCACTGATTTCGGAAAGTAGGCTTCTTCCAAAACCTTCAGTAAGATCTTCCTGTGATTCTCGGAGGTTAAATCCAAGTCCAATATTGAAATTTGATGTGGAGCATCTCTTAAGCTTAAAACCACCTTGGCATCATTATGACCCATAGTACGGAGGAACTTTTTAATTTTCTCCATGGGAACTTTCCCCTTTGATTTGATGGCAGGTTTCATCACCCGTTGGGGAAGATACAGTGGATTTTCCTTCAACACTGCAGCAGTTATATGAGAGGTGGATCGTTTAGCTTTTACATAATTCCATGGTACTTTTTGTAAGCTAATAATAGGATATTATGGTCTGAATGGTAAGTTGATTGGCTCTTAAGCAGCCACTTTCAAAGGATTGTCAACTCCTTTGAGTTGAATTGCTTGTATTGTGAAAGGTTTGGCGATCCCCATCGACCTCGGCGGATATAATCGCTACCAAATCCCTTCCATTTAGCAGGATAAGTATTCTCACTCTCAAATATCACAGTATCATCATCTGCTAGTTACAGGACACCGCTGTCAATTAGATTCTGAATAAGGTGGCGGAGTGCCTGGCATTCTTCTATGTTGTGACCGCGAGAATGGGAATGATATTGACATACTCCATCAGAATTGAAACGTCCTGAATGGGGATTATTTGGAGGCAGAAGGGAAGTGATCCTTCCTTCATTGATGAACATCTGAAGTATCTCCTCCATAGGTTGGCCCATGTATATAAATTCCCTTCTATTGGCAAGATCCAAACGGGCTTTGGCACTTGCTCTCTTCGTCACTTTGTCTTCCAGTGTTTCTTTCTCTGAAGGTAACGATGGAGTATTCATAACAAAAGGGAGGAGACTGGCATGCTCATGGGTGACTAATTGGCGTGTGACATGATGCTGATAGGTCACCAGTTCTGCCAATTGCTCAATCTGTTTACATAGAGCTTTCATCTTTTGTTCCATTACAAACTTGAAATTTGCATAATCCCATTTGTCAACACCGTCTTTGATGGTCTGGGATGATTCCCCCTTAAAATTGGAACTCTGTCCACTGCTCCAATTAATCATGTTGACTTCTTCCTCTTTGTGTTGAGGAAGAGGGTTGTGACACCCCCAAATCCCGGTACTTCATTACCTCAAGATTTGGTGTTCACTTAATCAAAACATTCACATCTAACTACCCAATCATAATAAAAATTGAATAATAAACCTTCCTTTAAGGGATTACATTAATAAAAATCTCCCAAATTATCTACCCTTTAAATATGATCATTCAAATGCGGAAATTAAATAAATACTTCATTACATCAATCCAATTAAAGTCTGATAAATAACTGTCAACATATTACATGTCTTCAATACTTGTTCATCTTTCCCTTTCCCTTACTGGTGCTAGGTACATCTACATTTTCATCCTTAGCTGTAATAGTTATATAAGCAAGAGTGAGCAAACAAAGCTCACTTGAAATAATAATAAATAAAATCTTTACAACAACTGCCAAATAATAGGCTCAATAGAATTGAAAAAAATATGTTCTATTACATTCTAAAACATATAATTGAGGGTCTAATGACCACGAACCATGTCCACAGTTATAAGTAATCTTTCAACTTAAACTTTAATAAATATAAGACTATAAGGACTCCACGTGCTTAGGGGATCATTATCTTCAGATAATGTATTGTGCACAAACATTTCAATGCTAGCGTAAACCCCAATAATAGGGTTGTTCATCTCAGTATTTAGATTACAAGTCCGCACCAAAGTAAGTTTGGTTTGGATACATTTCAAGGAAATTTAGAATTCAACGGTCATCAACTAAGGATTAGTTGAATAAAAAGGTAATAACTCTATGTTACGGAATAACCCATAATTGAATCAACATTGTATACTAAGTTCATGCTTTAGGAATAATCTAATAGCATAAAGATTGAATAATATATCGTACCTTTCTTTGAACAACATTAAGCTAAGGTTAAATCTTAGAATTGAATATTAAGCATGCATAATAAGTAATAACTTGAACGATAAACTTGTTCATCAGAATAAAGATACTTGCATGCTAAAAATAACAAGTTTAGGTTTAGAAAAATATGCACAACATAATAATAGAACTAGCTCAACGAAAGTGTTGAGTTAGGAAAACTTGCATAATTGTAATCGAACTAGAAATAATAACTTGTTCAAGGAAACAAGTTAACAACAAGAATAACTTGATCAATATAAGCAAGATAAGGTAAGTAAACTTGTACAATGAAAATAAACTACGCAACGAAGTTTTAGGGTTAGAAGAACTTGCCTTGCGTGTAAGCTAAAGCGTAATAACTCGAATCACAATACCCTATATATATATATATATATGTCGTTATAACATAATTAGTCACTACCACATTATATATATATATATATATATATATATATATATATATATATATATAACTAAGTACATTCATCATGTAAGATTTGATTTTTAATCACATAATCAAATTACATTAGTAATAAAACTAGTTAATCGTTAATAATAACATGTTCATTCTTGGTATAGAAATACTGAAATCATAATTTAACAGTCCTACCATTAACACATAACAACTTTTTCAGACTTTTGTGTAAATAAATCACATTCAAACCATTACTTTCACTTCATCACAATGGTATTCTTTTCACAAGGCACATGACCTTGAGACACAAAGCCAACAATTGGCATCACTATGCAGGTAATACTTGCCGCTTACAAATAAGAAAACTTACATCATTTGGTCGGCTATGGCTATTGAACTTTAGACTTCGGCGACTAGCCTCGGTAACATCATGAACAAAAAAGCCAATTTGGCCTACAAGCTCCTTTCTAACAACCTAATTAACATGTAATACATACAGAGACTTCATGTAAACATAATTTAAAAACTCTTAACATGATTCTACCCATAAAACAACATAAACATCGAATTTACAACACCCAATTTCATTGTTTTTGATAAAACTTCTCTTTTGACATTTTTAATGAAAATCATCACTGAACTTTGTTTTTCAATCAAAACAGTTAATTCAAACTATCATGTTTATGCTTATTCATCCTCTTTCAAATTTAATAGCTAATTTATAAATTAAACAACTAATTAAACCTTAATTTTTCTTTAAACTAAGACATATTCATATATTTTCATATAAACACACTATAATATGGGTTTCTTCACAAATTACATACATACATGAATTAATTAACTAATCACATATATAACTTCTGAAAACAATCTTATAACAAACAATTATCAAATAAAACTATATACACAAGCAATTCATCTTTTACAAAGATTTTACAGAGAACTTTTGGAAGAAGAAGACAACTAAATTTTTTAGAAAAATAGAAGCAAGATGATACCTTAATTTAGAAGAAGATGGTGGCTATCTTTGATTCTGAAGCTTCTTTTCCCAATTTCTTTCTCAAATCCTCTCTAGAATTCTCTCAAGTTCTCTCTCAATTTTCTTCTTTTCTTCTTTTTCTTTCTTGTGAGTCTTTCTTCTCTATTCTATCTTACGTAGTAAAATATAACGTATAATAGTAATAATATATATTAATTATATAATATAACTATAGATATAACTGATATCAGTTATCTAAGTTTTCCAAAATCAAAAGCCATAAGGCTTGTTTGGTTAGTTAATTAAAATTAATCAATTAATCCTTATACCTTGTTTGGTAAAACACATTAAAAATAAAGACTTAATATGCATTAAGTCTTGTTTGGCAAAACAAAAATAAACTTCTTGAATTTATTTTAATAGCCTTTAAAGTAAGGTTATTTGTCACACTTCTATTTAAATTAAATTTTAATAATCAATTTAATTAATTCTAATAACAATTTATTAAATTACTTTAACACGTAAATCACCACCACATAATTATAATTTTGTTTATAATTATAACTTTATTTAATCAACTAACACATCATTTTAATTACAAATTCAATTCAAAATATAATAATTCTTTTAATTATTATAAACTCTCTAACTTAACTATTAAATTAAATTAGAATATTATCTCATAAAAATTAATTTTCTTAACTCCTTAATTATTTACTTAACAAATAATTAACTAAATCAAATCAAATCAAATTGAATAATTAATTATTCAACAATAAACATATCCATTAAATACTTATATAATTCAATAAATATTTAATATTATAATTTAAAATTTTGGAATGTTACAAGGGTTGTCTTGTACGTGAGGTTGATCTGGTTTGGTGACCACGATCTCACCGTTGTCTATTAAATCTTGGATCTTGTGTTTCAAGGCCCAACAATCTTGAGTATCATATCCAGGTGCCCCGACATGCCAAGCACATTTCCGAGCAGCATTGAAGCCCCTCCCATTCGGGTTGGCTGGTGGAAGAAGATGTGTAATTTTCTTCTGAGTCCTCAGAAGTGTGAGAATGTTCTCAAGTGAGTCCCCTAAGGGTGTGAACACTCGAGGGCATTTGATTTCTCCACCTTTCGGCAATGGAGGATTTGAAGACTGTGCTTGAAAGCGAGTGTAATTTCTCCTTTGGATAGGCATATTCTGATTGCCTTTCTGACCTTGTAGTATTAAGGAAACATCATCCTCTTTCTTTTTATGGACCCTCCGGGGGTTGTTTCCATAAATTTTGGACTGGATGTGTTCAGCAACATCTTTAAGGGCAGCTAGGTCTTGAATCTTTCCTGACTCCAATCCCATCACAGCCATCTCCTCGTGTTTAATCATTTCAGAAAATGGTTTACCAATGCCAGCTAAGACTCTCTCATTGAAAGGAGCTTCTTGTATGTCTATGAAGGTCATAACCATTTCTCACTCTGTCATTGAAGGAATAACTTGAGCGAAGAAGCGCCCCACCTTTGGGCATACTCTAAAAAGATTCATTGGATTGCTTTCTTAACCTTGGTAACTGCAGTACGGCCAGAGCCATCCGAGACCGGAAGTCGATTGGGTGAGGAAGGTGTGAGCTAGCTCCCTCCACTATGGATTTTGAGTTGTCTAACTGGTATACCATGAACAGGCTTCTCCAATGAGACTTTTCTCTCGAAAATGCATTCTGAGCTTTTCGTCCTCTGCATAAGATCCAAGTTCTCCAATGAACACCTTTAAATGTGTGTAATGATCTCCTAACCCGTCATACTTTTCAAAATCAGGAGTTTTGAACTTCTATGGATAATGAACACCGGGGAATATACAAAGGTCAGCATCTGAGAAACTTTCGTGTGCTCCAATTCCTTTGATAGAACGAAGGGTTTCTTCCATTTGAAGGACCTTTTTCCTGATATCATCGGTGTCTGGATCTCCTTTGAGATGAGTGTTTTCAGGGTTTTTGTTTGTGGTAATCAACTATAATTCTGAATTTGTTTTATCCAAAACTTGGATTCCTCTCTGTGCAGAGGATTCTGGATGTGTGGGCATTTTTGGGCCCTGAGTAGACTGATAAAATTCTTTAAGAAGAAAAACCAAATCTGTAATCTGTTTACTTAATCCATCAAATTCTTCGCGGGAGACAAGATTAAGATGAAGACATGATTGGAAGATCATTGTGAGTTTCATTAAAAGTAATGTGAACAGATTCTTTAACACATAACTTGTTAATATTAAATACACGATATGCTTTACTATTTTGTGAATACCCAATAAAAATACTTTCATAAGATTTAGCATCAAATTTTCCTAGGTTATCACCAGTATTTAGAATAAAGCATTTAGATCCAAAAACTTTGAAGTAACTTATATTAGGAATTTTATTATTCAAAAGCTCATAAGGAGTTTTCAAAATAATAGGACGAATGAGAACTCTGTTTAACACATAACACGAAGTTTGGACTTTTGGACTTTGATCGGGTAATAGGTCTGATTGTTTCCCTGCAAAAGACTTGCATAGTTTAGTCTTTAGGGAATGTGTAAATGTTTACATGCTATGTGATGTATCCGTTCTAGGAATATTATCCTACAAGGAGGATGTTAGCTATTTGTAATACAGGATAACATGTTAATTTAAATATGTATGTATACATATCTCTTCATATTTCTCATTACATGGAGATGAATATGGAATGAAATTATAAGTAATTGACTTTACGAGTAATTTTGAAATGAGAAAGCATGAAGAGACTTTCCTTCGCGTTTGGTTTATCAGAGGCTAACCTATCTTAGGTTACTCTCGCGGGTTTTTGGCATTAAGGTTCCCAAATCATCGCAATTTACTCAACGGGAAGTTAATCCGGTCTTTCAACTGGAGCGAATTTTGGTGGTGCCTTTCCTGAGCCTCATTGGAATTAGTCTTCCTACGAGTCCAGTAATCAAACACTGACAGAATAGCCTCCTGATGGAGGAACCACACAACATACATTCAATACAACGTGTATCACCGTTTATGAAAATGATGACATGTGTGAAGCACTAATATCACAAGCAGATATAGTGTAAATCATTAAGCGTAGTAAAATATATGCATTCATACACATTCATCATAAATGTAATTGCAACATCCACACACAAGCATATAATAGTTTTGAAAACATTGTAATAGCGGCTTAAGCTCTCTTACTGGTGTCCCCAGCAAAGTCGCCAGGTGTCGACGTCGGGATTTTTATTTGTCCCTTTCTGTTCTTGTTCTTTGGTGTTCTCATGTTAGGTGAGATTTGTTTGAAAAAATAAGTTGTGAAAAGGTCCAACATTTATATGTCGACGATTGGACTGTAAGAGTCACCAGTTGGTTATTTATATGGTTGTACCAACACAGTCGAGAAAAGGTTTGCACATTGACCCAGTGATATGACACTGCTAAACGTGTCTATGAAACCGAGATTCATTGTGACACTCCCAAATCCGGGTTACCTGACCCCCGAGTTCGGTGTTCACGATCCACAATATAATAACATCTAACTACCCATTTAAATATAAATAGTGTAACAACCCTATATTTTCTATATAAATAAATATGAAATTTTGCGTATAAATATATTTTTTTATTTTAAAGATGAGGATTTGTACAAGATAATGTGTATATGTAATTATGTGATAAATAAAAATATATTTATTACACGAATATTTACAAATAATTTTATTTTAGAATTATTGATTATTATAAAGTATATTCTTATAATAATTAAATTTATAATAGAATGTTGTATTAATTATTTTTCATGAAAATATAAGCATATATTATTTAAATAATATATGAAATGATTTTAGAATTATTATAATAATTATTTGTTTTATTATATGAATTTATGCTAGATTAATTAAGTTAATTATTTTAACTTAATTAATAATGTTAAATACGAAAGATAAATCAGACATGGAATCCAAACCATAATTTTGGATTTTTATCAAGGAATGAGAATAATAATATAATATTAATTATATTTTAATTTTTTTCAGTGCTATAAATATGTACTGTAAATATGTATTGATAATGGTTGGTCAATTATGGTGTATTATGACCAAACCGTAGCATTAATTTGTTAAACCCTATTTTTAAATTTAAATAGGAAATTCATGACTGTTATATAACTGTGTTATATGATTTATGAGTAAATGATTAATTAGGTAAGCCCTAATTAAAATCTGAAAACCCTAATTAATATTTAGAAAAACCCTAATTATAAAACCCTAAATTTTGAAATGAGAAACCTAAATTGGAGTTTGTGATTAGTCAGAAAATGTGTTAATGTGATTAAAATCAGGTATAGTAGGTTTTATTGCTAATTATGGAAAATCTAATTAGTATTTTAAAATCCTAATTAACATTTTGATATATTAAACTAGAAACCCTAATTTCTATATTAGGTAACCCTAATTAGTAATTATAAAACCTAATTACTAATTGTAAACCCTAATTGCTAAATTAGCAAAGTTAATTATAATTAGTATATAAAACCCTAATGTTCCTGTATAAAGTAATTAGAAAACTATTCTAATTTAGAAAACCCTAATTACAAATTTTAGAAACTAATTAAATTTTTTTTTATTTTTTTCCTTAAATGAAAACCTAGAATTTCATTTTGTGCTAAACCCTAAGGGTCAAACCCTAAGGGTTTGCAAGGATTATAAGTTTGCCATTAAAAATCCTAGGCAAATGACAATTATACCCCTCTATGCATTATTGAGGCTAGCCACTAGGTTTTGACAATAGGAGAAGTGGGTGACCTAATCTAACTACTCCATGTGCCTTAACTCAACACATATCAGCCACCTATGCCAGCCAATTCATGTATCTAGCTTAGTATATATAGATTTGAGAGAGAGAAAGTGTCACTTACTAGCTCATTTTGTCCAAACACTCAACATATATCTCTCAACTCAAAACCCAAGAAATCCTTTACTAGATCAGTCCCATAAACAAGCCTCACGTTTTCCATTAACAGATCAGGAGGCCAGAATCAAAAATTTTCTTAGAAATGTAAAAAAAACCCTAGCTATAATCTGACCTTGATCTGCATGTTTGATGTTAGGATTGAGTGTTACAATATGTTTTTAAGGTATATAATGATGATCTGGGTTGCTAGATGTTAGATCCATAACATCTAGAGGCTTGGATTTGGTGTTTTTAAAAATATGGAAAAAATAATTTTTGTTTCTGACAACCTAATGTCAGGCCCTGTAGATCTTTTTCTGTTATATGTTTTTGTTGTTTAAAGCTTTGATCTTGTAGTATGATATGAGATCTTTGATCTGAAACTTGAATCAAAGTCAGAACATGAACAGATCGAAAGTTATGGCTGGTCTAACATAGTTGACCGACCATGACTTTCGCTTTTCTATGTAACCCAGAAGTTCTCCAGGTCGGTCTGACAACATGTTCATGGCCTTGGATATTGCAAGTGTTAGCTTATTTGTTGTTGTTGTTGTAATAGAATGGTAGCAGGGTATATGGACTTCAGTTTAAAGCTTTCAGATCATCTAAATAACGTATATATTTAATGTAGTGGCCGGTCAAAGTAGCATGGTCAAGCTTGACAACGGTTTTCTGGGTAACCCAGAAAACCTAAGAACACTGCCTCTGACATAGTTTGACCGGCATGTATAGGCTTGATGTGTTGTTGTTATAATGATAGTTTGTGATAAATATGTAGTGCTACATGTGTTCTACAACCTGGAAGTCTTAAATCACATAAACATTAATAGGATTGCAAGTTGTGGAAGCCCAAATATAGCTTATCGAACTGTTCTTCATTTCTGGGTAACCCAGAAAATGAAGAACATCTCTAACAACTTGTTCATGGCTCCAGATCTCCTTTGTTATGTGTTGTTTGGCCATGTTTGTTGTTGGATCTTGTACTCGTGCATTAGTACTACCATATCGGATTAACAACATGCCCAGAAACATCAGGATCTGATCAGAAAGCTTGGTTAAACTCGATACCTTGCAAACCGGCTATGAAGATCTGGGTTTCATGAAGAACACGAAGAACACCTATAGCGACGGTTCTATCGCTATAGGCAGTCTTTAGAGACAAACAGTGTATTTTAATTAATTTAATTTCTGAAAATTAATTATTTTAATTAAATAAATAGAAAAAAATAGTTTTTAATTATTAAAAATACAAAATAAATAATTAAAAATTATTTTAAATTCTGAAAATTAGTTTTTAATTATTTTAAGTATATTTCATAAATATTTAATATTTTTGAAATATTATTGGTATTTAATTTATTTAATTATAATATTAAATAAATTAATTAAAAATAATTTTTAGATTTGAAAAATCATTTAAAATTATATTATGATATAAGAAAAATATTTTAAGTTATTTTTAATGACTTTTAATATTTTGTGATAAATTTCATTAATACTCCTTCCGTCCCAGGATAAAAATCCTGGTGGACTTTTCACGTATATTAAGAAGAGGAATAAAATTATAAAATTATCCACAATAATGTCATTAAATATGGAGAGAGAATTAGAATAAGAAAAGTATGAGATATTGTGACGCCCCCAAAATTAAGTATATATCACCCATCTCGAGTCGCCAGATACATGGTACATAATTCAAATACAACTTAATAATACAACTGTCGTGTACAATACGACAAAACATAAACTGTGAGTTTGAATACAAATATTGTCTACTAGAGAGTATACAAACTCAAAAGGAGTCCTCATTACATTTATTATAACACTATTTCACAGAATAGTGAGGACTACTAATGCACCATCTACGGCCAAGGATATTCTTTAGTATCACGACACGAATTATCCATGTACTACGTCTAAAGATAATCATGTTTTCATCAACGGTCTTGATCATGCCATTAAAACAATTCATCTTTGTACTACGGCCAAAGAGAATCCATAGCCATAATCATACCAAAAACTGTCCATCAATGCACTACGGGCCAATGAGGACTCTTTCCACATCATTTGTAACATTACGGTTATGATTATACTGAATAATCCCTGGTCAGAATTATACCAAGTCCATCTATGCACTACAGGCCACAGATGACTTTCAAAAAAAAATATAAACATGAGGATGATGACAATGATATAAGAATTCAATAAAACAAGTTCAAGAATTAATTTATCCAGAACTAATAATGTCCAAATTGTAAACATGATCTTTGCTTTGTAGAGTAAAATTCAAGAATGCTCGTAAGAATATTTCCATGAAAAGATAATGGATGAAGCGCAAATATCAAGGATATTCCACTAATTTCATGGAGTATAAAGTCAAAACTTTAACCAATCGAGTATAATAACGAATGGAATAACAAAAGAAATCACCATGCATGCGGTATTTCAGATATGGCGAGTTATTCCAATGTATATAATAAGTAACGGAACCAGTCGTCAAAAAATTAAGCACCGCATGATGTTCCAATGTAATAATAAAGATGAATCCGATTCCGGCGTAACGCATGCATACATGATATTCCAAATGTAATAATAATAAAGATTTTAACCCGGTCCCAAAGAACGCATAGACAAGATATTCCAATAGAATAATAATAAAGAATGGAACCAAGTCCCAGTAAAAAGCGCATGCATGTGGATGTTCCAACGTAATAATAAATAATGGAATAACGTAAGAATTTTACCAAGTATAGGGTAGCTCACAGATCAAAGTTATTCCAATGTAATAATAAAGAATGGAATAACAGAAGTTCTCTTCATAAATAAGAAAGAAAGAGTACCCCTTACGAGTACAACAAATAACATTCCATACCATAGAAAGAAGAGTACTTGATATAGAAGTAGTGAAGTAGCAGAACAATTTTCTTCTTTCTCTCTATAGTTTCTCTCTCTAGAGTTTCAGTGAATTTGTAAGAAATAATTAATGAATGAGCTTCTATTTATAGAAAAATGGACTGCATAGTAACTAACTCATGAACGATCCAGATTGATTTACTTTAATCTGACGGTCCATATTTAAAGCAAAATCTTTTAAATAAAATATAATATATTCTATTTATAATCTAATAAAACGAATAACTTTATAAAAGATTTTACTATGCAAACACTATGCAGGCACTATGCAAACACTATGCATAATAAAATATAATATATTCTAATTATTGTCTAATAAAACATACAACTTTATAAAAGTATTCTATTTTATATAAAAAGATTTTACTATGCAAAACACTATGCAACACTATGCATAATAGAATATAATATATTCTATTTATAGAATAACTTTATAAAAGTATTCGGTTTTATTACATTAATAATACCAATAAAACAAAACTGAGTGACTTATCACGTAAGCATCAATAATCAATACCGTGTGCTACTATGCAACCACGCCAGACATCATATTCTTTACTTTTACTGAAAGCGCTTTAACAAAGATTAATCGGTAAAACTTCCGCCGTTATTTTCATAAAATATTTTTATCGTTTTCTCAATCGAATAATAATTTCGTGGTGGGGTCCACCAATGATTGTGCCATTACATGCGAATATTCCCCGATAAAACAAATATTCCCACCAATCGAATATAATATGACAACTTGCATACTTTGCAAAATTTATAAATACTACCCACAACTATAACATTATATCAAATCCACACCATAATATTCAAAAAAATTTATTTCGAGAAAATTAAATCTTTATTCATAAAATCTGGGTTTCCCAATCTCCCTCCTTACGGAAATTTCGCCCTCGAAATTTACGTATTATACTGGTATCTGCCAAGAGGTGAGAATACCTTGACTTCATTTCAGATTCTAATTCTTGAGGTATAACCTTTGAGTGTTGAATATGATCCTTTTTATCCAAGATGTTAACATGTATCTCCTCATACGTTAAATCTTCTGCTATCTCGTTTGGTTCTAAATTAAAATTGTGGTTCGAGTCATCCACATATTTACGTAACATCGATACGTTAAAAACGTTATGAACACGCGACATACTTGGCGGTAAAACGAGTCTATAAGCCACAGTTCCTACTTCATCGAGGATTTAAAATGGGCCAATAAAATTGAGGGTTGAGATTTCCTCTCTTCATCGATTCTTGCTTCTAGAATAACGCCCTCTTGAACCTTCTTCTTCACATTCATCAGCTCTGAGTATGTAGCTTGAGCGACTTTAACTTTATCGATTAAAGTCGTATCTAATCGTATATTCGTTATTTTCACATGGGTTCGTATATTCGCACTTGTAACCGCATACGATCTTCTACTCAACGCGTCAGCTACCACATTCGCTTTCCCACGATGGTATTGAATGGTACGATCGTAATCTTTAACAGCTCGAGTCAACGTCTTTGGCACGTTATATGTTCGTTTTAGCTGAAGAAATATTTGAGGGTTGTAGAAATGGGTTTTGTACTGGGGTCAATACAAAATTTGATTTCACGCTCTAGGGGTAGGCTAAGAAGTCTTCAAGAATATGTTAGGAAATTTATTAACAATAGAAGTATCATTCAAAACTGTGACCCTCATCCAAGACTTGGATAGTACGTCACATTGATACCTATCAACTTGCCATTGTCATTAATGACGTCGTCTACAGAAAGTCTGGCTTCGGTGCATTCCACACAAGAAAGTCAATAATGAAAGGATCGAGGCTCTTTATTTATGGCTTGATATGACAATGATTGACTTTAGTGGTTTGGTTACTTTGAATTCGCATAACAGGTTGGTTAGGAGTATGAAAGCTAACAACCTTACGAAAAACATGATGAGTAGTATCGTTTCCAAAAATCGCAATAAAGGCAAGTATTTTCAAGGAGACAAGATCGACACGTAACGTGAAAGTGACAATTTGAATTAAACAAGATTTATAAATAGTGGATGTAACGAAGGTTTCTCCCAACTGAGTTTCAACAGATAAATCAAAATCTAACTTCTCCCGAGTTAAATTCAAACATTGAACACAACTAGGTGGAATAAAAGAGTGGATAGAACTGGTGTAACGACCGAGAAATTCTGATCTTATTGTAAAATAATTTTATTAAATTAAATAATAATAAAATCGTATTCCTTGTGTTATCAAGACGGTTGTCATTATATAACCTATTGATGTTAGAATGTCGTAGTATTTTAGCTACGTGGATGAATTAAAGTGTTTGAATTTCCAAGACGAAAATAAAAGTTTTTCGAGAAATTTTTCGACAAACACTATTCATCGATATTTGCTCGGGATATAATTTTGAGTTCCCGAGAAATACGTAATGATGAAATAACAAGGTAAGATGGATTATGTAATAAAAATCTAGTTATGGAAAATGTAATAATTTGCTTGTGGACTTAATATTTAAACATTAAGTAAAGCGAAGTGTTAAGGAATAAGTAATAATTGTATGATACTTGGTATTGTACAAGAGTAATGAAAACAAGTATAATATGAAGTATTATACGAGTTTGTATGAAGGATAAAATATCATATATAAATTCTATATGAATTAGAATACGAAAATAATATATAAACTATATGTATATGTATTAAGAAATGTTAATGGACTTGGAAAGATTGATAAGAATTAATATAAGTCCAAGTGAATTAAAGGAAGAGGCCCAATAATTGATTAATGAACAAGCTAGTGTTTATTAATGCAAAGCCCAAGGATTTATTTAATCCAAGCCCAAGCTAGAGTCCAATGAATTAATATACCCATGGGGCAAAACCATATTAATATGGTTAATGTGTGATGACCAATATAAGTGGTGATCAAGGTAAGTAATGACCAAGTAATGTGGTGACCAAGATTTTGAATTAATGACCAAGTTAAATGAGTAATGACCAAGCAAAGGATGGGTTTTGTGCCTTGAAAGTAATGAATAGTAAGGAGGTGGCTTGAGGAGGTGGGAGGGTTTAATGACTAAACTACCATAGCTTTGCAATTTCTATAAATAGAGGAAGCTTACAAGCCATTTATTGGTTGTTTAAATAATCTAGACATCACAAAGTGCTTAAGTGTTAGAGAGTTTAAGTCACAAATAAGTTACTTCCATAAGTAAGAAAAAGAAGAAAGCTACCTTACCAAGACTTCAAAAAGAGTAAGATTTCTTCTCAAGTATCTTCTATCTCTACCATGATAGGATGATAAGAAAAGTTGGATTAAGAAACATGAATGAGTAAGTAGTGAACTTTAGCCAATTAAATTGGTAATAAGTCATTTAAGCTAGCATAAGTTATAAACTTATGTGAAAATAATATGAACTTGTAAGGAGTTTATTAAGAGAAATGATATGAATATAAAAGAATTTATATGATCATATGTATCATGTATACCTAAGTTAAGTTATATGTTAAGAACATATAAGAAATGATGTTTAAGAAATTTTAGTTGTCATAAGTCATTAATAATGAAATCTTAAGTAGTTTATAATTTGACAAGTTATAAGCTCATGAAGAATAAGTCAAAATCCAACAATGAATATAAGTTGTTGTATTAAGTATGTTAGTGTGTTCAACTGATGAATGAAGTTCATTTGTAATGTTGAATAAATCATAAGAAGGAAGAATTGCGAAATTTGCGATTGGGCGATAATCGATAATCGTTAATTCAAAAAATTCGGAATTGAAGTCAAATTTTGTGTTTGAACTCGTAACCATTGTTTTCCAATAGAGACAAGTCATATTTGGCATTTAAGAGTTGCGGACTCGAAAATGACCGGATTCCGACTTAGAACGAAGAAAGCGAAAGTTGAACGCTTATTTAACGCTTATCGCTTTCGTTAAAATGAACCAAAGGGTGAATTTTTAGCAAACAAAGTCAAATAGATAAAATTCTTGCATAAACGCATAGAGTACGTAATTTGTTAACCGTAGGCTTTTGAACGAGCCAATTCGGACTTATAACGAAGAAGTTATGCGTCCGGGAAGTTCACAAAAATTTTAAAACTGAAATTTTTTTCTGGTGCACAGAGTTGGTGCCGCGGCGCCAACCCTAGGCAAAATGAGCTGCATCGCAATGAAACGAAGAATCGAGTACACTACAAGAGTTCACAGCAAAGGCGAACTATAGTATATATGGTGGTCTTGCTTGATACCATGAACACGGACACCAAAACCTTCTCGAGAGAGTGATGCCAGCAGCACTCAATAAGTAAGGACTCATACCGCAACGCCAAGTCGTGGACAATGACATTAAGAGCTCAGCCATGTCAATACGAGATGTAGGTATAAAGCTGGTGCAAGTCTCAGAACAAAGATAGTAATGAAGGTTTCTAAGTACAAAGAAAAGAAAACCTAATTGATTTAAAGGTAAACATAACTTAAGGAAGGTAATGTAACATTGTTTAAACTTTGTTAAACCTTAAGGAATGTAATGTAAAGGTTGAGATAACCTAGTCGAATATAAATGGAAGGGTAATCATAAACCGGAACGAATAGTAACTGAATCTAATACACAGTTAGATTGAAATGAAGGGTATGATATAGTCATATACATACTTGATTATATGAGACCTAATATAAGGCATTATGTGATCATGTATTGTAGAGACTTGAATGACTTGAACATAAAGTTAATTTACTGTAGCAGACACTAAAGGCAAGTATTCTAACTCTTGTCTCAGTTCAATCTGAATAAGTTTTTGAGGTTAATGTATTCTTTCGCATGAATTGAGGTATGTTGAAGTTGAAGCCAATTCCTTTGGCTAAACTTGAGGTATTGATAATCTATTCATGTATTATCAAATGTTGTTATCTTTTGTCAACTACTTGATATGGTTTTCAAAAGAAGACTGAAATGTTAAACAAATGTTTTGTCGGTAAAATGACAGGCACGTGAGGTTGCCAAATACTTAAACGTGCATACGTTTAATGGATGTAGTGTTAATCAACATAGAGTACAATAGGTTGATCACCTAGAAGTGCTCGTAAGTGATATCGGGCTTACGGACTTGTTTTCGAGTTGTCCTTTTTCCAATAAA
Source organism: Panax ginseng (assembly GCA_020205605.1). NCBI lineage: Eukaryota > Viridiplantae > Streptophyta > Magnoliopsida > Apiales > Araliaceae > Panax > Panax ginseng. The sequence goes on from CM035143.1 coordinate 21,751,383, forward strand.
GAATGAATAATCGAGGTCTTTGACCGGAGTGAACGTTTTACTAAATATGGTTGTTATTGTAAAACATTTTGAAAGAAAAGATGAAGTGCTATTTTGAATTATCAATAGTACTTCATAACTATTGTTTAGTTATTGAAGATATACGATTTGTATGTCTCAGGCATGTTGTTATTAAATTGTTATACTTGCTGAGCTAGTTATGCTCACTCTTTCTTGAACCATATGAATGCAGCTAAGACGGAACGTCCCGAAGGATCGAAAAAGGATAAGGGAAAAGCTAAGGCAGATTACTAAGCTGTCTTGTAATAGTATAGGTCTATTGTTGTAATGTAACTGATATTATGACAAAGAACCTTTGTAATGGGTATAGAACCTGGGAAATGTAAATATTACTTTAAATATATAGAAGTGATGTTCATTCTTTGAGACTTTTCAATTAAACGAATGTATGAATGTTGTACAGTATAGCACCATCTGTCAGGTTGGAAGATACCTAGATTTGGGGGCGCTACAAGTTGGTATCAAAGCCTAGGTTATAAAACTTAAGGGGGAAAGTAGAACCTTAAGTCATAACCTTAAGAAAGAATAAAGAATAAAAGATGGAAAGTAACCTTATAAAAATGCATTATATTATGTTATATATTTCTATTATTTTACTGACGTGTACTAATCAAACTATATTATTTTATTGTATGTCAGGAGAAAATGATATGTATAGAGATATACATGTAGTGAGCGAGGATTCAGTTAATCGGGTAGAGATACTACCAAATCCCGTAGCAGTAGAACCAGAGTTAGTGACCATCGAGTTGGGAGACTCAGACGATTTAGACTACATGTCTATATTTGATGGCATGCTAGAGGAGGAGGTGGACGTGATGTCCTTTGACCAGGTTCCACCTATAGAGGACCAGGTTCCACCTACAGAGGAAAAGTCTATGGGGGAATCAATGAAAGCACTATTTATGTCGGTATTGGATAGGAATGTCCACTATTGCCAAGAAGTTAAGGAGTTGAAAGAGGAACTCCAAGCTGTCCGTGAGGACAAGGCTAGTATAGAAGGAATGTGGGAAGAGGAGCATGATGATAGAGTTTTAGCTAAGGACATTGTCCGAGAGCTGAAATGTGAAGTCTTTGAGCTCAAGCAGGAGCTACAGACTAAAAAGCGGAAGTTGGAGAGGATGTCCTATATGCATAGGAGTTCTCACGTAGATTTCTAGCAGCAGGTAGCTGGATATCAGATAGAAGCAGGGCAGTGTTAGAGTTTATGCCCTAGAGGCCAATTATTTGATATAATTGCTTAACGTTTTGATATTATATTTGATTGAATAAATATATGATTTTATTATGGTTTTATTTATCACAGTAATATAATTGTTAACATAATAAAATTCCTTAGAATAGTGATACAAATTATATAGTTTCAAGTATGTGACCAAAACATGAGATTATATATTACCATTAGTATCAGTGTTCTTAAATGTCCCTAGTCGAGTATTATTGTTGATGGGACAATAATGATGTATTGAGACTAGTATGTGGATTGACTGATGACCAAATCTCATTGGTCATAAATATATGAGATATTAAGTCAATGCATAGGTACATGTTAGAAACGATATCTTTGGATGGACCCACCATGAGAATTCTATATGGAGCATTATGCGAAGTGTCATTAGCAATTCTCATAGTGACAATGATGTAATGGTCCTCCGACACGAAATCGCTTATATTACTACACGAGAATTTATGTACTTTGATATCATCAAATGTCACCTTTAATAGGGTGGACTATAAAGGTGATTATTGGGTTCATCATTAATCGTGTGAGAAATATGAGTGATCTAGATGGAATTTAACCATCCTATATATTATGGGTGATATCCATAGGCCTCTTGATTGAGTAGGACTATGAAATGCATGGCCATGCTTAAATAGTGATTTATTTCATATAGTCTACTCACCGATCAAGAAAACTCGAGATTAAATTATGAAGAGTATGACACATTCCATGACTCGAGTTTAATCTAGGATATTAAGGTTAAAAGGATTAAATTACATTGAAACATTGGTCACGAAAAGGTTGCATCGAATCATCGATCTTATTATTACTTGGGTAGCGATGATGCATTACTAGATGCTCACTCACTTGCTTATAATTTTATAATATGATTTTAAAATTATTGCCAACGTAATAATAACCTATAAGGTCACACACATAGAACGTTCTTTAAAGGGAATTAATTTAAATTTTAAGGATTTAAATATATTAATATGATTAATAGTATTTAAATCACAATTTAAATTAAAAGGATAATTGTATATATATGTATATTAATTAAGTAAGACTTAATTAAGAGATGTATATATATATATAAATTGATTTTATAAAATTAGGTTTTGATTTGATTAATTCCTTTTAACTACTATATATATGATATATAGCGACTACTTAGGTAAGATATCATAATTGAAAAACCTAGCCGCTTCTTAGAGAGAGACTAGAGAGAAAAATTTCGGAAAATCCATTCCTTTTGGTGGCTAGTCTGCAAGTCCTTCTTATTCCGTAATCGTTCGACGGTTCAAATGCGGCGTTCGTGTGGATACCGTGGAGGCGCAATCGGTTTGTATTAAGTTGGAGATTCGAAAGCGCAATGGTTTGATTCTCGCTTTTGTTTATATCCGGTATAATCTTTAAACCTCTGAATTAATTGATTTTTTTAGCATGGATCCTGCTTTTAGGTTTTGAAAATTGCTTTAAAATTTTAATTTCATTTGTGCGTTTAAATCGCGTCAAGCCCAACAAAGTAAATCTTACACACACTATCGAGAGGGATGTAATTGCGATGCACGGCCAAAGAAGATTTTGAGAATGCCCTACGACAGATGTGGTCTAGCAATAGCTAGAGTATAATAGATATGTAAATATTATGTATCTAGTAGTGACGTAAAACCCTCTTTTGTATAACAAAGGGTAGTCTTTTGTAAATCCTAATTTTTGGAAAGTAATTACGGGATGATGTAATCAGCTAAGGCTGAGTAATGTAAACAATGTAGTGTTATACTACAAGTTATGAATCAATATAAGTCTTTTTAAGGAATATGTTGTGCAATGAGTATGAGTTGTTGTTTTATTACAAATAATAACAAACCAACAAGAATAAAGTAATAATGATGTATTGTTTTCTTAACAAAGAAAATGCCGCCAAGAAGGAGACAACGAAATCGTATATAATGTTAACCAACCGGAGGGTGGTCCAGTTAATCAATGCAAGAGTTCGTTAATCTTTTAACTACCATTTTTAATAGAACGAGGGCTAATGTACCTGTGATTCCTAGAGTAATCTGAGTTACTACTTTTAAGGATTTCAAAAGTGCAGGTCCGCTGGAGTTCAAAGGAACTATGGACCCTATAGAAGCCCAGACATGGGTAAAAGAAATTGAGAAAGCATTTGTAATAGCAAATGTTGAGGAGGATCAAAAGGTTGCCTTTGCAACCTATTTGATGAAAGGAGAGGCCAACTTCTCGTGGGAGGCAAACCAAAGTGGGGGCCGATATAGAAATCTAACGTGGGAGAGGTTCAAGGAGATTTTCTTTTTGAGAACTATTTTCCCACAGTATGCAAGGGAGGATGGAGATGAGGTTCCCGGAATTGAGACAAGGGATATGACAGTTCCCAAGATGTCTTTGCCAAGTTTAATGAATCACGATTCGCTCCACATCAAGTGGACAATCAAGTGAGAAAGGCTAGAAGGTTGACGGGGCTTGAAACCCCAGCTCTATAAATTGAATCTACGTGTTCCAAAGTACTTCCTTTGGAACCATACTAGAAAAAGGTAATAATTGCCGAAGGTGGGAATGAGGCTCTCAGCCAGTACCATAAAGATAAGAAAAACAAGGGTAAGGTTGATGGAGGAACCAAGACCGAGGGACCCAGTAGAAGTGGCAACGGTCAGAAGAGGAAGGGCTTTAACTCTGGGAATACCGGAGTAAAACAAGGGACTCTAAGAGGAGGATGGAGGCACAGAAAAACTGCAAGGAAGACTCACTTAGAGAGTCATCTCTCAAAGGAAAGGCGGTGTTATAATTGTGGATAGGAAGGCACATTTCGCCTAACTGTCCCAATCTGAAGAAAAATCACGGATGCTTTGTATGTGGATCAACTGACCACATAGCAAAGAACTTCCTGAAGAAGGGGATAGAAGGAAATAAGGGAACTAATAGCGGGAAGTTAGCTATTAGTGGTCTAGCTCAGCCGGGGAAATCAATGGCCCGCACTTTTAATATGATGGTCCAAGATGCGGTGGCATCAGCGGATGTAGTTGCAGGTATTATTCCGATCAACCATATAAATGCATACGTGCTATTTGATTCGGGTGCTATTTGTTCGTTTATAGCATGTGATTTTGCTAGACGACTAGAATTATTTCCCAAAAAATTGCCTATACCTTTGAACATTAAGGTAGCAAACGAAGAGATAATTCCTGTTGAAGATATTCATAGGAGTTGTTGCGTAGATGTACGTGGTCGTAAATTATCGGTAGATTTAATACCGATAAAGTTAGGAGAATTCAACATAATTCTCGGAATGGATTGGTTGGTTAACTGTAGGGTAATTATAGATTGCCAAAAGAAATGTGTGAGCATCAAGACGTTGAAACAACCTCCTGTAGTATTTTACAGTAGTAAATTGTTGGGATGTCCGTGTTGCCTTACGATGAGACAAACTAGAAAACTTTTAAGGAAGGGTTGTGTAGGTTACCTATGCCATGTTGTTGATACCCAGAGAGTGGGAGCAACCATGGAACAAATACCTATAGTAAACGAATTCATGGATGTCTTTCCAAGTGAGTTACCGGGTTTACCTCCAGATAGGGAGATCGAATTTGTGATAGACACTGTGCCAGGAATGGCACCAGTCTCAAGGGCACCGTACCGTATGGCGCCTGTGGAAATGAAGGAACTAATGGTTCAGCTACAGGAACTATTGGACAAGAAGTACATTCAACTAAGTGTTTCGACATGGGGAGCACTGGTGTTGTTAGTCAAGAAGAAAGACGGATCGTTAAGGCTTTGTATCGACTATCGGGAGTTGAACAAGTTAACGATAAAGAATAAATACCCATTGCCCAGGATCGATGATCTCTTTGATCAATTGAAAGGGGCAAAGTATTTTTCTAAAATAGATTTGCGGACGGGGTATCATCAGTTGAAGGTTAGGAAGGAAGATGTACCAAAGACTGCATTCAGGACTCGTTATGGTCATTACGAGGTTCTGGTGATGTCATTTGGGTTGTGAATGCACAAAATTGCATTTATGGATATGATGAACATAGTGTTCAAACTATATTTGGACAAGTTAAATGCATGGTGTTTATCGATGATATTCTAGTCTATTCTAAGACGCCAGAAGATCATGTCGAACACTTAAGATTAGTGTTGGAGACACTAAGGAAGGAGAAGTTATATGCGAAATTCACCAAATATGAATTTTGGCTAGAAAAGGTGCAGTTTTTAGGTCATGTCATTGACCAAGAGGGGATTTCAGTGGAACCAGCGAAGGTGGAAGCAGTAATGAATTGGGAACAACCGAAAACGCCGACTGAGGTGCGGAGATTCCTAGGGTTAGCAGGGTACTATCGAAGATTTATCCAAGATTTTTTGAAGATAGCTACCTCGTTGACTAATTTAACAAGGAAGATGGTGAAATACATATGGACGGATAAATGTGAAGACAGTTTTCAAGAATTGAAGAAGAGATTAAGTGAAGCTCCTGTTTTGTCATTGCCAGATGACATAGGAAATTTTATAGTGTATAGTGATGCTTCGCATAGAGGACTTGGTTGTGTGCTTATGCAGCATGGCAAAGTCATTGCGTATGCATCTCGACAGTTGAAGGATAATGAGAAAGTTTATCCTACTCATGATCTGGAACTGGCCGCGGTAGTGTTTGCCCTAAAGATATGGAGACATTATCTTTATGGGGAATAATGTGAGATATATATGGACCATAAAAGTCTAAAGTATATCTTCACTCAGAAGGAGTTGAATATGAGACAGAGAAGATGACTGGAGTTGATAAAGGATTATGATTATGAAATCCTGTATCACCCTGGGAAGGCCAATGTAGTTGCCGACGCCTTAAGTAGGAAGGGTCGGGAAAAGTTGTCTATGTTAACGGCTCAAAATGAGTTAATAACAGAGATGGCTAGGATGGAAATAGAAGTGAAGATGCCGAGTGATTCGGGACAGTTACTCTTTGCGACGGAGATGCAATCTACCATCGTAGAAAGAGTCAAGGAGGTACAACTCAAGACGGATGAGTGTAACCAAATGAAGAAGCGGTTATCCGAGAAGGAAGAGGTTAAGTATAGTCTTGATAATGAGGGATTATTAAGATTTGAGGGAAGAATTTGGGTTCCGAATGAGACAAAATTAAAGGAGAAAGTGTTACAAGAAGCTCATAGTTCGAGGTACTCGATACATTCTGGTAGCACTAAGATGTATCAAGACCTTCGACAGAGTTTTTGGTGGCCAAACATGAAGAGAGAAATAGCAGAGTAAGTGAGTAGGTGCTTAACTTGTCAAAAAGTTAAGGCCGAACATCAACGACCCAGTGGTTTATTACAGTCATTGGAGATTCCAGAATGGAAGTGGGAGCATATCACGATGGACTTCGTGGTGGGACTTCCGACGACGCAAAAAGGGTACAATTCGATTTGGGTAATAGTGGACCGGTTGACGAAGTCGGCTCACTTTTTGCCAATTAGGGTCAGGTATAACTTAGACCAGTTAGCTAAACTTTATGTTAAGGAAATCATTTCCAGATATGGAGTACCGATATCGATTGTGTCAGATCGTGATCCACGATTCACATCGAACTTTTGGCGGAGTTTGCAAGAGCAGTTGGGAACACAGCTGCGGTTAATCACAACTTATCATCCACAAACTGATGGGCAGAGCGAAAGAACAATTCAGACGCTTAAAGACATGTTGAGGTGTTACCTCATGGATTTCAAGGGTAGTTGGGATGATCACCTACCACTAGTAGAGTTTTCATATAACAACAGTTATCATGCAAGCATAGGCATACCGCCGTACGAAGCTTTGTATGGAAGGAAGTACAGAACACCTTTGTGTTTGGGATGAGGTGGGAGAACACCCATGCTAGGACGTAATTGGTGCAAAGCAGACAAATGGATGTGATAAAGTTAATTCGGATGCGTCTCGTCACGGCTTTCAGACAGATGTAAGAAGTATGCGACGATTACATACAGAGACTAAATAGAGAGTTTGAGGTGGGCTCAGTATGTGTTTTTAAAGGTATCTCCTGAAAGGAAAGATACACTTTGGAAAGAAAGGAAAGTTAAGTCCAAGGTTTATAGGACCTTTTGAGGTGTTAAACGGGTGGGAGAGGTAGCGTTATATGATAGCATTACCTCCAGACCTAGAACGAATACATAACGTGTTTCACGTATCTGTATTATGTCCATATAAGCCGGACTATAAGCATGTAATCGAGTATGAGCCTATTCATATCGAGAAAGATTTATCATATGAAGAGTCGCCGATGCAGATCATTGATAGGAAGGAACAAGTTCTGAGGAACAAGGTAATACCATCAGTAAAGGTATTATGGAAGAACCACGATGCTGAAGAAGCAACGTAGGAACTAGAAGAAAAGATGAAGAAAATATTTCCTCATCTATTTGATTAAAGTAAGACGAGATTCTGGGGACAAAATCTTTATAAGGGGTAAGAATGTAACAACCGAGAAATTCAGATCTTATTGTAAAATGATTTTATTAAATTAAATAATAATAAAATCGTATTCCTTGTGTTATCAAGACAGTTGTCATTATATAACCTATTGATGTTAGAATGTCGTAGTATTTGAGCTACGTGGATGAATTAAAGTGTTTGAATTTCCAAGACGAAAATAAAAGTTTTTCGAGGAATTTTTTGAAAAACACTATTCATCGATATTTGCTCGGGATATAATTTTAAGTTTCCGAGAAATACGTAATGATGAAATAACAAGGTAAGATGGATTATGTAATAAAAATCTAGTTATGGAAAATGTAATAATTCGTTTGTGGACTTAATTTATAAACATTAAGTAAAGCGAAGTGTTAAGGAATAAGTAATAATTGTATGATACTTGGTATTGTACAAGAGTAATGAAAACAAGTATAATACGAAGTATTATACGAGTTTGTATGAAGGATGAAATATCGTATATAAATTCTATATGAATTAGAATACGAAAATAATATATAAACTATATGTATATGTATTAAGAAATGTTAATGGACTTTTCAAGATTGATAAGAATTAATATAAGTCCAAGTGAATTAAAGGAAGAGGCCCAATAATTGATTAATGAACAAGCTGGTGTTTATTAATGCAAAGCCCAATGATTTATTTAATCCAAGCACAAGCTAGAGTCCAATGAATTAATATACCTATGGGGCAAAACCATATTAATATGGTTAATGTGTGATAACCAATATAAGTGGTGATCAAGGTAAGTAATGACCAAGTAATGTGGTGACCAAGACTTTGAATTAATGACCAAGTTAAATGAGTAATGACCAAGCAAAGGATGGGTTTTGTGCCTTGCAAATAATGAATAGTAAGGAGGTGGCTTGAGGAGGTGGGATGGTTTAATGACTAAACTACCCTAGCTTTGCAATTTCTATAAATAGAGGAAGTTTACAAGCCATTTGTTGGTTGTTCAAATAATCTAGACATCACAAAGTGCTTAAGTGTTAGAGAGTTTAAGTCACAAATAAGTTACTTCCATAAGTAAGAAGAAGAAGAAAGCTACCTTACCAAGACTTCAAAAAGAGTAAGATTTCTTCTCAAGTATCTTCTATCTCTACCATGATAGGATGATAAAAAAAGTTGGATTAAGAAACATGAATGAGTAAGTAGTGAATTTAAGTTAATTAAGTTGGTAATAAGTCATTTAAGCTAGCATAAGTTATAAACTTATGTGAAAATAATATGAACTGGTAAGGAGTTTATTAAGAGAAATGATATGAATATAAAAGAATTTATATGATCATATGTATCATGTATACCTAAGGTAAGTTATATGTTAAGAACATATAAGAAATGATGTTTAAGAAATTTTAGTTGTCATAAGTCATTAATAATGAAATCTTAAGTAGTTTATAATTTGACAAGTTATAAGCTCATGAAGAATAAGTCAAAATCCAACAATGAATATAAGTTGTTGTATTAAGTATGTTAGTGTGTTCAAATGATGAATGAAGTTCATTTGTAATGTTGAATAAATCATAAGAAGGAAGAATTGTCGGAATTTGCACGATTGGACGATAATCGTCGAATTCGTAAAATTCTCGGAATGGAAGTCAAATTTTGTGTTTGAACTCGGAACCATTGTTTTCCAATGGAGACAAGTCATATTTGGCATTTAAGAGTTGCGGACTCGAAAATGACCGGATTCCGACTTAAAACGAAGAAACGAGCGTTGAACGTTTACGAGCGTTTATCGTTTTCGTTAAAAATGAACCAAAGGGTGAATTTTTAGCAAACAAAGTCAAATAGATAAAATTTTTGCATAAACGCATAGAGTACGTAATTTGTGAATCGTAGGCTTTTGAACGAGCCAATTCAGACTTATAACGAAGAAGTTATGCGTCCGGAAAATTCACAAAAAATTCAAAACTGAAATTTTTTTACGGTGCCTGAGTTGGTTGAAATGGCTAATCCTTAACAAAATGAGCATGCTACCAAATGAAGAATAATAACAAAGAACACTGCAAGAGTTCGCCGTAGCACGAACTATAGTACATATGGTGGCGCCGCAGCAATAGCTATGAAAACGATACTCAAAAACCTATGGATGCGGCGCCAATAACGCGACCCAATAAGTAAGGACTCGCGCCACAGCGCCAAGTCAGGGACAATGACATTAAGAGCTCACGTCGTAACGCGAGATATAGGTATAAAGATGGCGCCGCAGCTCCAGTTCAGAACAAAGATAGTAATGACGGTTTCTAAGTACAAAGAAAAGAAAACCTAATTGATTTAAAGGTAAACATAACTTAAGGAAGGTAATGTAACATTGTTTAAACTTTGTTAAACCTTAAGGAATGTAATGTAAAGGTTGAGATAACCTAGTCGAATATAAATGGAAGGGTAATGATAAATCGGAATGAATAGTAACTGAATCTAATACACAGTTAGATTGAAATGAAGGGTATGATATAGTCATATACATACTTGATTATATGAGACCTAATGTAAGGTATTATGTGATCATGTATTGTAGAGACTTGAACGACTTGAACATAAAGTTAATTTACCATAGCAGACGCTAAAGGCAAGTATTCTAACTCTTGTCTCAGTTCAATTTAAACAAGTTTTTGAGGTTCATGTATTCTTTCGTATGAATTGAGGTTCATGTATTTTTGAGGTTCATATTGCTATCTTTTGTCAACTACTTGATATGGTTTTCAAAAGAAGACTGAAATGTTAAACAAATGTTTTGTCAATAAAACAGCGAGCCGTGAGGTTGCCAAATGCTTAAACGCGTATATACGTTTAATGGATGTAGTGTTGATCAACATAGAGTACAATAGGTTGATCACCTAGAAGTGCTCGTAAGTGATATCCAGACTTTTGGACTTGTTTTCGGGTTGTCCTTTTTCCAATAAAGAATGAATACTCGAGGTCTTTGACCGGAGTGAATGTTTTACTAAATATGGTTGTTATTGTAAACATTTTGAAACAAAAGATGAAGTGCTATTTTGAATTATCAATAGTACTTCAAAACTATTGTTCAGTTATTGAAGATATACGATTTGTATGTGTCAGGCATGTTGTTAATAAATTGTTATACTTGCTGAGCTAGTTATGCTCACTCTTGCTTGAACCATATGAATGCAGCTAAGACTGAACGTCCCGAAGGATCGAAAAAGGATAAGGGAAAACTAAGGAAGATTACTAAGTTGTCTTGTAATAGTATAGGTCTATTGTTGTAATGTAACTGATATTATGATAAAGAACCTTTGTAATGGGTATAGAACATGGGAAATGTAAATATTACTTTAAATATATAGAAGTGATGTTCGTTCTTTGAGACTTTTTAATTGAATGAATGTATAAATGTTTTACAGTATAGCGCCATCTGTCGGGTTGGAAGATACCCGGATTTGGGGGTGCTACAACTGGTATCTAATAAGGTATAAACTTCGCAAGAGTTTATCATTAACTTACCCGTAATAACTTCGTTCAGGTTCCTCGACAAACGCTCTCACTTAAACTACTAGATTTGACTTTGCTATAGGGTACATTCCACCCTTAAGTGATTATCACGTAAGCATCAATAATCAATATCGTGTGCTACTATGCAACCACGCAGACATTCTTGTACTTTTACTATTTGAAAGGTTTCAACAAGATTAACGGTAAAACTTTCGCCGTTATTTTCATAAATTATTTTTGTCGTTTTCTCAATCAGACAATAATTCTGTTGTGGGGTCCACCAATGATTGTGTTGTTGCACGAATATTCCCTGATAAAACAAATATTCCCCGACCAATCGAATATAATATGACAACTTGCATACTTTGCAAAATTTATAAATACTACCCACAACTATAACATTATATCAAATCCACACCATAATATTCAAAAAAATTATTTTGAGAAAATTAAATCTTTATTCATAAAATCTGGGTTTTCACAATCTCCCCTCCTTACGAAGTTTCGCCCTCGAAATTTATGTATGTACCTGGTATGCCGAAGAGGTGAGAATACCTTGACTTCATTTCAGATTCTAATTCTTGAGGTATAACCTTTGAGTGTTGAATATGATCCTTCTTATCCAAGATGTTAACACGTATCTCCTCATACGTTAAATCTTCTGCTATCTCGTTCGGTTCTAAATTAAAATTGTGGTTCGAGTCGTCCACATATTTACGTAACATCGATACGTTAAAAACGTTATGAACACGCGACATACTTAGCGGTAAAATGAGTCTATAAGCCACAGTTCCTACTTCATCGAGGATTTAAAATGGGCCAATAAAATCGAGGGTTGAGATTTCCTCTCTTCATCGATTCTTGCTTCTGGAATAACGCCCTCTTGAACCTTCTTCTTCACATTCATCAGCTCTGAGTATGTAGCTTGAACGACTTTAACTTTATCGATTAAAGTCGATTCTAATCGTATATTCGTTATTTTCACGTGGGTTCGTATATTCGCACTTGTAACCGCATACGATCTTCTACTCAACGCGTCAGCTATCACATTCGCTTTTCCATGATGGTATTGAATGGTACGATCGTAATCTTCAACAGCTCGAGTCAATGTCTTTGGCACGTTATACGTTTGTTTTAGTTGAAGAAATATTTGAGGGTTGTAGAAATGGGTTTTGTACTGGGGTCAATACAAAATTCGATTTCATGCTCTAGGGGTAGGCTAAGAAGTCTTCAAGAATACGTCAGGAAATTTATTAACAATAGAAATATCATTCAAAACTGTGACCCTCATCCAAGACTTGGATAGTACGTCACATTGATACCTATCAACTTGCCATTGTCATTAATGACGTCGTCTACAGAAAGTCTGGCTTCGGTGCATTCCACACAAGAAAGTCAACAATGAAAGGATCGAGGCTATTTATTTATGGCTTGATATGACAATGATTGACTTTAGTGGTTTGGTTACTTTGAATTCGCATAACAGGTTGGTTAGGAGTATGAAAGCTAACAACCTTACGAAAAACATGATGAGTAGTTAACCAATCGTTTCCAAAAATCGCAATAAAGGCAAGTATTTTCAAGGAGACAAGATCGACACGTAACGTGAAAGTGACCATTTGAATTAAACAAGATTTATAAATAGTAGATGTAACGAAGGTTTCTCCCAACTGAGTTTCAACTGATAAATCAAAATCTAACTTCTCCAGAGTTAAATTCAAACATTGAACACAACTAGGTAAAATAAAAGAGTGGATAGAACTGATATCTAATAAGGTATAAACTTCGCAAGAGTTTATCATTAACTTACCCGTAATAACTTCATTCGGGTTCCTCGACAAACGCTCTCACTTAAACTACTGGATTTGACTTTGATATAGGGTACATTTCACCCTTAAGTGCTTCGTCCCATTCCTGATCCATGATTTGAATCATTATTCTCCGATCCATATTGAATTGGGGTTGACCGCTATGAACAGGGTAATTCCAAATTCGATGTTGGATTCTCCCAATTGTTGTCCAAAAAGAAAAATCCATTTCATCTATTTTGGCTTTATTAGATAGGACGTCTTTTTCTACAATATCTACACGTCGTGCGGCTTTTACCCATGCGTCATCTATTCTCCTTCGTTCATTTGTTTCTGCTTTCATCAGAAATTTGATCATATCATTCTCAGATTCCAGCTCTAATATCTTATACTTTGCCAAAGAGTGCTTCTGTTCAAGCATCGCACATCGGGTAACACAATTTTGAATGGTTGCATCTCTTTGCTCCACGACCGCCTGCCGTTCTTCAGCCTGCTCTTCTAACTCATGAATACGATTTTGTAATGCTAAATTTTGATCATAAAATTCTTCTAATAAATTCTCCTCAGGTTCCTCTTCTTCCTCTTCTTCCTCACTCTCAGCTGCTACCTTTGCAACTAGCTCGGGTGCAACTATTAGTTCTTCACGCACCACGTAGATATCTCTAATTTCTTCTTCGTCTGACATCACATTAACCTGGTTAGTGATTAAAGGTGTCTCAACAGTCTCATGTGCTTCTTTGCTAATCTCAACATTTTCGGATGCCATTTGCAAACACTGTCACAAAACAAAGGTTAATTGACATGTAACATATTATCCCTATATTCTGACCGACCAATTAAATATCAAATAAACTTAGGTAGGTCATACTAGCAAAAGAATTCCCCATCTCTCCCTTCCTAGTTCTTGTCTCACATCTCAGCCAGGGATTTTATCCCTAAGCTTTGATACCAACTGTGACGCCCCTAAAATTAGGTATACATTACCCATCTTCATTCGCCAGATACATGGTACAGAATTCAAATACAACTTAATAATACAACGGTCGTGTACAATACGACAAAACATAAACTGTGAGTTTGAATACAAATATTGTCTACTAGAGAGAATACAAACTCAAAAGGAGTCCTCATTACAATTATTATCACACTATTTCACAGAATAGTGAGGACTACTAATGCACCATCTAGGACCATCACTCAGTTTCTCGGACTAGTCCCAGCTACGTTCTCATTTCTTGAAGAGAACAGTGAAAGAAAGGGTGAGCTCAACTAGCCCAGTAAGAAATATTATGACTAAGATAATGCATAATAATTTATCGTTAGCCTTCAACAGTGTTAAACTGATAAAATATAATAACTATCAAGTTTAACTGCAGCGGAACAAGCAATCCATTAGAAGAGTCAAGTAGTAAATAAAATCTACTATCTTCTATGATTTAAAAGGTTTTTCATCACTTTTATCGATGAGACTCGACAATAAATAATCCGCATCATCGAATCAACCACCACTACTGACTTTAGGATATTCTTTAGTATCACGACCACGAATTATCCATGCACTACTGACTAAAGATAATCATGTTTTCATCAACGGTCCTAATCATGCCATAAAACAATTCATCTTTGCACTACTTTCTGCCAAAGAGAATCCATAGCCATAATCATACCAAAAGCTGTCCATCAATGCACTCACGGGCCAATAAGGACTTTTTCCACATCATTTATAACATTACGGTTATGATTATCTTAGAATAATCCTCAGTCGAGAATCATACCAAGTCCATCTATGCACTCACAGGCCACATATGACTTTCAAAAAAATATAAACATGAGGATGATGACAATGATATAAGAATTCAATAAAACAAGTTCAAAAATTAATTTATCCGAGAACTAATAATGTCCAAATTGTAAACATGATACTGCTTTGTAGAGTAAAATTCAAGAATGCTCAGAAGAATATTTCCATGAAAAGATAATGGATGAAGCGCAAATATCAAGGATATTCCACTAATTTCATGGAGTATAGAAGTCAAAACTTTAACCAACTTAGTATAATAACGAATGGAATAACAAAAGAAATCACCATGCATGCGGTGCCCAGCATAGACAGACGAGTTATTCAACGAAATAATAAATAACAGAACCGGTCGGTGAAATTAAATTGCACAAGCGGTGATGTTTCAATGAGAATAATAAAGATGCAGAACCGATTCGGCATAAACGCACAGACAACATATTCCAACAGAATAATAATAAAGATGGAACCAGGTCCGGCATAAACGCACAGACAGGATATTCCAACAGAATAATAATAAAGAATGGAACCAGGTCCGGCGTAAAACGCACAAACAGGATGTTCCAACAGAATAATAAATAATGCAATAACAAAATAATTTCACTAAGTATAGGGTAACCCACGTATACAGGTTATTCCAACAGAATAATAAATAATGGAATAACAGAAGTTCTCTTCATAAATAAGAAAGAAAGAGTACCCCTTACGAGTACAATAAATAATATTTCCTACCTTAGAAAGAAGAGTACTGGATATAGAAGTAGTGAAGTAGCAGAACACTTTTTTTCTTTCACTCTATAGTTTCTCTCTCTAGAGTTTCAGTGAATTCATAAGAAATAATGAATGAATGAGCTTCTATTTATAGAAAAATGGACTGCATAGTAACTAACTCATGAATGGTCCAGATTGATTTACTTTAATCTGACGGTCCATAATTAAAACAAAATCTTTTAAATAAAATATAATATATTCTATTTATAATCTAATAAAACGAATAACTTTATAAAAGATTTTACTATGCAAACACTATGCAGGCACTATGCAAACACTATGCATAATAAAATATAATATATTCTAATTATTGTATAATAAAATAGATAACTTTATAAAAGTATTCTATTTTATATAAAAAGATTTTACTATGCAAAACACTATGTAGACACTATGCAACACTATGCATAATAGAATATAATATATTCTATTTATAGAATAACTTTATAAAAGTATTCGGTTTTATTACATTAATAATACCAATAAAACAAAACTGAGTGACTTATCACGTAAGCATCAATAATCAATACCGCAAAATGCTCTACTTATGCAACCCACAGACATTCTTTACTTTTTACTACTGAAGCGGTTCAACAGTATTAACGGTAAAACTTCCACTGTTATTTTCATAAAATATTTTTGTCGTTTTCTAAATCAAACAATAATTCCGTTGTGGGGTCCACCAATGATTGTGCCATTACACGAATATTCCCTGATAAAACAAATATTCCCCGACCAATCGAATATAATATGACAACTTGCATACTTTGCAAAATTTATAAATACTACCCACAACTATAACATTATAACAAATCTACACCATAATATTCAAAAAAATTATTTCGAGAAAATTAAATCTTTATTCATAAAATCTGGGGTCTCACAGATATTTAATGCTACGGGCATAATAGGAAAAAATATGTAAAAGTTTGATTATTAAAAGAAAGATGACATTTAACATGGGACAACCCAAAATAGTAATAAGGACTTTTATCCTGGGACGGAGGGAGTAAATTAATATTAATGATAATTAACTTATTTACTAAATTAATTAAATAAATTAATTAAATATTACTTTATTATGGTGAAAATCATTTTAAATACTAATAAGGTATTTAAAAATATTTTAAGTTATAATATATAACTTTCAATATTTAAAGGTAAATTTCATTAATTAATTATTTTAATGATATTAAAGTTATTTAATAATTATATTAAATAACTTAATTTAAAAATGATTTTAATATTATAAAAATCATTTTAAATGAAAATAAAGTGTTTAAAGATATTTTAAGTTATAAAATATAACTTTTAATAATTAAAGGATAATTTCATTAATAATTTAATATTAGTAATTATTAATTTTTTATTAATGATATTAAATTTATTTAATAATTATATTAAATAAATAGTTTAAAAATGGTTTTATTAATTTTAAAAATCATTTAAAAAAGTATAAATGAATTAAAAATATTTTAAGTTATAATTAATTACTTTTAATATTTTGATAAATAATACATTAATACTTTAATATATTAATGGTAATTATTTAAAATGATTTTAATTCTTTTAAAAATCATTTAAGGGTAGTATTAATATTTTAAAAGTATTTTGAGTTATTATAAATAACTTTAACATTTTGAAAATGATTTCATTAATAGTTTAATATTAATTAAGTATTAATGATAATTGAATTATTTAATATTTAAATTATTTAATAATGATTTCGGTGTTTGAAAATTCATGATAAATTATAATAAATGATTAAAAATTATTATGAGTCTTTTAAAAATAATATGACTGATAATAAGTTACAGAATAGAGTCTTAGACTCGATTATTACCCGATAAAGCTGTCGGTACACCGACATGTTTCAGAAATTGATCTGGACTTAAATAATTTGACTTGATAAATGTTCATTTGTGATTCAATGATTGATAAACTTACATGACAATGTGATTAGATTATGTGTTGACTGCAAATAGCAGTACATTATGATATCATATGTTATTCTAATCGAACGAATGATCAATTTAATGATAGGGCTTGATATAAAAGATAAATCTAAGTTGTGTAAGCAGCAGACAAGGCAAGTATCTAACCCTTTGCATTTACTTTATGCAATGGACATGCGTAAGATAATATCTGAACTATTCTTTTCAATTATTCAAATATTTCAACCTTTGTATGTACTTATAAAATGATTCTAT
This sequence comes from Panax ginseng, assembly GCA_020205605.1. Classification (NCBI taxonomy): domain Eukaryota; kingdom Viridiplantae; phylum Streptophyta; class Magnoliopsida; order Apiales; family Araliaceae; genus Panax; species Panax ginseng. The sequence goes on from CM035143.1 coordinate 21,769,209, forward strand.
ATAAGTAAGTTATTAAATTATAATCTGTTGTACAAGTTCCTTAATTATGTTATTGTAGATCAAGAAATATATTTTGTTCGTTAATTTCTAAACTTGGTTATACAAGTGTCCTCACTTGGAGAATCATTACATCACATGTTGATACATACTTATCGATTATCCATATATGTAAAGTTGAATTAAAAAGTCGTCTAAGCTATTTGATCTGGCTGAACACAAACTTAAAATTGTTGTTGAACAAGATAAGAACTTTATTGTTATCCAACTGAATTGTTTTGGTTCGGATTCTAGACTGGTATGAACATCCCAAATATGGTAAACTTTTATGTGCCTACGGCGGAAATGCTGGACGAAAATAACATCCTTTAATGTAGTCTTGATCAATACAGGGCATAACGGGTTGATCACCCCCCGTGCCCGTAGTAAGTTATGACGATTCTGAGATGAAGTTACATTTTAACCTTTTGAAAATAGAAAACAACGTTCATAGTACGTTAACGATCCTCATTTATAGTCAATAACGTAGTTTCAAAATTTGAAATCGAAATGATATGTTGTTTATTATTGGATCAGCTTACTTCACAACTGTTGATTCGTTGTAGAAGTATCGTTCAAAGAAAACATTTAATTCGTTTAGCTAAATGTTATTGTTGTTAGTACTTGCTGGGCACTCAAATGCTCATCCTTGCTTAATTTAAATATTTTCAGCTAAGTGTGAACAACCTGAAGGCTCTGCCAAGAACAAAGGGAAAGGGAATGTCGTTGAATGAATGATAATGCTATCTTTTGTAATAACTAGACTTTATTAGGATAATGATGATATATATTAATTATCATGTAATGTAACGAATGTTTGAAGGTTTCGTACTTGGGATTGTAAACTCTGATAATATGTAAATTAAATTTGATAATCAATATTATTGTTATTATTATTAGTATTATACGCTTTCATAGAAATGGTATCGTGAAGAAACCTTGAGTTCGGGTTTCAAAGTACCGAGAATTTGAAGCGTCACATCATAGTATCGAGCTATAGGGTTAGAAACCTTAGGTGGGATAGACCTTAGGCTATAACCTTAGAACAGAGGGAAACGTTGAAAATATAAACAACTCCTATAGAGTTTAAAAAGATATGAATCAGATAAATTCATCGTCAACCCAAATAAAAGATAACCTATACAATATTATTGTTTGTTATGTGTATATATTATATGCTAATCAGGATAATTTATGTGTGTAGATGTCAGGTGAAAAAGGATTAGGATATCCTTGGATCGTAAAGAAGGAGCCAATATCAAAGCCAATAGCTGAAATAAAGGCTTAAAGTGAAGGCAACCTCGATGAAGTGGTTATTGTGGAAAACTTAATACCAGATCCGGAAATGGTGGAATTGACAGATAGTGATTCAGAAACTAAAGTTGGAGTTGATCAAGCATCAACCGAAGTACAGAATCTACGGGACCTGGTTTCCTCTTTGGAAAAGTTGTGGGAAATAGAAAAACTACTAAATAGCCAACTGTAGAAAGCATTAATAGAAGCAATGGAAGAACAAGACGAGCTTAAAATCTAAATTGACCAAATTGGAGCTAAAAGCAACAAAGCATACGCAGCTCCGAGCAAGAAGGGGAAAAGAACGATGAAAAATCGTGATATAGGAAATCCTGATAACAACCAAGGAAAAATTAATCGAATAAAAAGGTGTGCAAATTGTGACAAGAAACATGAAGGTGTATGCAGGAAAGGGGAATACGTTTGCTACAATTGCGGACAGGAGGGACATTTCTCTCCTCATTGTCCCAATCCAAAGCAATGTGTCTGTTTTATTTGTGGGATAGAAGGTCTTCAAGTGAAGGGTTGTCCAAGATCAAGAAAAAGGCGTAATGAATATGTAGTATAGGTTTTGTGGTGTGTGTCTGTTTAATATAATATGTGTGAAAAGTATGTCTGTGTAATGTAATATTCTCAACTTTTGTATCAGACAAAGCTGTAAATCCTGACTTTTGTGGTCACAAAGGGATAATAATATGGGCTATGTTATGTAAATTACTTAGAATTAATGAGAATGAACTTATATTTGAGTAATGAAACAAGTTTAATATATTAAACTTAATGGATAAGGTTTAGAATGTAAGTTAAATTATGTTTTATTTAATCAGATAATGTCGCCAAGATGTCAAACTAGAAATCGAAGGGCAGAAGAATCTGTCAAAAATGATGGGGGACAACAACCAGATCCAATGCAGCACTTTGCAAACATGGTAGCTCAAGCTATGCAATAGGGCATGCCAGTCGCAGGGAACCAGCCAGACAACCGCTTGGAAAACTTTAAGGACTTCAAGGCTGCAGGACCGCCCGAATTTAGAGGTATAATTGAGCATATAGAAGTTCAAACTTGGGTTAAGGAAATCGAAAAGGCTTACATTATAGCTAGGGTAGCTGAGGGGAAAAAGACCGCGGAAACTTTCGTTCGGATTCTAGACTGGTATGAACATTCCAAATATGGGAAACTTTTGTGCGCCTACGGCGAAAATGCTGGACGAAAATATCGTCCTTTAATGTAGTCTAGATCAATCTGAGGCATAGCAATGATCACCCAGCGTTCAAGTAAGTTATGACGATTCTGAGATAAAGTTCTGTTTAACCTTTTTGAAAATAGAAAACAATGTTCATAGTCTGTCAATTGATCCTTATTTATAGTCAATACGTAGTTTCAAAAATTTGAAATCGAAATGATATGTTGTTTATTATTGGATCAGCTTACTTCACAACTGTTAATTCGTTGTAGAAGTATCGTTCAAAGAAAATATTTAATTCGTTCAGCTAAATGTTATTGTTGCTATTACTTGTTGGGCACTCAAATGTTCATCCTTGCTTAATTTAAATGTTTTCAGCTAAGTGTGAACAACCTGAAATCTCTACCAAGAACAAAGGGAAAGGGAAGGCCGCTAAATGAATGATAATGCTCTCTTTTGTAATAACTAGACTTTATTAGGATAATGATGATATATATTAATTATCATGTAATGTAACGAATGTTTAAAGGTTTCATACTTGGGATTGAAAACTCTGATAATATGTAAATTAAATTTGATAATCTATATTATTGTTATTATTATTAGTATTATTCCGCTCATAGAAATGGTATCGTGAAGCACTGAGTTCGGGTTTCAAGTACCTGAATTTGGGGGCGTCACAAATAGGAATACATAACTCATTAACATATGTTGTTAATACATAAGTCCCAAGTCCACTAACCTTAACATTACAGAAATACCCCTTAGATATACAAAAAGGGTTTACAATACAATACAACATAATAATAATATTGTTCATTATACTAATTTATCACTATGCCTTTTCCTTTGTTCTTCTTCGCAACACCTTCTGCAACTTTGTCCCTAGCTGAAACATTTTATTTAGCAAGGGTGAGCAACAAGTTTGCCCCCCAAGTTAAGTCATACAATAAAGGTATAGAAATCAATATCAAGTCTTCTCACATTCTACGCAACAATAATCTGATAATGAAAGAGTACAACGCTTTCAAGGTTTTCTACGATATGCAAATTAATAATCAAGAATTAATTCTACGAAATAGCAAAGTTGAATGTTTTTCGGTTATCTTTGAAATGATCCGTTGGATCTTGAACTTCTCTTCTCGGTATATATTAAAAGTTTTACTTTGACATATCTGCAGTGTATCACATAACTATAAAGATTAAATCATACCCTCTTGCAAGTACTTAGAGCCAGCCAACTCCTTGTACCCTATATTATGCATAATACTTAAGTCATTAATTATAACTTAAAATATTTTTAAATCGTTTTTCTAATTTTTAAATCAATAAAACCATTTTTAATTTATTTATTTAATATAATAATGAAATAAATCTAATATCATTAATATTAATTTATTAATGAGAATTCTCCAAAATATTGAAAATTATATTTTATAATTTAAAATATTTTCTAACACTTTATTCTTATTTAAAATGATTTTAAATCAATAAAAATCATTTTTATCTTATTTATTTAATTTAATAATTAAATAAATCTAATATCATTAATATTAAATTATTAATGAAAATTATCTAAAAAATTAAAAGTTATATTTTATAACTTAAAATATTTTTAAATACATTATTCTTATTTAAAATGATTTTTATAATATTAAATCATATTTCTCTAATTTATTTAATATACTAATTAAATAAATTAAATACCTTTAATATTCAAATAATTATAAATATTAAAGAAAAATATTCTAATTGGTCAAAAAATTATTTTCATAATTTAAAAATATTTTAAAACCATTTTAATAATTTTTATAATTTAGTTCTATTTTAAATAATTTTTGAAAATTAGAAAATAAATATTAATAAAAGTCATCACCATAGGTCTTTAGCGACATAAAGCGTCGCTATTGGTATTCTTGAGCTCAAGAACATTGACAGCTGACAGTATCAAGAGGTCAACTTTGACCGTCAATAAATCTTAATACAAAATGTTTTTGGGCAATTTCTCACCATGATCTTGTAGTCAGTACACCACACTACATCAAACAACCAATATATAAGTCATATATCAACATATAATGAAGATCTGGACTTATAAACATACTGTCAAACATTACCTGGGTTTCTCCAGAAACCCAGAACTTCGACAAGTCACTTTTCAGTACAAATTAATCTAGGTTCAGATCATTGGTTTGGTGGTTTTATGATTCATATATGTAGTATTCATGACAAGGAAAAATGAGATGTCAAGATCTCAGTCCAAAAACAACAGATCCGTAATTTACGACTTGGTCAAAGTCTGTCAGAATCAATGCTCTTAAAGTTTCTGGAAAATTCGAGAAATGGAAAACGTGATCAGATGGTCAGGTTTGACCATTAATTACCGTCCATATGTTTATGATATAAGCGATCTTAAAGCATAAATCTATTTTCCACATAACCAGCTACATTAACGATACAACAACAACATCATAACACAAAAAAACTGACAGATCTGGAAGCTTGAAATCGTTGTCAGACGATGGTCATGTCCTTCCGGGTTACCCAGATTCGGCCCGGTCATACCCGGTCAACGGGTTTTGACCGATTATATCTTCAAATCCAGACATGAAATGGTATTTATTCAACTTGCAACTTAAAGACAACATAACAAGCTACCTATAACAACTTTAAAACATCAAAAACCATAAACATATCCAGATCTACGGCTACTGACATTTCTTGTCAGACCATGATTCAAACTCAAGAACAGTTTGTGAAAAACTCAACTTTTACCCACTTTGATGCTATAGATCTATGTTATATCAATATAGATCATCATAAAACATCATCTAGCAAAGATCTAAACACATAAACACATATTTTTTTTCTTAGCAACTCGGATCAAAAATAAAATTAGGTTTATACCTTTTAGCTTCAAATCCTTAATCTTAACCTTCCTAATTGATCTTGGTTGATCAAGGGCTGTTTAAGTGACTGGTCTACTTGATAAATTCGGAGGTTTTTGTGTGAGAGGGAGTTGGTAAGAGCTTGGTTGAAAAATAAGCAAAATGTAGTAACTTTCTCTCTCCCAAATCTATATATATCAAGATATATTGCTAGATCTTATGCTAGATGTCAATTGGAGGCTGATTGCTGAGTTTTTTAGAAGTCACAAAGTCAATGTAGTAGTTCAACAACTATAGTTGCTAGCAAAAATTACAAGTTACATAATAAAATACACCTAAAAGGACATTTTGGTCATTTGTAAAATAAATTAAATGGCATACTAGACATTTGCACAAACCCTTAGGGTTTAACCCTAAGGTTCTAACCCTTAGGTTTTAAAAACTCCAATTTTAGAATTTTCTAATTAGGGTTTAAAAATAGAAAATTAAGAATTTCGAAAATGTAATTAGGGTTTTAAATAGAAATTAATATTTCTAAAGTATAATTAGGGTTTCCTAATTATATTAACACATACTAATCACTTTAGGCTTGCTAATTAGGATTAGAATTTCCTAATTAGGGTTTAGGAATCCCGAATATGAAATTAGGGTTTCCCGACTTTCGATTAAGGTTTCTAACTGCGCGTTAGGTTATCTAATCCTGAGATTAGGGTTTCTAATCTCTTATTAGGGTTTATTAATTTTAAACCTTATCCGATCAATCACTGATCAAAATTCTAAACAGTACAAACACGTACTTATCAATATAATTATTTTAATTATATTTTCTATCGAATCTCTATCCGAGCTTAGGGTTAGGGTTTTTTTTAAAGCTGTTAAGCACCACTATACTTTAAATTTATTAGTCAATACACAAATTAACCTTCTCGAGACTCGTATCATAGATACTTGTAACAAAATTGATAATCAATAATAATATTAATTAAAATAAAAAATTCGTAAAATTTTTAATATTCGAAATCCCGGGTTATCACATTCACCCCTCCTTAAAAGGATTGTGTCCTCGGAATCACCGCTTTCTTATTATCTACAATCTTTTAAAGTTGTATCATCAATTCATTTTTATCAACACAAAATTAATTTTGTGAGTCAAATTCTAACCTGTAACTTGGGTCTATAAAAGAAAACAATTCACAGTAATTATCTAACTCAATATTACTCGTGTAATTTAAGTATTAAGCGAAATCGTTACATGTTGCGACCTCCTGAGCAGCCACTGCATCTTACACCGTCATATTGAATGCACGGGCCTATGGTCTTCCTGGCTGAGCAGGTCCTTGAATCGCCAAGGTTCCACTACTGGGTCCCTTGTTGCCACTTTCTTTCTCCGTATTTCTCTTCGGATAATTTCGAACCAGATGAGCAGTCGATCCGCACGTAAAGCAACCATGTATCTTCTTCGGATTGGGATAATTGGGCGACATGTGCCCCTCTTGCCCACAGTTATAGCAGACTCCTTTCTTCTTTAGACAAACTCCTGCATGCTTCTTTCCCCAAGTCGAACATGGCTCCCTTCCTTTCCTATTATCTTCTTTCTTATTACCTGACTGGGTATTCTCGCTCCACTTCCTCTTATTCGGGTTACTTCCTCCACTGCTTCCTCCGTCATTTGTCTTCTTCTTCTTCTTCTTCTTCTTCTTATTCTGATCAAATCGAGATGCAGCTTTGCTCCCTCCTTCAGCAATTAACGCTTTCTCCATCAAAGTCGCGAACGTATTGATCTGCAATACTGCTACCTTGTTGAATATCCTCGGCTTCAGTCCATTCTCGAATCTTCTCGCCTTTCTCGTCTATGTGTCCACCTAATGAGGTACAAATCTAGCCAACTCGTTGAATTTGGCAGCGTATTCTGATACCGACATGTTCTCCTATTTCAATTCTAGAAATTTAACTTCCATCCTAGATTGCATACTCGGTGAAAATTAGTTCTCAAAGAACAACTCTTTGAACCTGGTCCAAGTCACCACAGTTGTACCCGCTCTCGCTTGATTAGTCTCCCACCAGTAATTAGTTTCTCCCTACATTAAGTATGTTGAAAAAGTTGTCTTTTACATTGTTCACACATCGTTTTCGATATTACAACACCTAATATTATAAACTACTACCAAAAGATACTAACGCTCAAACTTAAGCTATCTACAGTCCACTCCCTTCATCAGTCTTCTTCTTGATGGGACACTTGTTGAATCTATGACCCGTTCTACCACATGAGAAACAATTCCTCAAATTTGCCTTAGGACAATGTAGAGAATTATGTCCTTCCTACTTACAGTTGAAACACACGTTCTTCCACATCATGCATTTTCCCGCGTGAGTCTTCCCACACTTGCTCGTTTCGTTCTTCAATCATTTCGTGTAACACTCGCTCCGTCTTCCATAACTCCTCCAAGAGAAACACTTTACTCCGGAGTTCTTGAACTTCTGCCGATAGCTGATCTTGTTCTCTAACTTTGATCTTATTCTTTAACTCCACCTTAGCTTCTTCAGACTCAGCCTCCTCATCACCACTTAGATACATCTCGGGATAATCATCATGATCGCTCCCTAGATTGACCATGGGTTCATCTTCTCCCACCTTCTCAACTGATTCACTTTGTGCTGACACCTCGACTTCTGGCACTAGTGCAACAACCGCTCGCATCTCCGCACTCATTTGATCTTCTCCAGACATCCTACAATCTGTTTAAACAACTTGATTAGTACTCCACCAGTACAAACTTCTCACACTATATGTACACTTATCTCACTATTGATGCACTTCGACAATCCCTCACTTAGAACTCTACATGAGTTTTCTCTATCTCGCGTATGGTTATAATCCTAAGGTTTTCCCCCACCCTACTCAAGGTTTATAACTTACAGCTTTGATACTAACCTGTGACACCCCTAAATCCGGGTTACCTGTCCCCCGATTTTGGTGTTCACGATCCACAATATAATAACATCTAACTACCCATTTAAATATAAATAGGAATACATAACTCATTAACATATGTTGTTAATACATATGTCTCAGGTCCACTAACCTTAACATTACAGAAATACCCCTTAGATATACAAAAAGGGTTTACAATACAACATAATAATAATATTGTTCATTATACTAATTTATCACTATGCCTTTTCCTTTGTTCTTCTTCGCAGCACCTTCTGCAACTTTGTCCCTACCTGAAAAGTTTTATTTAGCAAGGGTGAGCAACAAGTTTTCCCCGTAAGTTAATTCATACAATAAAGGTATATAAATCAATATCAAGTCTTGTCACATTCTACGCAACAATAATCTGATAATGAAAGAGTACAACGCTTTCAATGTTTTCTACGATATGCAAATGAATAATCAAGAATTAATTCTACGAAATATCAAAGTGGAATGTTTTTTCAGATTTATGCTGAGCGATCCGTTGGATCTAGAACTTTTCTTCTCGGGTATTTATTAAAGTTTAACTTTGACATATATGTAGGTGTATCAGATAACCATAAAGATTAAATCATACCCCTCTGCAAGTACTTAGAGCCGGCCAACTCCTTGTACCCAATATTATGCATAATACTTAAGTCGTGCTCAATGGTCGAATATACGACTAAAAGTATTTCCTTTTATATAAAAGGTTGTTCTTCTCAGTCTTAGAATCAATATTTGATTTAACAACGAAATTCAATGATTTCAATATCTAATCACTTCTCTTCTCTTCTCTTCTCAAACCTATCAAGTTTTCTTTTTTGATCTAGCTGATACAACTGGCATTGATCTATCAATAATAATTAAATTCTCTTCTCTTCTCGAACCTATCAAGTTCTAACAAATATTCGTCAAGCCAGAATAATTAGCTAAGACATTTCTCAACATAATTCGATAATAAATAGGAATTATCTGTACTGTCAATATTGGCTTCTATAGATATGAATATCCAACAACAGTAATTCTACGAATATATATTTTTCGAATCAGTAATTCAATTTGAATTATTAAACATGCACTAACTGCGAATAATCAACAATAAATTCTTGGACGTGGTATAATTAACAATAATTAACCACTATAATAATTGAATGAATATAACTCAAGGCTGAGTTAGGAAACTTGCCTTCTGCGTTGATTACAGCTACATAATAAACTTATTTGTGTTTGAAAGACCTATAACTAATAATATCGGTCTCACAATTAGCACAATATTTCATAACACATAACACTGTAATTCACAGTCAAACTTTTCCTAGACACATTACCACATAGCCACATCAGTGTTTATAACCTATATAAACACTTATCAAGTCTAACTAGTTCGGTCTAGTTTGACTTCGGTCTATTCTCGACGTTTTGGTCACCCTATCCGACAATTAACACTTATATTGTCAACTAAACTCAATCCCTAAGCTTCAATATTATTTTAGATAAGTCAACTATCATTAATAATATTTTTTCGAAAGCTTTTAATAATTTATCAAACAATTATTATATGTTATAATAATTTTTCAAACATCGAAATCATTTTTAAATGATTTAATTATCAATTAATCTTATCATCATTAATATTTAATAATATAAAATATTAATAACAAACTTGTCAAAATATTAAAGTTATTATTAATAACTTAAAATATTTTTAAATCATCAATATTCTACTTAAATGATTTTTAAAATATTTAAAATAATTTTTAAATCATCACCATTAATATCTCAATATTAATGAAATTATTATCCAAATATTAAAGGTCATTAATTATAACTTAAAATATTTTTAAATCATTTTTCTCATTTTAAATCAATAAAACATTTTTAATTTATTTATTTAATATAATAATTAAATAAATCTAATATCATTAATATTAATTTATTAATGAGAATTCTCCAAAAATATTGAAAATAATATTTTATAATTTAAAATATTTTCTAACACTTTATTCTTATTTAAAATGATTTTAAATCAATAAAAATCATTTTATCTTATCTATTTAATTTAATAATTAAATAAATCTAATATCATTAATATTAAATTATTAATGAAAATTCTCTAAAAAATTAAAAGTTATATTTTATAACTCAAAATATTTTTAAATACATTATTCTTATTTAAAATGTTTTTCATAATATTAAATCATTTTTCTCTAATTTATTTAATACACTAATTAAATAAATTAAATACCTTTAATATTCAAATAATTATAAATATTAAAGAAAAATATTCTAATTGGTCAAAAAATATTTTTCATAATTTAAAATAATTTTTAAAACTATTTTTAATAATTTTTATAATTTATTTCTATTTTTAAATAATTTTCGAAAAATCAAAAAATAAATATTAATAAAAATCGTCGCCATAGGTCTTTAGCGACAAAAAGCATCGCTGTTGGTGTTCTCGAGTTCAAGAACACTAACAGCCGGCAGTATCAAGAGGTCAACTTTGACCGTTAATAAATCTTAATACAAAATGTGTCTGGGCAATTTCTCACCATGATCTTGTAGTCAGTACACCACACTACATCAAACTACCAATATATAAGTCATATATCAACATATCATGAAGATATGAACTTGTAAACATACTGTCAGACATTACCTGGGTTTCTCGAAAAACCCAGAACTTCGACTAGTCACTTTCCAGTACAAATTAATCTAGGTTCTTATCATTGGTTTGGTGGTTTTATGATTCATACCTGTAGTATTCATGACAAGGAAAAACGAGATGTCAAGATCTCAGTCCAAAAACAACAGATCCGTAATTTACCACTTGTTCAAAGTCTGTCAGAATCAATGCTCTTCTAGTTTTTGGAAAATCCCAGAAATGTAAAGCATGATCGGATGGTCAGGTTTGACCATTAATTACCGTCCATATGTTTATGATATAAGCGATTGTAAAGCATAAATCTATTTTCCACATAACCAGCTACATTTATGATACAACAACAACATCATAACACAAAAAAACTGACAGATCTGGAAGCTTGAAATCGTTGTCGACGCCCATTTGGCCTCTGTACCCAGGTTACCCAGTTTTACCATACATACACAGTCAGCGGTTTTGATGGAATTATATCTTCAAATCCATACATGAAATGGTACTGATTCCACTTGCAGCTTAAAGACAACATAACAAGCTACCTATAACAACTTTAAAACATCAAAAACCATAAACATATCTAGATCTACGGCTACTGACATTTCTTGTCAGACCATGATTCAAACTCAAGAACAGTTTGTGAAAAACTCAACTTTTTCCCACTTTGATGTTATGGATATATGTTATATCAACATAGATAATCATAAAACATCATCTAGCAAATATCTAAACACAAACACATATTTTTTTCTTAGCAACTTGGATCACAAATAAAATTAGGTTTATACCTTTTAGCTTCAAATCCTTGATCTTAATCTTTCTAATTGATCTTGGTTGATCAATGGTTGTTTAAGTGACTGGTCTACTTGATAAATTCGGAGGTTTTTGTGTGAGGGGGAGTTGGTAAGAGCTTGGTTGAAAAATAAGCAAAATGTAGTAACTTTCTCTCTCCCAAATCTATATATATCAAGATATATTGCTAGATCATATGCTAGATGTCAATTGAAGGCTGATTGCTGAGTTTTTTAGAAGTCACAAGGTCAATGTAGTGGTTCAACAACTAAAGTTGCTAGCAAAAATTACAAGTTACATAATAAAATACACCTAAAAGGGCATTTTGGTTATTTATAAATAAATTAAATGGCATACTAGACATTTTCACAAACCGTTAGGGTCTAACCCTTAGGTTTTAAAAACTCAAATTCTAGAATTTTCTAATTAGGGTTTAAAAATAGAAAATTAAAAATTTCAAAAATGTAATTAGGGTTTTAAATAGAAATTAATATTTCTAAAGTATAATTAGGATTTCCTAATTATATTAACACATACTAATCACTTTAGGCTTGCTAATTAGGATTAGGATTTCTTAATTAGGGTTTAGGAATCCCAAATATGAAATTAGGGTTTCTCAACTTTCGATTAGCGTTTCTAACTGCGCGTTAGGTTATCTAATCCTGAGATTAGGGTTTCTAATCTCTTATTAGGGTTTATTAATTTTAAACCTTATCCGATCAATCAATGATCAAAATTCTAAACAGTACAAACACGTACTTATCAATATAATTATTTTAATTATATTTTCTATCGAATCCCTATCCGAGCTTAGGGTTAGGGTGTTTTTTAAAGCTGTTAAGCACCACTAAACTCTAAATTTATTAGTCAATACACAAATTGACCTTCTCGAGACTCGTATCACAGATACTTGTCACAAAATTGATAATCAATATTAATATTAATTAAAAAAAATTATTCGTAAAATTTTAAATATTTGAAATCCCGGGTTATCACATTCATTAGGGTTCGGTGGTTTGATTATGCGGAGGAAAGGTGTTAGGCACCCCCCGACATCCGTGTTACCACGATGACCGCCACTTTTCAAGATACTGTTATGTGAATGTGTGTGCATGGGTCAATGTGCTATTTATGTGGAAGTAGTGTGAGGCCTTGTTCGCACCTATATACACAGGGTTTGAATTTATGTAAAAATTCAGTTTTAAACAAGATATGGCAGTGATGTTTTGTAAGAAAAAGGTTTTTCAAACCCATGTACTCAATAGTAATTGAGACCTTTTAACCTTCCATTCTTTTTATTAATTGTTCGGCTTCATTGCTTTTAATTTTTTGAGATGCGAAGCATCTTTGACAAAAATAATGTACAAAGCAGTGCCGAACTCCTCGTGGGCTTGAAAACTATCTGAGAAAATCCAGACACCGTGAATAAATTTAGAAGCTACTTACAGCTAAAAATGCCCATTACGGGAACTGAATCTAGATCTAGTAGACTGAATCTATGATCACATGATTCTTAGGCTCACATGATGTCGCAATTGATATGAAAGCAGTAAGCAGTTATATATATATATAAAAGCTATAAATATATATATACAGACATGATCAGGCACCACGAAACACCTCCATGGGGGATCAGAAATGGAAATAAAGTTGTAAAAAGAAATCAAACGGCACGAAGTAGACTCCAGGCGGGATGAAATGTAAAGAAAGCTATAAAAACTATCAACCATCGTGAAATGAATTCCAGGCAGGACGAAATGTAAATATATATATATTTAAAAGCGATAAACGCACCGGATGTAAAATCCAGGCTCATCAGACAAAGTCCGACAATAGTTGATATATATATATATATATATATATATATATATTAAAGCAGTAAACGCTACGGATATAAAATCCAGGCTCATCGAACAAAGTTCGACACATAGTTCATATATATACAAAAGCAAGTAAATGCTCCAGACTTAAGTTTAGGCTCAATCGAGGCATAACTTCGATAATGTTAGTCCATATATAAATATATATATATATATATATATATATATATATATATATATATATATATATATATATATATATATAAAAATGAAACCACGGACCGAAGTTCGGGCATACACACACAACACAACTCTCAACGTGAAGAATGGTGTGTGCAAAGATGAAGAGAAAGGCTTTAAGGTATGTAAGAAGGCCTATAGTGGGTTTCTAAACAAGACTTCTATAACTTTAAATGGATGAACACTCGGCTCTCACCGGTACAAATAGTAGCTATATGTGAGTTCACAAGTGTTTAAAATAAGAAAGCACTCAATTTAGGGTGTGTACAGAGAAAAATTAACAGGGCTTCCTTGCCTTTTACTCTTACAAAATGGCCACCCCAATCCCTCTATTTATAGAGGGGGATCCATGAGATGTACCTACATTGCCCGGGGTGCCCCAGCTTCATGTGTCCCGGTAGTGTCAAGTACATGCACGCATGCACTGTGATGTCTGCTTGAACTTTCAGAATTTCAATCCGGGCATCCGACTGAGGTATGTAAGACCTATTTTGGACCGATGTTGTCGAGAGTTACGTAATAACATGTAAGACCTATGTTGTCTATCTGTTGCCCTGCGTAATAGTCACTCGGGATTGTACCTCCTTGGTTCTTGTAGGACATTGTTATGTAGAAATGTATGTATGAGATGTTGAGATAATGCGATGCGGCGTCAAGGTGGCAAGATGATGACTTTGCCCCTCACCGGGGTTATCTCCGATTTGGGCTGATAAAGCAGACGTTACTCAGGGTTATCTCTGAGATTGGACTGCTGCAAGGTCCTCAGTGTCATCTCTGAGGTGTGCATGTCTTCCCGGTGTTATCTCCAGGTCTTGTACTGAGTGCCTCGGTGTGAGTACAGAGGTTGAAGTTGATTGCATGCATTTGAACCAAGCATTTTCGGGGTTATCTCCGGAACTGCAACTGCATTCCTTGGGTTTATCTCCAAGGTTGGAACTGCTACTCCCAGTGTTATTTCTAGGATTGAGACTGAATATCTCGGGGTTATCTCCGAGATGAATCGGCCTTCTCCGGTGGAATTTCCGGTATTTGAACTGTATGCCTATGGGTTATCTCCAAGGTTGGGCCCGATACTCCCGAAGGTGTGTTCGGGGTTGAGACCCGAACTTCCGATAGTATCCGAATCGGATATGAGTATTTGTCTTCGAGGTTATCTTTGAAAGACAAATTTTCCCTCCTGCAATGTCAGTGACAGGTGTGCAGAAAATTTCGAGTGTCTACAAAAACATGACCTGTAATATTATAAATGATGTGGTAAAAGTCCTCATTGGCCGGTAGTGCATTGATGGACAGTTGTTGGCATGATCATGACCATTGGTGATAACAAGAATATCCTTGGCCCATAGTGCATGGATAATTCGTGGATGTGATACTAACGAATATCTTGGCCCGTTGTGCATGGATAATTCGTGGATGTGATACTAATGAATATCATTGGCTCGTAGTGTAGGGAAAATTTGGTAATGTGGACTATTTATTGAGCTAAGTCTCAACGATAAAATTGATGATAAACTTTTTAAATCATAGAAGATAGAAGATATCATGCTTACTGACTCTTCTAATGGATTGCTTGTTCCAATGTAGTTAAACTTGTTGTTTATTGTATTCTATCTATTTAACATTGTTGAAGGCTAACGCTAATTTATTCTGCATTATTTTATTCATAATATTTCTTATTGGGCTAGTTGAGCTCACCCTTTTGCTTTCATTGTTCTCTTTAGGAAATGAGAACGTAGCCGGGACGAGTCAGTGAATGGATTGATGGTCCAGGATAGGTGACTATAGTAGTCCTCACTATTCTATGAAATAGTGTGATAGTAAATATAATAAGAACTCCATTTGAGTTTGGATATTGTCTATGAGATAATATTCATGTAAAAACTCTCAGCTACGTTTTTGTCATATTGTATAAATGAAGTTTGTATTTAAATTTTGTACCATGTATTTGGCGACTCAAAATGGGTGATGTGTACCTATTTTGTGGGCGTCACAATAGGCCAGGAAGTTCTTCAGGGAATACGTCAGGAAATTTATTAACAATAGAAATATCATTCAAATCTGACATATTTTTGTTTAAATCTGTGACATGGGCTAAGAAAGCTTAACATCCGTTTTTCAATAAACGGATGACTTTATGGCTTGATATGACAGTGATTGACTTTATGGCTTGATATGACAGTGATTGACTTTAGTGGTTTGGTTGCTTGAAGTCGCATACTAGGTTGGTTAGGAATATGAAAGCTAACAACCTTACGAAAACAATCAATTTTAACATTATGATTAGTTAACCAATCAATCCCTAAAATCATATCAAATGCAAGTATTTTCAAAGAGATAAGATCGACATTGTTAGTTCTCAGAGGGCACACAATAGATCTAGAAAGGGGGGGTTGAATAGATCCTTTTTAATTTGAAAAATCTTTTCCATTTTAGTTTACATTGCTAAGTAAATAGCAGATGACAAACTTAAGAATTATTTCAAACACAACGGAATAAGTTAAGGCTCCCCTTCATAGATGTGATGTTGACCATTTGTCTAGAGTTAGTTTAGATGTGAGTAGTTATCATGTTAATAGCAGTTATAACAGTTATAATGTAAATGACAAAATATAAAATGTATTTTCCCGAAATCCGGTCTATCTTCCCACCCGGATTTCGTACGTCACGAGTACATCATTCATCCAACATACATCATTATATACTGAAATATAACAACATACACTCTCAAATCCCAAGTTTTAAAAACCTTATAACCTTTTTTCATTACAAATAATGATAAATACATTATTCATTTCATCATACAAGAGTGAATTTTATCCGCCACCAAGGATACATAACAATTCCTTAAACTAGTCTATAGTTCAACTTCATCTTTTTATATTACAAGTCTTCACTTGATTTTCTTTCTCATTCACATTCTAAATGGCACTTCATCTGGATACCGTCAGCTTGATCTTTACGCGATCCTTAAGTTCTTTTAACCTCGTCCGCTGAAAATGTTTTTCATTTAAAGCAAGTGTGAGCATTCAATTGCTCATCAAGTCATAACAGTTGAACACATAACTTCAAGAGTTTAAACGTTCCTTTAGAACTTTGATAATCGAACAAAGGTTATGAAGTAACTTGAATAATAGGAATAGTCTTGATTCCTATCATCTTAAAACATCAGTCACTTTCACTTTGAAATAATTTCATTCCTCTACCTTTTTCATATACATCATGTCTGGCTAGAATCATTAGCACAGACTTAACAATAACGGTTCATGTATAAACAGAACATACTTGTATTGAACAGCTCAATCAAAGAATAGTTCATATCATAGAAACACCAAAGTGTTCACATTGTGGCTCAAGGCCTCATACGTTCTACCACCTTGTACAAATATCGCACATTCACACATAGATAGAACTTCTCAAGTTCAACATCTGATAAGTTTAAGAAACTAGCATTCATTTAGAATATGAATGAGGTTAGGAAACTTGCCTTATGCACAGCTACAACTTACACTGAACTGCTCATTCTAATTCCTATAGAACACATAAGGAGAAAACATAAACACCAATTAGTCATATATTGAACTTACACATTGGTTTACTTAACTTTATTTCTTAGGTCCGCATTCTTGCAATATAAATTTACGCGACTAACTTTCTTTACCAGTTTACGGCTTCATGACATACGGAGATGTCTTACTCAAAATGTTCATCATCTTTGATGATTTGCATTCTTATCTTCATCTTATAACTTTTCTAGGACTCAGCACACATCGCTTCTCTGCTAGTAGTCCATATGGTACTCTGAGTGGTTTCCCACAAACAACCAACAAATAAGTTCCCGTCTCATCTACACTGCCATCACAGTGAGTTAGATCGGTTGCTAATTTCGTATATACCTTCTCTCTCTGAAGTAATTGTTTAGCCCAACTCCCATGTGTCAACCATCAAAGGTTACGATTGTACCACAACCTAAACTTATCGTAACTTATCCGAACCATTAAACTTAATGTTCGTTAAATCAATTTCTTATTCCTTACGGCTTTCTGGCAACTAAATGCCATACCTCAGGATTCATTCCTTATCGACTCACATTCGGCTTTCATTAATCTTATTACCATTAATTTATTACGGCTTTCTTGATAATTCATATCTTATTAATACTTTTGTTATCCATTACATGAACCCCATGTTAATTACTCCTTCTTAGTGTCGAAGCCATACTGATCGTTGTATGCTAAGAACGATCATTCATCGCAACATCGTTGCGTTCAGAGCATCTAAACGCTTTACACTTATCTTTCACTATCGTGACATAACATCAAAATGTTATTCATTACCCTCGTCTCTCAACATCTAAGGAATCACAACCATAACAATCCCTCACGTTCATTCATCGCGACTACGGTCCCTTGACATCTGTTACGTAACCCGCGTTTATATTCTTTGTCTTTTAATCTCGTTTAATCTTTCCGTTCAACCTTCATTTAAGGTTTAATTCACTTGTTTAAGTGTTACATTAGTTGGACATTATGTTCTTTATCTTCCCTTTTGTTTTCCCCAAAAGCTGAACAGTTAAAAGCTCATATCTTCGGCGTGAGCTTATGTCACCTTCTTCCTCGGTCTGGCACTGCGGTGCTAAGCCCCTCTTTCTTTCTCGCGCTGTGGCATCACTCGTCAATAGCTGATGGCTCGATCTCACGATGCGGTGCCGCCTCCCAAGGCTCAGCTGGCGCTGCGGCACCGAACATAAAACCTAGAAAATTTTCTAAGTCTTGGATCAAGTTTGAGACGTGTACTTTACGATCTCGTATCTTCTTCATTATAACTCAGAACGAGGTCGTTCCAAATCCATTCTCTTCCTTATCTTACGTACTTCAATATCCCTTAGACAAAACTTCATTCTGAATCCATTAACATACCATTCAGTTGGCTTGATCTTCACCCTTTGTTCATTTTTACGCTTTTAACGTTCTTTGTTCGTTTATCCGTAATTCGATCATCCGAACTAGGAACTCGATCGTTCTTGAGTCCATGACTCACATTTTCTACGTTCTCTTACTTTCTTATGAAACCCTACACCTTCGGGTAAATTTACTAACTTTCTAATTCTTATTCGTCTTTTATGAAATTTTCTCCATAACTTCGTTATAGCTAAGTTTTAATCTGTTCTTCATGAATGTTTTTACCTTTCCTAACCAAGAAATAAGCATTTAACTTATACGCGATGGTTTTAAACTTCTACATCAACAACAATTATCCTACGATGGTTTTAAATTTGTCCATCAAAAACGTTCTTTATGTTCTTCGCGTGTTCTTCGGGTTCTTCGTTCGTTCTTCATTTTAATCAATATTTTGGATTACGATTTCACTTTTTATTGGAATTTGATTTTATAGAACATCATTCCTTACTTATTTCACATACTCATTCATATAATCCACTCGGATCGTTCTAATTCATTACGAATCTTATACTTCCTTAAAAAATTTATACAATAAACTTCTAATTCTGATTTCTTCGTGTTCTTACGATTTCAACCATATGAAATCATCTCTAACATCATCTACTTCTTATCTTCATTAAGTTATGTTTTTAAACATAGAAACTTAAAGAAAATTTATAAGAGACTAGGTTTCAGATTACCGTTCTCCTTTAATTTTCTTCCGTCGGATAAAGTTTGCACACGAACAAGCTTTTCTTCCTCATCTTTCCTCCCATCTAAACTTTCTCTCTCTCTCAAGTGTTATAGGATTTTCCAAATCCAAAACAAATGAATTTAGCTTCCTATTTATAGATTTTCAAAGCTAGGGGCAAAATAGTCATTTCGGCGCCCAAACCTCCTTACTATTCAAGTCTTAAGCACTAAGTTTACTTGGCCTCCTCATTTACTTAGCCATTAAGTCTACTTAGCCATTAAGTTTACTTAGCCCTTAAGTTTACTTACTCATCACTTATAAGCACTTTACTTAGCCATTAAGCATAAGCACTTTACTGAGCTATTAAGTTTAGTTAGTCATTACTTAACTTATCCTTTACTTAGCCATTAAGACTAATCGTATTCTACGTATCTCATTCTCATATTCTCTTCATATATATTTCATACGATATTCGTATTATATGTCATAATAATCTTCATACTATACTCGTATAATAACTAGTATTACACTCGTATTTCTTACGCATAATAACCCTAATTATTTTACGAAATCATTAAATTCTCAGAACTCACTTTTCCTAACCCTTAGGTTTTAAGTCCGCAGGCGAAAACTTTGTTTTTGCCATAACTAAAATATTATTGAATATTCCATTACGTCTTAGAATTCTATCATTACGCATTTCTCAGAAATTAAAACTCAATCTCCGAACAGAAACGAATGAATAGTGCATATTTCATCTTTTTCCCCGAAAATATTTTTGTTCCCGAAATTTTTTTATTTTCGTCTTGAAAATTCTTACTCGTTCAATCTAGCTCGTAGCCAGAATCCTCCCGACTTATAATCATCCTATGTTCTAGAACGATTAATAAACACATAACACATAATATTATTAATAAAATTCCCTTTATTAATAACTAATTATTTAAACTTAAATTCTGGACAACCCTAATTTTCGGGTCGTCACATAAAAGACACAAGGGATTTTAAGTTGTTCAGAGACTCAAGCTCGTAATCCACTCTTCTGCTTCAACGAGCAGGGATTCCACTAAGGAAGTCTTTACACCACTGAATCACTAGGATTCCTTTAAGGCCAATAGCCTTGGAACTTTAGTTCACTAAGAACTCTTCAAGTCCAGCCGACTTGGAACTCCAGTTCACTAAGAACTCTTTAAGGCCTGCAGCCTTGACACTCAGTTTAGTCCCTTGGACAAGGACCCTTCTGGCCCTGGCTTCTTGTTTGTTGTTGTTGTTGTTGTTGGTGCTGAGCTGCCAAGATGACTTTAAGCTTGTTCATCCTTGATTCTTGGCAGCTTGTTGTGATCATCTTTAGATTCTACATTGAGACTGGATCACCATTGGACATACTGCTAAGTTGTTCATGATACTTGATCTCTTTGAGTACTTAGCAGTTTGTCACTTCTTCCTTAGTGCAGTTGATCTTGTGGTTGGTCCTTTTCTGATCTTAGCTTGCACTTCTTCACCACATAAGGTTTGCTAAGTCTTTGCATCTTTGGAAGACTTCATCTGGCACTTAGCATCCTCTAAGCCTTGGTTTCCTTGTGTACAAATTTGGTTCTGTATCTGTTATACTTTAGCTCTTGGTGGTTCGTGGTGATTCATAGACTAACTCTTGGAATCTTCTTTCTGATCTGCCAATTCTTGAATGTTATTAACTTGGCCTTCTCGGCTCTCAACTTGGCTTCCATTCTTAATGGAATTCTCATTGTTGTTGAGTGAAGCCTTTTTCAATTAAAGTTATTCTCTTAACTTACTTCACTTCTACTTTCGTAGTCTCACTGCCACTGAGACATTTTCTATTTAGCTCTGTAGAACTCGTAGAGTCAACAACCTTACTTTAACCAACCACTTCTCTTGTTGAGCTTCTGCTGTTAAATAACCTTGCATAAGCTTCCCGTTGGATTATAGCCATTGGGAGTTATTTAAATTGATTTGCAGATCTCAAGTTATTTGATGCAGACTGTATATGTGACATGACAACCCCTTTTTCACTTTTATGACACTGCAGTCTACTATTTCACCTACCCCATCAGAATTGTCACTTTAGTGTGTCAGGCAGGTAGTCACCTTTATTTCTTCTTTCTGGTTCTTCGATTAGAACATCACAAGTTTTCCTTCTGCATCGATGCTTTCTGTGATGCCCCCAAATCCGGGTATCTTCCAACCCGACATATGGTGCTACACGGTGCTACAGTTCACACATACATTCAATTGAAATTCCTCAAAAGAACAAATATTATAAAACAATATTACAAATTCCCCAGGTTCTTAATAACAATTACATTTGTTCTTGTCATAATATCAAATATTAATATCATTCACCTATACTATTAAATAAGTAATCTATAGTTTCGCCTTAGCCTTCCCTTTATCCTTGCCAGATCCTTCGGTCCATTCGGTCTTAGCTGCATTCATATGGTTAAAGCAAGAGTGAGCATAACTAGCTCAGCAAGTATGACAATTCAAATAAATAGCATGCTTGAAACATATGAATCGTATATCTTCAATAACTGAACAATAGTTATAAAGTACTATCAATAATTCAAAATAACACTTCACTTTTGTTTAAAATGTTTCACAATGAATAATATTCAGTAAAACATTAATTTCGGGCCAAGACCATGAGCATTTCATATTTTCTTTGAAAAGGACAACCCGACACTAAGTCTGTAAGTCCGACATATCTTACGAGCACGTCTAGGTTGATCAACACTACATTCTTTAAACGTATATACGTTTAAGTTGTGGAAACCTCACGTGCTTGTCATTTGACGACAAAACATGATATTGATTTGTTCATAACCTCACGTCTAGGTTGTAATTCCTGCATAACCTCGTTACTTATGATTTGTTCATCGTTTCAAATGGATTATTTCCATCATATTGACATCTCAAAATACATATTACATCAACTTATTTACATGATATTTTATTACTTGTTCTTCATGAGTGTATAACTTATAAAAGTATAAACTACATACAATTTCATTTCTCATGACTTATAATAGTTTAAGTCTTCTAACCACCATTCTCACATCTCCTTATCATACAATCTTATTAAGGTAAACATATGACAATTTCATATATGTTCTTTATAAGTTCATAACTTATTTAAGTTTGAATTACTTATTCATAACTTATTACGGCTTAAGTCCATTGATTATTCATTCTTATCATTTCTTAGCAAACATGTCTATTAATCCATACTTCTATTATCAACCTACAATGGTAGAGATGGGAGATTAATGACAAATGATTCTTACCCTTGAAGATCACTTGAATCTGTCTTATTCTTACTTCTTGCTTCAAAGTCTAACTTTTCCTAACTTATTATCTCTAACAATTAAGCACTTTACAAGTTGAAAGTTGTTGGATGAAATGAACAACCAACAAATGAAATCTAAGCTCTCTATTTATAGAAATTTCTAGGTTAGGGTAGCTTAGTCAATAAACCACTTCCACCTCCTTACTATTCATTACTTCACAATTAAGTTAACTTGCTCAATACTTCCTTTGCTTGGCCATTACACTCTTTTCTTGGTCACCAAGATTAACCATATGATCATGGGTTGCCCCATGGGTCACCCTAACCCATTGGATTAATAGTTTGGGCTTTAGGTTTAATTAGCTTACTTATGATTTGGGCTTGGATTAATCCACATTAGATTATACATTACAACCATTTAGGCTTTAACATTGATTAGCATTGGGCTTTATTATTATCCCAATTGGACCTTACAACTTCTTACCAAATCCTACAAGTCCATTCATTTGGCTTAAAGCCTTAGTACGTATACTTTACGTATAATTCTCGTATTCTCACTCGTATACTTATTCAACATATACAACATACCATCCTTCGTACATGTTCGTATAATACTTCGTATCATACTCGTATTCTTTACCTCATATAATACATACAAATCATGCGATCATTACTTTAACTTCTTAACGCTTTATTTTCCCTAACGTTCTCAAATTAAGTATGCAGGCAAAAAATAACGTTTTCCATACTCGAATTATTATTACATAATCCATCTCACCTTGGTATTCTATCATTACGTATTTCTTGGAAGTTCAAAAATAATTCCCAAGCAGAAATCGATGAATAGTGTTTTTCAGAAAATTTCTCGAAAAGCTTTTATTTTTGTCTTAGAAATTCAAACACTTTAATTCCTTCACGTAGTCAAAATACTACGACTTTCCAACGTTTCTAGGTTATAGAATGACATTCATCTTACTAACACATAATAATAACAAATACTATAATTTTATTCATTATTTAATTAAATAAAATTATTTTACATTAGATCTGAATTTCTCGGTCGTTACACTTTCAATATCCAACGTTTGAATGTCAGTCTTTGCATTGAGACATTTCCAAGGCTTCAATACTCAGATGACTGAACTCTACGATTCTGATGCAGATGACATTGAACTTGATCGTAGTTAGTTTGTTTAATATTTCTCGTTGACTAATTGAGACAACACTACGATTCTGAGAGTGTTCTTTTGATTTACAATGTAGAACCTCTCTTACTCCACTCGTGCAGTGCTTCATCACTTCTGCTCGCTTTGACTTACATTGGGTACTAACACTCTTCTGATTACTCTGGCCTTCTTTAACTTCAAGACTTATCAAATTTGGCATGCTTAGTCTCATTCTCCGTGTGATCTCCAGTTCACATATCATCAATGGTCTGACCCATGTTTAATCTTCTATGTCTATTTTGTATAGGTTGGCCAGTGTCTCCATTATAGACCCCATCAATTTCTACTTCTATCTTAGAAAGCACTACGACTTTTGTTTATCTTGACTGCTACTGCATTGCTGACTTCCTTTAGTCATTCATATCATCTGAAGTCTTCTTACTATTGTTTGTGGAAGACTTCCCTTAAATGGCTTCACTACTCAATCAGGATGCTGATTGAATTTGTACTTCGAT
This sequence comes from Panax ginseng, assembly GCA_020205605.1. Classification (NCBI taxonomy): domain Eukaryota; kingdom Viridiplantae; phylum Streptophyta; class Magnoliopsida; order Apiales; family Araliaceae; genus Panax; species Panax ginseng. The sequence continues at coordinate 21,793,696 of CM035143.1, forward strand.
ATTTTGTTTGCTTGATAGCCATTAGGTGAATGCTCTCTGGCTTCATTAAGGTAGATTTCATCTCTATAGTTCTGTCTAGAGGCTTCATTCTTTAGATGCTTTGGGAGTGCTCATGTGACGCCCCCAAAATTAGGTATACATCACCAATCTTGGGTCGCCAGATACATGGTACATAATTCAAATACAACTTACTAATACAACTGTCGTGTACAATACGACAAAACATAAACTGTGAGTTTGAATACAAATATTATCTACTAGAGATTATATAAACTCAAAAGGAGTCTTCAATACAATTATTATCACACTATTTCACAGAATAGTGAGGACTACTAATGCTATCCTCTGGACCATCACTCCATTCCCCGACTCGTCCCAGCTATATTCTCATTTCACGAAGAGAATAAAGTGAAAGGAAGGGTGAGCTCAACTAGCCCAAGAAGAAATATTATGACTAAGATAATGCAGAATAAATTATCATTAGTCTCCAACAATGTTAAACTGATAAAATATAATAGACATCAAGTTTAACTACAGCGGAACAAGCAATCCATTAAACGATTGGTTTTTCATCACTGTTATCGCTGAGACTCAGCTTAATAAATATTCCACATCATCAAATCACCCCTGCACTATGGCCAAGGATATTCTTTAGTATCACGACCATGATTATCCATGCACTACGGGCCAAGAATATTTGTGTATTCATTAATGGTTATGATCATGCCAACAACTGTCCATCAATGCACTATGGGCCAATGAGGACTTTTACCACATCATTTGTAACATTATGGTCATGATTACCTTTGAATAATCCACGAATGTCATAATCATACCAAGTCCATCTATGCACTCTGTGAATTACAAATGACTTTCAACATAATATAAACATGAGGATGATGACAATGATATAAGAATTCAATAAAACAAGTTCAAGAATTAATTTGTCCAAGAACTACAAATGTCCAAATTATCAACATGATCTTTTGCTTTGTAGAGTAAAATTTAAGAATGATTAGAAGAATATTTCCATGAAAAGATCTTTGGATGAAGCGCAAATATCAAGGATATTCTACTAATTTCATTGAGTATAAAGTCAAAACTTTAACCAATCGAGTATAATAAAGAATGGAATAACAAAAGAAATCGCCATGCATGCGGTACCAGATGACAAAGTTATTCAAATGAATACTAAATAACGGAACGAAGTCGTGCAAAAATTACATGACCGATAAGATGTTCCAACAGAATAATAAATGCAGAATAATAAATGATGGAACCAGGTCCGGCGTATAGAACAGACAAGATATTCCAACAGAATAATAAAGACGAAATAATAAAAATGGAACCAGGTTCGACGTATAGCACATACAGGATATTTTGACAGAATAATAAAAACAGAATAATAGAAGAATGTCACCAAGTATAGGGTTGCCCGCGTATATAGGTTATTCCAACAGAACAATAAAGAAATGGAATAACAGAAGTTTTCTTCTTGAATAAGAAAGAATAACACCCCTTACCGTAAAATAATACTTGATATAAGAGTAGTGAAGTAGCAGAAAACTTTTCTTCTATCTCTCTATAGTCTCTCTCTATAGTTTCTCTCTCTAGAGTTCAGTGAATTCGTAAGAAAATAATGAAGGAATGAGCTTCTATTTATAGGAAAATGGAATGCATAGTAACTAATCCATGAACGGTCCAGATTGATTTACTTTAATCTGACAGTCCATATTTAAAGAAAAATCTTTTAAATAAAATATAATATATTCTATTTATATAAAAAGATTTTTACTATACAAACACTATCTTGAGCACTATGCAAATACTATGCATAATAAAATATAATATATTCTATTTATAGAATAACTTTAATAAAGTATTCATTTTATATAAAAGATTTTACTATGCAAAACACTATGCATAATAGAATATAATATATTCTATTTATAGAATAACTTTAATAAAGTATTACATTTTATATAAAAAGATGTTTCTATTTTATTACGTGAATAAAATAAAACTTCTAAATCAACAATAATTGAATCAAATAATGTGAGATACTATGCAGCAACTATTATAGCAATAATTGAACCAAACTGAGTGACTTCTCACATAAATATCAATAATCAATATCGTAGTGCTAGTATGCAACAACAGCGTATTCTTTCGTACTTTTACTAATGAGTAGTTCAACGATGTCAACGGTAAAACTTCCATAGTTATTTTCAATAAAATATTTTTTGTCGTTTTCTCGATCCGACAATATAATTCCGTTAGGGGTCCACCAATGATTGTCTTGTCGTCTGAATATTTCTTGTTTAAAACTAATATTCCCCAGCCAATCGAATATAATATGACAACTTGCATACTTTGCAAAATTTATAAATATTACCCACAACTATAACATTATCTCAAATTCACACCATAATATAAAAAAATTATTTCGAGAAAATTAATTCTTTATTCATAAAATCAGGGTTTTCACAATCTCCCCTCCTTATGGAATTTAAGCCCTCGAAATTTACGTGCGATACTGGTATGCTTAATGTATGAGGATACCTTGACTTCATTTCAGATTCTAACTCTTGAGGTATAACCCTTGAGTGTTGGATACGATTCTTCTTATCCAAGATTTTAACACGAGATCTCATACGTTAAATCATCCGCTATCTCGTCCGATTCTAAATTAATAATGTGGTTCGGGTCATCCACATATTTACGTAACATTGATATGTTAAAAACGTTATGAGCACACGACATACTTGGCGGTAAAACGAGTCTATAAGCTATAGTTCCTACTCAATCGAGGATTTCAAATTGGCCAATTAAATCGAGGGTTGAGATTTCCTCTCTTCAGCAACTCTTGCTTCTAGAATAACGCCCTCTTGAACCTTCTTCTTCACATTCATCAGATTCGGGTATGTAGCTTGAGCGTCTTTAACTTTATCGATTAAAGTTGATTTTACTCGTATATTCGTTATCTTCACGTGGGGTCCTTAGAGTCTTTAACTCTATCTTCATCATTTGCAAGTTATACGAAATGAGTCTTTATGTTAACAACATCGCACTTGTAAACGCATACGATCTTCTACTCAACACGTCAGCTACCATGTTCGCTCTTCCACGATGATATTGAATAGTACGATCGTAATCTTCAACAGCTCGAGTCAACGTCTTTGGCGCATGTTACGTTCATTTTAGTTGAAGAAATATTTTGAGGGTTTAAGAAATGGGTTTTGTACTGGTGTCAATACAAAATTCGATTTCACGCTCTGGGGTAGGCTAAGAAGTCTTCAGGAATACGTCAAGAGATTTATTAATGATAGAAATATCATTCAAAACTGTTACTCTCATCCAAGACTTGGATAGTACGTCACATTGATACCAACTGTGACTTTTATCCCTTAACCTAGATAGCACCTAACAATGATACCTATCAACTTGTCATCGTCATTCACGACGTCGCCTACAGAAAGTCTGGCTTCGGTACATTCCACACAAGGAAGTCATCTACAAAAGGATCGGGGCTCTTTACTTATGGCTTGATATGACAATGATTGAATTTAGTGGTTTGGTTGATTGAATTCACATAATAGGTTGGTTAGGAATATGAAATCTAACAACCTTACGAAAAACATGATGAGTAGTTAACCAATCGTTTAAAAAAAAACCATATCAAAGGCAAGTATTTTCAAAGAGATAAGATCGACGAATAACGTGAAAGTGTCGATTTGAATCAAACAAGATTTATAAGCGATTGGAGGTAACGGTTTTCTCCCAATGGAGTTTCGATGAGATAAATCAAAGTTTAACTTCTCCTAGAGTTAAGTACAAACATTGACCACAACTAGGTGAAATAAAAGAGTGAGTAGAACCCGGTATCTAACTTACGGTATAGACTTAAGTAAGAGCTTATGATTAACTTACCCGTGATAATTTTATTCAGGTTCCTCGTCACGAGAAAAAGAAAATGCTCTCTCTTAAACTCTGGCTTTGGCTTATGCAGGACATCCTTTGGCATCACTATCCCAATTTGACTTGACTTCACCATAAGACAAAATCCAACTTGGTGACCTTCTCTTCTCTAATTAAAACACGCTTTAGATTGTTGCGTCTGGTTTGAATGGATGTGTCCCTCGTGTCGCATTTGAAACATATCTGACCGATGGGCGTTCTTCTTCCTTTGAAGCGGGTCTTTGGTGCGAAGCGTCTTCACGTCATTGTTGAACATTCTCTTCTTAAAATGTCCATTCTTATTATCTTGGCCATGATTACCACCGAAATGGTTACCATTTTTGGCATGATAATATTCCCCACGATGGTTATCGTTGTTCCGATGATCTGCTTGCCACCGGTATGATTATTATCGTGTTGTTGGTCATTGTCTTTTGGTTGTGTTGACTCATTATCGCGCTCCAATAACTGAGCCCTATTCACAACATCTAAATATAAACAAAGTTTGTGAGAAATGAGGTATTGACGTATATCGGGTTTCAAACCTCGCGAAAACATTCGTGTCATTCGCTCCTCATTATCGACCAAATGGGATGCAAACCGGGATAACTCATGAACTTAGCCTCGTCTTCGCGACACGGTCCATATTGTTTTGCTCCGACTTGATGAATTCTACCTCCATGTGACGAATACTTTCAGGAAAGTACTTGTCGTTGAATAATTCTTAGAACTTCTCCCAAGACATCTTGAGTGCGTCAGGCTGGGTACGTTTTATAGATTCCCACCAATGATCTCCTTCTTCACGCAACATAAAGGTGGCGAATGGAACCGTTTGCTCCTCTGAGCATTCCAAGACATCAAATATCTTGCTAATCTGCTTTATCCATGTCTCCGCCTTAAGTGGTTCTGGTTTTCCCAAAAACTCCGGTGGTCCCAGCTCCTTGAATTGCTTAGCGGTGACCAACCGTGGGTTACCATTGTTTCCACCTGCATTATGGATAGGAGCTGCCTTCGCCTGTTATTTCATGAATTGCTCCTTACACTGCTTAGCGATGACCGTCCGAGAGTTATCAATATTTTTACCTGGATTTTGGACATGAGCTGCCTTCGTCTGTTGTTGCATGAATTGCATAAAGTCTCTGACCATCCCATCATTCACCATTTCATCGGTGTTATTGTTCATGAGGAGTATTGTCCTCTGGTTGCACATTATCCTGATTATTGATCTTTGGAAACTCAACGGTCTCCTGTGCTCCATTGATAATCTCAACATTCTCGGATGCCATTTTCAAACACTGCCACAAAACAAGGGTTAATTAACATATCACATATTATCCCTATACTTTGACCGACCAATTAAATAACAAATAAACTTAGGTAGGTCATACTAGCGAAGGAATTCCCCGTCTCTCCCCTCCTAGTTCTTATCTCAAATCTTAGCCAGGGATCATATCCATAAGCTTTGATACCAACTGTGACGCCCCCAAAATTAGGTATACATCACCCATCTTGGGTCGCCAGATACATGGTACATACTTCAAATACAACTTACTAATAGAACTGTCGTGTACAATACGACAAAACATAAACTGTGAGTTTGAATACAAATATTATCTACTAGAGATTATATAAACTCAAAAGGAGTCCTCATTACAATTATTATCACACTATTTCACAGAATAGTGAGGACTACTAATGCTATCGTCTGGACCATCACTCCGTTCCCCGACTCGTCCCAGCTATATTCTCATTTCCTAAAAAGAACAGTGAAAGAAAGGGTGAGCTCAACTAGCCTAGTAAGAAATATTATTACTAAGATAATGCAGAATAAATTATCATTAGTCTCCAACAATGTTAAACTGATAAAATATAATAGACATCAAGTTTAACTGCAGCGGAACAAGCAATCCATTAAAAGAGTCAAGTAGAAAATAAAATCTACTATCTTTTATGATTAAAAAGGTTTTTTTATCACTGTTATCACTGAGACTCGGCTTAATAATTATTCCACATCATCGAATCACCCCTACACTACGGCCAAGGATATTCTTTAGTATCACGACCACAATTATCCATGCACTACGGGCCAAGAATATTTTTGTATTCATTAATGGTCATGATCACACCAACAATCATTCATCAATGCACTACAGAGCCAATGAGGACTTTTACCACATCATTTGTAACATTACGGTCATGATTACACCGAATAATCCCTGGTCATAATCATGCCAAGTCCATCTATGCACTACAGGCCACAGATGACTTTCAACATAATATAAACATGAGGATGATGACAATGATATAAGAATTCAATAAAACAAGTTCAAGGATTAATTTGTCCAAAAACTACTAATGTCCAAATTGTCAACATGATACTTCTTTGTAGAGTAAAATTTAAGAATGATCAGAAGAATATTTCCATGAAAAGATACTAGATGAAGCGCAAATATCAAGGATATTCTACTAATTTCATGGAGTATAGAAGTCAAAACTTTAACCAACTGAGTATAATAAAGAATGGAATAACAAAAGAAATCACCATGCATGCGGTACTTCGCATAGATAGGTTATTCCAACAGAATACTAAATAACGGAACCAGGTCAGGCGAAATTTGCACCGACAAGATGTTCCAACAGAATAATAAATGCGAAATAATAAATGTTGGAACCAGTCCGGCGTATAGCACAGACAGGATATTCCGACAGAATAATAAAAACGGAATAATAAAAATGGAACCAGGTTCGACGTATAACACATACAGGATATTTTGACAGAATAATAAAGACAGAATAATAGAAGAATGTCACCAAGTATAGGGTAGCCTGCGTATAATTCCAACAGAAAAATAAAGAAATGGAATAACAGAAGTTCTCTTCTTGAATAAGAAAGAATAATACCCCTTATGGTAAAATAATACTTGATATAAGAGTAGTGAAGTAGCAGAAAACTTTTCTTCTATCTCTCTATAGTCTCTCTCTTGAGTTCAGTGAATTCGTAAGAAAATAATGAAGGAATGAGCTTCTATTTATAGGAAAATGGAATGCATAGTAACTAATCCATGAGCGGTCTGATTGATTTACTTTAATCGGCGACAAATATTATTTAAAGAAAAATCTTTTAAATAAAATATAATATATTCTATTTATATAAAAGATTTTTACTATGCAAACACTATCTTATTAACTATACAAACACTATGCATAATAAAATATAATATATTCTATTTATAGAATAACTTTAATAAAGTATTACATTTTATATAAAAAAGATTTTACTATGCAAAACACTATGCATAATAGAATATAATATATTCTATTTATAGAATAACTTTAATAAAGTATTACATTTTTATATAAAAAGATGTTTCTATTTTATTACGTGAATAAAATAAAACTTCTAAATCAACAATAATTGAATCAAATAATGTGAGATACTATGCAAAGAACTATTATAGCAATAATTGAACCAAACCGAAAGTGACTTCTCACATAAATATCAATAATCAATACCGTATTACTACTATGGAACAACGCGTATTCAGTACTTTTACTAATGAGTAGTTCAACAAAGATCAACGGTAAAACTTCCGCCGTTATTTTCAATAAAATATTTTTGTCGCTTTCAATCCGACAATAATAATTCCGCTAGGGGTCCACCAATGATTGTGTCGTCGTACGAATATTTCTTGTTTAAAACTAATATTCCCCGACCAATCGAATATAATATGACAACTTGCATACTTTGCAAAATTTATAAATATTACCCACAACTATAACATTATCTCAAATTCACACCATAATATAAAAAAATTATTTCGAGAAAATTAATTCTTTATTCATAAAATCTGGGGTTTCACAGCTCATGTGTTGAGAAACGTGTTGTCACTACAATTCTTCCTTGGCGTTGTGAGCATTGATAGGCTTTGTTGAAGACTTTGTTCTGCAGACTACGATCTAGCTTTGGTTCTGCAGATACTACGACTCCAAGTGTAGATTATACATCAGACTACGATTTCTGCCTTAACACTTGTTATTCTTGTCTGGTCTAGCTCGACTACGATTTCTGCCTCTGATATGATCGATAGATTCTACAACTTCACTTGTGATCTACGCTTCTTAACTTAGCTTGGCAGATGCTTGGATCTGCTCTATGATCCTAAGTGAGGCCCTCTAAGGCAGACTACGATCTATAGCCACTTTCTCGATACGCTACGATTCTGCCTTGGCTTCTGCAATCCCTCGGCTGGCTAGATGGACTACGATTCTGCCTTGATAGTCTCTGAGTCTTTTGTTTCTCTGGCGCCTTTCTAAGGCATGCGAAGATTTCGATGATCGTGCAAGCCTATCTATTACATCATATAAGATTAACCTATGTTGGGAGAGTGCATATTTTGATTTGATGTTTAAATGTAAATGCTCATGATTATTTGTAAAGTCCTTCAGGAATCTATGTACAAGGACTTAGTGATAGATCAAATTTGTTAGGTTGATCTAAGCTCTTAATATGTGTATCATTAAAAAGCAAATGAATGTATAGATAGATTTTAGAAATCAAAGATCATGATTAGATTGTTGATCTTGAGATGTAATAGATAGGCTTAGTGAGAAATTTGTTAGTGTATCAATGTGTATCATCAAATGATTATATAGAAGATCAAAGCCGAGATCTTGAGATGTAATAGCTCAAGAGATCGTAGGATCAAGTATCAAGATTATAGCACTGCCTTGAACTTCGAGGATCTTTGCCTTGAAATCGTAGAGTGGTCCCAATGTTTGTTTTATCCAACTTAGAGATCGTAGTGTGCTCTCGAAAACGTAGAGTTTACAACTCAAGAAAGCGAAGATCGTAGTGTGCAAGTATTTAAGAGAAATCGTAGTGCTCTCTGTTGATAGCATCATACCAAGCACCAAGGCAACAAATCACCACGATCTAAATCGTAGAGTATCATCTGCCTTGTGTTAGAAGCATCAAGCCTCACATTTTGTGTGGAGACAAACTCCAATAAATGAGGAATGGGTTCTAAATGTTGAAGTACTCACCAGTCCCAAAGGCATAAAAGATATCCTTAGTATGCAACAAAGAAGCGTATTGAAGAAGCTAAGGAAAGTACCATTGGTAAGGAGAAAAACACCTTTTCAGGTGTTAGGTGAAAAGCGATCTGTTTGTGTCGGTGGGCGAATGCAATTCGAAAGATGTGCGAAAAAAGTCTCCATCAAAGAACAGAAATGTCAAACACATTTAATTCTTCAACGGATGGATCCAACGGATAGTTTTCAAGATCACATATATGCAAATCAAGCGGATGAGAGAACTAAGCAAGCATTGAACAAAAAGCGTCACAAGAACTCTCAATGCTCAACTCTACGATCTTAGAAAAGAAAAGCTTGCTCAAATTTACTTAGTTCTTTTAGAACAAGTGCTTAAATAACAATGAGTAGCACCCATCAAGAACTCAACATCTACCAATCAAGCTGAAGAAAAGTTCCAAGTCGGAAGGACTTGAAAGAGTTCTAAGTGAATCGTAAAGAGCCAAGTCTGCTTTGGACTTGAAGAGTTCAAGAGTGAACTAAGAAGTTCTAGGCTGGCAGTCTAGAAGGAATCTAAGTGATTCGAGAAGTGTAAAAGACATCCTTAGTGGATTTCCTACTCGAGGAGTAGAAGAGTGGACTAGGAGCTTTAAGTGCTCTCTGAACCACTTAAAACATTATGTCTCTTACATTCTTACTATAATTGCTATATCTATATATAACTGCTATATCTGCCTCATTCTCATAAACTCACTATCTTAAGGGAGATTAAAACTAATATTAATTCCGCTAAAATTTTAATCATTATCTACTAACAAGTTAAAACGAAAAGATTTTTAAATATCTATTCAACCCCCCTCCTAGATAACTATTGTGCCTCCGGGAACTAACAATTGGTATCAAAGCAGGTTCTATTATACAACCTACAAAGCTTTAGTAGATCCAATGGCACACTTACCAAGTGAATCAAGAACTAGAGTAGGCATCAAGTCACCAATGTGCAACAAAGATAAATTTGTAAACTGGAAAGTTAGGATGCAAGCGTACATGGACTCAATAGATGAAGATCTATTTGAGGCTGCTTTGAAATGGGACCTATGTTCCAACAAAGCTTGCACCAACCACGAGATTTATCCAAACAATATAAAATCAAAGTCAAAGAGGTGGATAAATAATGAGAAGAGAGTTGTCGAACTCGACAAGAAGGCAAGAACATTTTGTTTCAATCATTAGAAGATGATCTATTTGAAAATGTGGTCAACAGCAAGACATCAAAGGAGGTTTGGGAAGTACTACTCATCATGCACGAAGGAACAGAAGAAGTAAAAGAAAACAAACAATTTCTCCTAACATAGCAATATAAAATATTCGCACATGTTCAAGGAGAGAATGTCAACGCCACCTACGAGAGATTCAACGTTACACTCAACTCTCTACGAGCATATAGAAAGATCTACCCAAACAAAGATCTAATCATAAAGTTCATGAGAGCCTTACCAAGCAGATGGGATGCCAAAACCACTGCTATTAGAGAGTCAAAGAATCTTCATGAGATGACAGTTCAACAACTATATGGCAATCTTCTGACATACGATGCTGGAGAGTGACTCAACGAAATGAAACCCTATCGGAAGGAAGAAAGAAGGATAAGGGTGTTGTTCTCAAAGCAACTAAAAGTGCATCCAAGGTCAACACTGAGATTGACTCGACTATGATGAAGACGATGATGAAGACTTTGCTATCTTGGTAAAAAAGACTAAGAAGGTTCAAATGCGTCGAGGCAAAACCGAACAAGCCAAAGAAGGTCATCTACTTCTACAACCGACGGAGCAAATGAATGATCTATGCTACAACTGCAAGAAGCCTGGCCACTTCATTGCCAACTGCAACAAACCTCTCAGAGAAGAACTAAAGAAGAAATCACATGCAAAGAAGGAATACAAAGGCAACAAAAGGCCTCAGAAGAGAGACAAAGGCCTGGTAGCTGGAGGATCGTGGAGTGATTCAGACAATGACTCCAATCCTGAATCTGGAGATGATGAAGAACCACAAATGGCTAATCTATGCCTAATGGCCAAACATGCAAAGGACAAACTAAACTCCAACATACATGAAGTAAGTCTCGATGAGGTATTTGACTTCAACTCTCCTGATGTAGACATTAATGATTTGAGAACTGCACTGCATGGCATAACAACTGATCTACATCAATACATGAAGTGGTTCAGAGTTTTGTCTAAGGATCATTCACTTCTTCAAGAGGAGAAAAAGAAAGTTCAAGAAGAGCTAGAAACAACTCTTCTAAGTACTAACCTTCTCTCCAAGCTTGAGGCTGAGAATGAGATCTTAAAACAAACTAATGAGCTCAATGCACAAAGAGAGTCCAATCTAACCTCTAAAATTGAGGAACTAGAAAAGACTATCTCTACATGGAACAAATCCTCATCATCCATGGACTCCCTGCTCTCTAGTCAGAGAAGTACATTTGACAGAACAGGCTTAGGCTTTGGGGAATCCACCTCAGAGCCATGTGTGGAAAAGACAAAGGAAACTAGCACTAGTAATGCCTCAAGTTTTAGTAGAAGCATTACCTTTGTGAAATCCTCACAGAAGGAAGAACCAGTCCAACCTTGTTCTACTGTTTCCATCCATACTCCAAGGAGTAAAGGATCTCATGCTGGCATGGGCTTCAGAAAAGAGAAGAGTAACCCATCCTCTACTCACCAACCTCTAAGGATCGTAGAGTTAAATAAAACCAACTCTACGAACCAACTAGGAAGGTATAGTAGAGGTAAGGTACACTCCTCACATTTCATGAGACCCAAGAACATATGGAAGTAGAAAAATTAGTTTAACAGAAGATTGACTAAAGAACCACAAAAGTCCAAATGGAGAATAAACTCTCACGCACACACAAGCATGTATCATACTAAGTGTTTTGTGTGTAATAGAGTTGGCCACAAAGATGCAAAGTGCTATTATAATTCAATGCATATGAGACTCAAGATCAAACAGATTTGGGTCCCCAAGGGCACTAACAAAGTAAGACCCATGAAAATATGGGTACCAAAATGAAGGTTCAATGTTATGATAGGAAAAAAGAGCTCCCACGATCACAACTTTGGTATCCGGACGGTGGATGCTCAAGACACATGATTTGGGAACAAAGCCTTTACTCTCTAACTACATAGAGAATGAGGGTCCCTCAGTCATCTTTGGAGACAACGGCTCGGGCAAGACAAGAGGATATGGCTCTGCTGGTAATGGTGCAATGTCTTTCAGCAAAGTGGCATATGTGGAAGGTCTCCAACACAACCTTCTAAGCATTAGCCAACTCTGCGACAAGGGTCATCAAGTAACATTCCTCAACAACCAGTGTCAAGTCAGAGATTTGAAGACATCTGTTGTAAAGCTAACCGGGACAAGAGAAGGAAATGTCTACACAGTGAATCTTGGTTAACCAAGCTCAGACGAGACAATATTCTTTTTGGTAAAAGCATCTAAAGAAATGAGCTGGCTATAGCATAGACGGTTGTCCAACTTAAACTTCAAAAGCATGTCCAAATTGGCATCAAAAGATCTCGTTGCAGACCTACCCAAGTTCAACTTTGTTAAAGAAAGGCCATGCAATGCCTGTCAGCTTGGAAAGCAAACTAGAAGCTCATTCAATAGCAAAACTGCCAACTCAATCGACAAACCCTTGCAGTTTATTCACATGGATCTATTTAGGTCAATTCCAACAACAAGTCTTGGAGGGAAAAGGTACTCACTAGTTATAGTCGACGACTACACCAGATTCACATGGGTATTCTTTTTAACCTCAAAAGATGAAACAAGCTCCCAACTGATCAAGATGTTCAGGCTGGTAATGAACGAGAAATGAGAGAAAATCAAGGCCATAAGGAGTGATCACGGAAGAGAATTTGACTTCTCAGAAATGGACCAGTTCTTCACAAACAATGGCATCAGTCATAATTTCTCAGCACCACGAACTCCTCAACAAAATGGGGTAGCTGAGAGAAAGAACAGAACTTTAATAGAGGTTGGAAGAACTCTACTAGCAGCATCCATCTCTACTCAATATTTACAGGCGAAGAAAGTCATCAACACTTGCATGCTACACACATGATAGATCACTGATACACTCTACGATCAAGAAGACACCCTACAAACTATGGAAAGGAAGAAAGCCAAGTGTCAGCTACTTTCATGTTTTCGGATGTGCATGCTACATTCTTAACAATGGAAAGCAGTACCTGACAAAATTTCAACCCAAGTCAGACGAAGGAATCTTTCTTGGATATGCCACAGACAGTAAGGCCTACCGAGTGTTCAACAAGAAGACACTGAGTGTTGAAGTCTCGATTCACATCATCTTTGATGAAACAGACTTAGACAAAACAGTGCTTCAAGACACTACGACCGATAGTGCAGACACTACGAATGAAGTCGTCGAGCTCAACACTACGATCGTAGTGCCAGATAGTGAAATCGTTGAGCAAGAAAATGAGATCGTAGAGAGGTCTATGCAAGACAACGAACCTCCACACCAAGAAGAAGAAATAGATCTTGAAGATTTAAGACAAGAAGGTATCAGGACAGATGTCCCAACCGAAAACAGATGGGCAAGAGATCACACTCAAGATCTAATCATTGGAGATCCGAGTGCAAGAGTCAAAACAAGAGCTGCCACCCAAAATGAATGCTTTTATCTAAGCTTTCTGTCACAAATGGAACCAAAGAAGATAGAGGATGCTATAGAAGACTCCAGCTGAATAGAAGCCAGGCAGGAAGAACTCAACCAATTTGAACGTAGCAAAGTATGGAGATTGGTACCAAGACCAAAGCGTCATCCTGTCATTGGAACCAAGTGGGTCTTCAGAAACAAGATGGATGAAGATGGAGTAATAACCAGAAATAAGGCAAAACTTGTAGCCAAGGGTTACTCTCAGGAAGTAGGCATTGATTATGATGAGACATTTGCACCAGTTGCCAAACTAGAAGCCATCAGGATATTCCTTGCCTTTGTTGCTCACATGAAGTTCAAGGTCTTCCAGATGGATGTCAAAAGTGCATTCCTAAATGGAGAACTCCAAGAAGAAGTCTATGTAGAGAAACCTCCAGTTTTCATCAATCCATCTCATTCCAAATATGTTTATAGATTAGTTAAAGCCTTATATGGTCTTAAACAAGCACCTAGAGCATGGTATGAAACACTAACTAACTTCCTGATTGAAAATGGGTTCACTAGAGGTAGAGTAGATACCACATTATTCCTTAGAAAGAATAAAGACAAAGTCTTATTGGTTCAAATATATGTTAATGATATTATTTTTTGGTTCTACTGACGAAAAGTTATGCAAGGGATTCTCCAAGCTAATGCAGAGCAAGTTTGAAATTAGCATGATGGGTGAGCTGAATTTCTTCCTTGGACTACAAGTAAAGCAGACTGATGAGGGAATCTTCATAAACCAAGCCAAGTACATCAAAGACTTACTCAAGAAGTATGGCATGTAATCAATCTCTCCCATGAAAACCTCAATTGCTCCTGCAACCAAGCTTGACAAAGATGAAAAAGGTAAAAGTATTGATATAACTCAATACAGAGGTATGATAGGCTCTCTTCTATATTTAACTTCCAATAGACCAGACATAATGTTTGCAACATGCATATGTGCTAGATTTCAGGCTAACCCTAAAGAATCACATTTATCTGCTGTAAAGAGGATTTTCAGGTATCTCAAGGGTACACCTTACTTGGGGCTTTGGTACCCCAAGGAGTCCTCATTTGAACTAACAAGATACACAGATGCTGATTTTGCAGGCTGCAAAATAGATAGAAAGAGTACCAGTGGCACCTGTCAATTATGGGAAACAGACTTGTGTCCTGGTTTAGCAAGAAGCAAAACTCAGTATCTACTTCAACTGCGAGAAGTCAATACATTCTTTGTTGGCAATCTTTGTGCTCGAGATCCTATGGATGAAAAATCGACTAGTGATTATGGGTTTGATTTCAAATCCATTCCCATTCATTGTGATAACACAAGTGCCATAGCAATAACTCATAATCACATGTATGCATTCTAGGACTAAGCATATAGAAATAAGGTATCACTTCATTAGGGATCATGTGCAAAATGGAACTATATCTTTACAATATATCCCTACTAAAAATCAACTTGTTGATGTCTTTACAAAACCTCTAGATGAATCCAGGTTTAACAAGTTAATAAGTGAGCTAGGAATGCTTAATTTACAACCATGAAAGATATGCTCTAGTATGTGTTAACTATACAGATACAAAGGATATGGTTGAAATCGTAGACATGATCAAGGGAAGTCCACGATCGTGAAAGTTTGAAGTGACATGAAAGAAAATGATCGTAGCATAGACTCAACAATCGTAGTGTGAGACTCAGCGATAGCAGAACCCATCAACAAGAGGAACATCATCATGTGATGATAAGTTTCAAAACAAAGCAATCTCTCTATAAAGCGCCTCGGAACAAACCTAACCCTTGAATCACTCCAAGAGATTGGCCCTTCCTGAGCTATCTTAAAAGAATGCTAAGTCAAAAACTCATCACAAGGATCCGGACAGACTCGACGATCGAAGCTCAGATAGGACGATTGTTGGATAGACTCAAAAATCATAGAACAGACTCGACGAATGTTGGATAGACTCGATGATCGTAGCTCAGACACAATGATTGCTGGACAGACTCAATGATCGTAGTTCAAACTCGACGAATGCAAAGCAGACTCAACGATCACAAAAGCTACCTCAAAGATCGTAGTCATCCCTAAGGACACATAAACTCTGCAGGAGCTAAGGGAAAATCAGTACTATCCTTCTCAGTCAAATTCATAGAGCCAAGTAGAAGTTGACACCTGCCCAACTAAACAAAAATGGAGAAAGGGAAACTACAAGTACAGTTCGAAAATGCCTTTTTCAAATTAAAAGTTCCAAAGGCTTATCTCTCTTCTCTCTCTCTAAAAAGCAGAAACCCTAACCCCAAAGAAAGCTCAAGCAACCATACTCCCTTCAACGATAGAAATGGCGGACCTCCAACGTCTCTCCTGCTCTGAGACTATGCTTCGATGAGTTCAAAATCACGAACCCAAATTTCACAAGATTACGACATTGTTGAAGAAAATTTGGTCTCGAAGACGCCTCTGAGTGCGAGCATATGGATCTACCCAAAGTTAATAAAGGATTTTTACAAAAATGGAGTATATGAAAATGAAGTCCTCACGACAAGAGTCAAGGACGTGGAAATTAATCTAAAGGCAGAAAACGTCAATCTAGCCCGAAGCTTCAAATCCGAAGGATTTTGGTTTTTAGATGGCATTGATTTCCATGTAGGGCTTAAGAAGATGCATCACAAGAAATCTACCACTGTCAGAGGATACAAGAAGAAGGAGTTTCCTCAGATGTACTAATTTCTGGCTGACATTATTGGGAAGTGTATATGCTGCAAAAGCAATGGGCATGATTCTGTAAATGAGGTGCAACTAAAGCTCATGATTGCCATAAGTTATGGGATACAGCTTAACTATGGAGCCCTACTGCTGGAGTGGATAGAAAAATGGATTCTCAACTCGAAGAAGACAAAGGGACCTCAAAAGATGCTCTACGGGCGGTTTATAAGCATCATCTTACAATCTGCTTTGGGTGATAAGATTGGGGATAATGAAGGAGTGTCCATCAATCCAAACCGACGAATGACCTAGCAACTGTTTGAGAATTAGAAAAGGAATCCAGCTGAGTACGTACGCATGATGACTGAGTCTAGTGGAAGAATTGGTGATCTAAAGGAATCAGGCATTCTAGGAAATATGTCTGTTGTCAAGGAGACTGAAGAAGAAGAAGAAACAAACAAGGGAGAACCCTCTGCCCTTATCAGAAAAAAGCAAGGGCAACAAGAAGCTTAAGGCTAGAATGGAAGAAGAACCCCAGGGATCCACAACTGATAAACCAGTAGAGTCCTCTGACATTGAGACTCTAAGGATCCTAAGAAAGAACCAACAACAGGCTGAGGCAGAAGAAGATAGAGCTACCATATCGCAGCTGCTGAAGAAGAATAAGATCAGCCACAAATCTAAAAGGCCATCTATCTTTTCAATCGTAGAGTCTCTACTAATCGTAGAGACCAGACCAAACACATCAAGCAAGGAAGTAGCTGCATCAAACATTTTGGCTGATTAACAGGACAAAGCTGAAGTTCAAGAAAGTCTTGAGGCTGTGGCTCAGCCTAGAAAACCAAGAAGAAAACTGGTTAAGAAATATCTTCGTGTCAATTAAGAAGTACTAAAAAGGGAAGACAAAGAATTGGCGGCTGCAAAGGAACCAACCAAAGAAAGACAAAGAGACAAAGCTCAAGCTGAGGGGGAGACACTTGAAATTCTTATGATAGAGAATACACTAGATGAGGGGGAGATGACTGAAGCTCTCATTCTAGAAAATGCTCCAGCTGAGGGGGAGCTCTTAAACTTACAAGAAGATGATCAAGTTGAGGGGGAGCCTCATGATATCCCCTTGACAGAAGAAGCTGCTCCTAAAGAAAATGAGGGAGAACAAGAGCAAGAACAAAATGAAGTCATTGAGATATTGGAATCCCCAAATGAAGATAATGAAAAAAGGGAGAAGAAGATGATGATGACCTTGAGATCACTGGTGTGGGAAATGATGGGTATAAAAGTTATATCTACAATCAGATGTTCTCTTACCTACCCATGATGCCATATCATCAAGCCCAAATCCTAAACTCATGGAACCACATGTTTTGGAGCTTTAAAGAATATCCAGCCATCACTGTGCTAGCTCATGGATTTCCAGGCACCTTCAAATTTGCCAAGAAGCTCATCACAAATGAACCCTCCTCAAGAATGGTGCATGAGGTATTAACTATCCCAATCCTTTTCAGGGTAAACCATTATCCACCATCTTTTTCCAGCCAATTTTATGAATTTCCAAGCTGGTTGGAAGTGGTTCTAAATCCACCAAGTCAACTCCTAGTTACAGAATCCCAAAATTCTGTAATTGATAAACCAGATATTTCAAACATCATACCAATTCCAACTCCCATCATCTCTACGATCACTGACTCTAGCCCCATCGTAGAGTCCCAAGGAGAAATCGTAGAGCCCCCTATTCCAGACACCCAAACACAGGCCCCTCCATTAGATATTCCTTCTTCATCCTTAAATGAATACTTCAACCTTGATCTTGCCATCTACTCACTATAAGATGAATACAAGAGACAACCCCCTTCCTCACAAACTCCCCAACTGAATGAAATTCTTTTAGAGTTGTCCACAAAAGCTGATTTGTCAGAAATGTCTAAGAAAGGGATCAAGGAACTCGATGAGAGTTTTGAAGAACACACTGACCATATTCAGCTGAGATTAACAACAATGATCAATGCTGCCAATAAACTCCCATAATCCCTAAGCTCTACGCTCTCTAAGACACTTAAAGAGTTCGTCAAGCACATGATTCAAAGCATAATGGACCGGGATGACATTCACTTTCTAGTAGCCAAGAAACACAGAGAAGTTGTCCTTTCCCTACAGACAACTCAAGAAAATTAGAATAAAAACATGTTGGAAAGCTTCCTCAATCTACAAACTACCGTCAAAGAATTCCAAAAAATTTACGTCAGCAGTGGCCAGTAAACTGACAACATTCTATCCGTTCTACAACAAAGGGATGCTCGGTCTGAAGCTCTAATCGAAGAAAATCGAGAGGACATTGCTCAGACCAAAAGTCAGCTCAACGAGCTTGTCCAAGGACTAAATCGCCTCTTAGCAGACATTCGAACCCTTGATGCTGACATAAAGGGGGAGAATAAAGGAAAAGGAGAAGAAGGCAGAGGAGGTCAAGGAGGCCAGGGAGGCAGAGGAGGTCAAGGAGTCCAGGGCAGAGACAGAGGAAGGAGTCCTCCTGCAAGATAATTCCACCAACAGACTCCACGATCAAGCAATCAGACTCAACGATCTGATCAACAGGAAGTCTAAATGGCTCAGCCAATAAGGAGTAAAGGGCCAGCTACCAGCTCACAAAATGTGACCACTACAGGCCTAAGAATGCCAATTAGAGATCCTGCATTCATGAATATGCATAATCATAACCCAAGGATAAGCCCAAGTGAGCTGGAAGAGATAGCCAGAAGGGATGAAGCAAGCAGAAAAAGAAGGGCTGAGGAGTATACCAATCCTCTACACAAAAGACCAAAGAAATAGAGATAAGTGAAAGTTTAAATTCTTATTGATGTAAAGCTAAATTGTAATACTCTTCAACCATCAATAAATTCATGCTTATTCTCTAGAAATTTTAATTTTCTCCTTTGAAATACTAAGTCATATTTACTTTCCTGCAAATGCATCTAGAAACTAATAATCATGACAACAAATCTTCTTGGTTATGTCAACATCCAATAGGGGGAGATTGTTGGCAGAGTGCATATTTTGATTTAATTTTAAATATAAATGCTCATGATTATTTGTAAAGTCCTTCAAGGAATCTATGTACAAGGACTTAGTGATAGATCAAATTTGTTAGGTTGATCTAAGCTCTTCATGTGTATCATTCTGTAAATGAATGTATAGATAGAGATATCAAAGCTGTTAGATTGATCTTAAGATGTAATAGATAGGCTTCGAAGAGATCGTAGTGTATCAAGCTGATCAAGATTACAGAAGCCAAGACAGAATATAGAGCTTCGAGAATCGTAGTGTGCCTGCCTTGAAGGTCCTCTTCAGAAATCGTAGAGTGGTCCCAACGTTTGCCGAGCCAACTCAGAGATCATAGTGTGCTCTCGAAAACGTAGAGTTTACAACTCAAGAAAGAAAAGATCGTAGTGTGCAAGTATTTAAGAGAAATCATAGTGCTCTCTGTTGATAGCATCAGATCAAGTACCAAGGCGACAAGTCACCGCAATCTGAATCGTAGAGTATCATCTTCCTTATGTTAGAAGCATCAAGCCTCACATTTTGTGTGGAGACAAACTCCAATAAATGAGGAATGGGTTCTAAACGTTGAAATACTCACCAGTCCCAAAGGCATAAAAGATATCCTTAGTATGCAACAAAGAAGTGTATTGAAGAAGCTAAGGAAAGTACCATTGGTAAGGAGAAAAAACACCTTTTTCAGGTGTTAGGTGAGAAAGCAGTCTGCTGTGTCAGTGGGCCAGAATGCAATTCAGAAGATATGCAAAAAAGTCTCCATCAAAGAACATAAATGTCAAATGCATTTAATACTTCAACGGATGGATCCAACAGATAGTTTTCAAGATCACATATATGTAAAATCAAGAAGACAAGAGAACTAAACAAGCATTGAACAAAAACATACAAGAACTCTCAACGCTCAACTCTACGATCTGAGAAAAAGAAAAGCTTGCTCAGCTACTCAGTTCTTGCGAACAAGTGCTTAAACAATGAATCGATTAGCACCCCATCAAGAACTCAACATCTACCAATCAATCTGAAGAAAAAGTTCCAAGTCGGAAGGACTTGAAGAGTTCTAAGTGAATCAGAAAAGAGCCAAGTCTCTTTGGACTTGAAGAGTTCAAGAGTGAACTAAGAAGTTCCTGATCTATTTGGTCTAGAAGGAATCTAATTGATTCGTAAAGTGTAAAAGACATCCTTAGTGGATTTCCTACTCGAGGAGTAGAAGAGTGGACTAGGAGCTTTAAGTGCTCTAAACCACTTAAAACGACTGTGTCTCATACATTCTTGCTATAACTGCTATATCTACTATATCTGCCTCACTCTCATAAACTCACTATCTTAGAGGAGATTAAAACTAATATTAATTTGGCTAAAGTTTTAATCATTATCTACTAACAAGTTAAAACAAAAAGATTTTTAAATATCTATCCAACCCCCCCCCCCCCTTCTAGATAACTATTGTGCCTCCGAGAACTAACACATTTGATTAAAGCTGAATATTAAACCTAAATTCTGGATCTAGAGTTAACTATTACATATAGAGATGTACCTTTTTCTTCATGTGTGTCTCTTGGATCCCCTATGTTGTTGCTACACATCTGCTTGATCTTCTTGTTCCTGCTCCCCCTAGGATGGTGACTTCATTTCTTCTTGATCTCCTCCATCCTATTTTTCGTGAGATGCATTCTCCATTTCTTCATCTTCATGATGCTCTGACTCAAATGTATGCTCTTCTTCTTTGTTTTCTTCTTTGCTCTTCAGATTCTTCTTTAGCTCCCCCTCAGATGATGGTATACTTACTGCTATGTTGACCTAGATCTTCTTCTTCTTTTCCTTCTTTGCTTCAGCCTTCATTCTTCTCTCAAGCTTTCTTAGCCCATATCATGGATTTAATCAAAAATACGTCAGATTTAAATGATATTTCTATTGTTAATAAATTTTCTGACGTATTCCCCGAAGAACTTCCTGGCCTACCCCCAGAGCTTGAAATCAAATTTTGTATTGACCTTGAACTTGGTACAAAACCCATTTCCAAAACCCCATATCGAATGGCTCCTATTAAACTTCAGGAGTTAAAAACCCAACTACAGGAATTGTTAGACATCGGTTTTATTTGCCCTAGTACATCTCCTTGGGGTGCTCCTATTTTATTCGTAAAGAAGAAAGATGGGAGTATGTGACTTTACATTGACTATTGGGAGTTGAATCATGTCACCATCAAAAATAGGTACATGTTGACTTGCATTGATGATATGTTTTACCGGTTTCAAGGTGCAAAATTCTTTTCAAAGATCGATCTTCATTTCGGATATCATCATTTAAAGATTAAAACTGATGACATTCCAAAGACTACTTTCAGAACTCGGTACATGCATTACGAATTCCTAGTTATATCTTTTGGATTGACTAATGCTCTTGCTGCCTTCATGGATATGATGAACTGAGTATTCAATAAATATTTGGATCATTTTGTGGTTGTCTTTATTGATGACATCCTCATATACTCCAAAAGTCGTGAAGATCATGAGCAAACACTTGAGGCTGATACTCCAAAAGCTGTGTGAAAACAAGCTATACGCCAAGTTGAAGAAATGTGGGTTCTGGCTTAAGGAAGTAGCATTCCTTGGGAACATGATATCGAAGCATGGAATATCAGTTGACCTAACAAAGATTGAAGCAATACAGAGTTGGAAGCAACCTAAGTCACTAACCGAAGTACGTAGCTTTCTGGGCTTAGCTGGTTATTATCGGAGATTCGTGAAAGGATTTTCTCGAATCGCCACTCCATTAACTCAGCTAACTCGAAAAGATAAAAAATTTTGATGGAGCAAGGAATGTGAGAAGAGTTTCCAAGAACTCAAGAGGAGACTCATTTCAGCACCTATTTTACAATACCATCAAGTTTGGAGGGATTTGTCATCTACAGCGATGCTTCAGACAGAGATTTAGGATGTGTTTGCAATATGGGAAAGTCATAGCCTATGCCTCACGACAACTCAAAGAATAGGAGATGAATTATCCTACTCATGATCTAGAGTTGGCAACAGTCGTTTTTGCGATAAAGATCTGGAGACATTACCTGTATGGGGAGAAAGTGGAGATCTATATTGATCATAAAAGTTTTAAATATTTCTTCACGTAAAAGGAACTCAACATGCGGCAATGACAATGGTTTGAGCTGTTGAAAGATTATGATCATACCATTCAATACCATCCTGGAAAAGCGAACGTGATATGTAAGACCCCAACTTTTATGAATAAAGATGAATTTTCTATAAATATTATTTTTGAATATTATGGAGTAATTTTGATATAATGTTATAGTTGTGGGTAATATATATAAATTTTGCAAAGTACGCAAGTTGTTATATTATATTTGATTTGTCGCGGAATATTCATTTTAACAGGGAATATTCGTACGACGGCACAATCATTGGTGGACCCCATAGTGGAATTATTGTCGGAGTTAGAAAACGACAGAAATATCTTTTTATAAAAATAACGGCGGAAGTTTTACCATTAACTATTGAAATAACTGTTGTTAAAAGTATAGTAAAACGCGTGATTGCATAGTAGCACACAGTATTGATTATTGATGCTTACGTGAGAAGTCACTCAGTTATACTCAATTATTGCTACAGTAATTGTTGCATCATATCTCTCATATTATTGATTCAATTAATGTCACAGTATCATCTGCATAATATTTTATATTATTAAATCAATAATTGAGACGACAACGTTATTAATATTATTATTTGCAATATTGATGATGTCTAGAAGTTCTGTTAAGGAGACTTCTGTTCACCTAATTGCACGCCAATAGGGAAAAATCCTTATTGGAAAGCCCCCTCTTTCCTGGGAACGACCTGATTGTTAAATATTGCGAATTATACTAATGATGATAAATATTGTTAAAAATATTGAGGGGATTTTTATGAAGTATTTGATGTAAATTTTGCTTATTTTATGGACCCCCATTTACCCATTTTTTTAAAATAATCGGTAGAAAATTATTTAATATAATAAAGGTAGGGCCATATGGGGGGCCACATATGGGGTCCACATGTGGGATGCGTAACAAAAATGGGGATTGGGGGAGGCTTACGTAAATGTAAGGAAATTGTATATATATATATATATATATATATATATATATATATGATAAAGGGGCCACATGTTTGTTTTTGTTTGAATTGTCGTATTGAAACTAAAATGATGTTTATAATATATATATATATATATATATATATATATATATATATATATATATATATATAATTGTCATTGAATTGAGGAGTACATATGTGATTGATTAGGTTAAATCCAAAATTTTTCCTTTACTTGCGTGATTCAAAATTATTTTGTCCAAATTCCTACTTTGTAGTCTGTGAAAAATTCAAATAGTATCATTTCCATTCTCCTATAAATAGGATGCTTAGTTAGAATTGAAAATCACACCAGAATCAAAGAATTCTTCTTCTATAATCTTGAGCGTATTTCTTTCGAGTTTTAGAAAGCTTTGAGCGTAGAAAATAGTGAAAGTTTTCTTCAAGAATATCTTCGCCCTACCAGTCGAAATACGCTTTTTTTCAAGGTAAGGGATGTTATTTTTGTTCAATATTCCCTTGAAATAATATTTTCTTCAATACTCTGTAGTATATAAGTAATACTATTATGTTTCAGATTTCAAATTCTATACTCGTTTTGTTAAAGTTTTGGCTTCTAAACTCCATGAAATTAGTAGAATATTCTTGATATTTGCGCTTCATCCAGTATCTTTTCATGAAAATATTATTCTGAACATTCTTGATAAGTTTTAATTTTTTTATGTCGGAGTACTATTCACGGGGTTACTATTCCTGAAGTACTATTCACGGGATACTATTTAGTCGAGTACTATTCACCCGAGGTACTATTTATGATAAAAATTGATTCATTTTCGGTCCAAATTATTTTTTGTACAATATTATTCTTGAATTTTACTCCACAAAGCAGTATCATGTTGACAATTTGAACGTTATTGATTTTTGGATAAATTAATTTATAAATCTTTAAAAATTTATCCTTGAACTTGTTTTATTGATTTCTTATATCATTGTCATTATCCTCATGTTTATATTATGTTGAAAATCATATGTGGCCTATAGTGCATAGATGGACTTGGTATGATTATGACCAGGGATTATTCGGTATAATCATGATCGTAATGTTACAAATGATGTGCTAAAAGTCCTCATTGGCCCGTAGTGCATTGATGGACAGTTGTTGGCATGATCATGACCATTGATGAATACACGATTATCCTTGGCCCGTAGTGCATGGATAATTTGTGGTCGTAATACTAAAGAATATCCTTGGATGTAGTACAAGAGTGGTTCGATGATGTGGATTATTTATTAAGCTGAGTCTCAGCGATAAAGTGATGAAAAACGTTTTAAATCATAGAAGATAGTAGATATTATGCTCTACTTGACTCTTCTAATGGATTGCTTGTTCTGTTGCAGTTAAACTTGATGTTTATTATATTTTATCAGTTTAACACTGTTGAAGGCTAACCATAATTTATTCTTCATTATCTTTGTCATAATATTTCTTACTGGGCTAGTTCAGCTCACCCTTTGCTTTCATTGTTCTCTTCAGGAAATGAGAATATAGCTGGGACTAGTCAGGGAACGGAGTGACAGTCCAGATAATAGCATCAGTAGTCCTCACTATTCTGTGAAATAGTGTGATAATAAATGTATTGAGGACTCCATTTGAGTTTGAATACTGTCTAGAAGATAATATTCGTATTAGAACTCTCAGTTTATGTTATGTCGTATTTTACATGACAGTTGTATTATTAAGTTGTATTTGAATTTTGTACCATGTATTTGGCGACTCAAGATGAGTGATGTATACCTATTTTGGGGGCGTCACATAGTAGCTGACGTATTGAGTAGAAGATCATATGCTGGTACGAGTGCGATATCGTCAACACAAAGGCCCATTTTCTATGACTTACAAAGGATGGAGATAGAGTGTGAAACCCCAGATTTTATGAATAAAGAATTAATTTTCTCGAAATAATTTTTTTATATTATGGTGTGAATTTGAGATAATGTTATAGTTGTGGGTAATATTTATAAATTTTGCAAAGTATGCAAGTTGTCATATTATATTCGATTGGTCGGGGAATATTCGTTTTAAACAGGAAATATTCGTACGATGGCACAATCATTGGTGGACCCCACAATGGAATTATTGTCGGATTGAGAAAACGACAAAAATATTTTATTGAAAATAACGGCGGAAGTTTTACTGCTTGATCTTGTTGAACTACTCTTTAGTAAAAGTACGAAGAATACGCGTTGTTGCATAAGAGCAATACCTGTGATTGATTATCGATATTTATGTGAGAAGTCACTCAGTTTTGTTCAATTATTGCTACCATAGTTGCTGCATAGTATCTCACATTATTTGATTCAATTATTGTTGATTTAGAAGTTTTATTTTATTCACGTAATAAAATAGAAACATCTTTTTATATAAAATGTAATACTTTATTAAAGTTATTCTATAAATAGAATATATTATATTTTATTATGCATAGTGTTTTCAGATAGTGCCCATAGTGTTTCAATAGTAAAAATCTTTATATATAAATAGAATATATTATATTTTATTTAAAAGATTTTCTTTAAATATGGACCATCGATTAAAGTAAATTAATCTAGACCGCTTCATGGATTAGTTACTATGCATTCCATTTTCCTATAAATAAAAGCTCATTCCTTCATTATTTTCTTACTTTAATTCAATTTAACTCTAGAGAGAAAACTATAGAGAGACTATAGAGAGATAGAAGAAAAGTTTTCTCGCTACTTCACTACTCTTATATCATCAAGTATTATTTTACTGATGCAGTATATTATTCTTTTGTATTCAATAAGAGAACTTATGTTATTCCATTTCTTTATTGTTCTGTTGGAATAATCTGTATACGCCGGACCTAGTTCCATTTTTATTATTTCGTATTTATTATTCTGTTGGAATATCCTCGTCATGTTATACTACTGGACTGGTTCCATCATTTATTATTCCGCATTTATTATTCTCGTTGGAACATCCTCGCTTGTGAATTTCACCGACCGGTTCCGCTATTATTATTCTGCTTGAAATAGTCGCCTGCTATCTGCAAGTACCGCATGCATGGTGATATCTTTTGTTATTCCATTCGATATTATACTCAGTTGATTAAAATTTTGACTTCTATACTCCATGAAATTAGTGGAATATCCTTGATATTTGCGCTTTATCCAGTATCTTTTCGTGGAAATATTCTTCTGAGCATTCTTGAATTTTACTCTACAAAGAAGTATCATGTTGACAATTTGGACATTATTGGTTCCTGGACAAATTAATTCTTGAACTTGTTTTATTGAATTCTTATATCATTGTCATCATCCTCATGTTTATATTATGTTGAAAGTCATTTGTGGCCTGTAGTGCATAGATGGACTTGGTATGATTATGACTGTGGATTATTCTAAGATAATCATGACCGTAATGTTACAAATGATGTGGAAAAGTCCTCATTGGCCCGTAGTGCATTGATGGACGCTTTTTGGTATGATTATGGCTATGGATTCTCTTCGGCCAAGGGTGCAAAGATGAATTATTTTATGGCATGATCAGGACCATTGATGAAAACACGATTATCTTTGGCCCGTAGAGCATAGATAATTCGTGGTCATGATACTAAAGAATATCCTTGACCTGTAGTGCAGGGATGATTTCATGATGTGAATTATTTATTAAGCTGAGTCTCAGCGATAACACTGATGAAAAATCTTTTAAATCATAAAAGATAGTAGATTTTATTTTCTATTTGACTCTTTTAATGGATTGCTTGTTCCGCTACAATTAAACATGATGTCTATTATATTTTATCAGTTTAACATTGTTGGGGACTAATGATAATTTATTCTGCATTATCTTAGTCATAATATTTCTTATTGGGCTAGTTGAGCTCACCCTTCCTTTCACTATTCTCTTTAGGAAATTAGAATATAGCTGGGACGAGTCGGGGAACGGAGTGATGGTCTAGAGGATAGCATTAGTAGTCCTCACTATTCTATGAAATAGTGTGATAATAATTGTAATGAGGACTCCTTTTGAGTTTGTATAATCTCTAGTAGATAATATTTGTATTCAAACTCACAGTTTATGTTTTGTCGTATTGTACACCTATAAGTTGTATTAGTAAGTTGTATTTGAATTCTATACCATGTATCCAAGCACCCAAGATGGGTGATGTATACCTAATTTTGGGGCGCCACGCTTGGTATCAAAGCTTAGGATATGATTCTGGCTAAGATGTGAGATAAGAACTAGGAGGGAGAGATTAGGAATTCCTTTGCTAGTATGACCTACCTAAGTTTATTTGGTATTTAATTGGTCGGTTAAAGTATAGGGATAATATGTGATATGTTAATTAACCCTTGTTTTGTGGCAGTGTTTGAAAATGGCATCCAAAAATGTTGAGATTATCAATGGAGCACAGGAGACCGTTGAGTCTCCACAGATCAATAATCAAGATAATGTGCAACCAGAGGACAATACTCCTCATGAAAACAATAACACCGATGAAATGGTGAATGATGGGATGGTCAGAGGCTTTATGCAATTCATGCAACAACAGGCGAAGGCAACTCCTGTCCAAAATGCAGGTAGAAATACTAATAACTCTTGACGGCCACCATAAGCGCTTTAAGGAGCAATTCATGCAACAACGGGCGAAGGCAGCTCCTGTCCATAATGCAGGTGGAAACAATGGTAACCCACGGTTGGTCACCATTAAGCAGTTCAAGGAGCTGGGACCACCGGAGTTTTTAGGAAAGCCAGAACCACTTAAGGTGAAGACATGGATAAAGCAGATTACCAAGATATTTGATGTCTTGGAATGCTCAGAGGAGAAAAAGGTTCCATTCGCCACCTTTATGTTGCGTGAAGAAGGAGATCATTGGTGGGAATCTATAAAACGTACCCAGCCTGACGCACTCAAGATGTCTTAGGAGAAGTTTCAAGAATTATTCAAGGACAAGTACTTTCCTGAAAGTATTCATCACATGAAGGAGGTAGAATTCATCAAGCTGGAGCAAAACAATATGACCGTGTCGCAAAGACGAGGCTAAGTTTGCGAGTTATCCCGGTTTGCATCCCATTTGGTCGATAATGAGGAGCGAATGACGCGAATGTTTTTGCGAGGTTTGAAACCCGATATACGTCAATACCTCATTTCTCACAAACTTTATTTATATTCAGATGTTGTGAATAGGGCTTAGTTATTGGAGCGCAATAATGAGTCAGCACAACCAAAAGGCAACGACCAACAACACGATAATAATCATACCGGTGGCAACGATATTCGGAACAACGATAACCATCATCGGGAATATTATCATGCCAAGAATGGTAACCATTTCGGTGGTAATCATGGCCAATATAATAAGAATGGACATTTTAAGAAGAGAAGGTTCAACAATGACGTGAAGACATCGGCACCAACACCCGTTTCAAAGGAAGAAGAACGCCCATCGGTTGTATGTTTTAAATGCGGATAAGAGGGACACATCCGTCCAAACTGTACGCAATAATCCAAAGCGTGTTTTAATTGCGGAAGAGAAGATCACCTAGCTCAATTTTGTCGTATGGTGAAGTCAAGTCCAACTAGGATAGTGATGCCAAAGGATGTCTCAGACAAGCCAAAGCCGGTAGTTTAAGAGAGAGCATTTTTTTTTCTCGTGACGAGGAACCTGAATAAAATTATCACGGGTAAGTTAATCATAAGCTCTTACGAAGTCTATACCGTGTTAGATACCGGTTCTACTCACTCTTTTATTTCACCTAGTTGTGTTCAATGTTTGTAATTAACTCGAGAAGTTAAACTTTGATTTATCTATTGAAACTCCATTGGGAGAAACCTTCACTACCTCCAATCGCTTATAAATCTTGTTTGATTCAAATCGACACTTTCACGCTACATTCGTCGATCTTATCTCTTTGAAAATACTTGCCTTTGATGTGGTTTTTTTTTAAATGATTGGTTAACTACTCATCATGTTTTTCGTAAGGTTGTTAGCTTTCATATTCCTAACCAACCTATTATGCGAATTCAAGCAACCAAACCACTAAATTCAATCATTGTCATATCAAGCCATAATTAAAGAGCCCCGATCCTTTTGTTGATGACTTCCTTGTGTGGAATGCACCAAAGCCAGACTTTCTGTAGGCGACATCGTGAATGACGATGACAAGTTGATAGGTATCATTGTGAGGTGCTATCTAGGTTAAGGGATAGAAGTCACAGTTGGTATCAATGTGACGTACTATCCAAGTCTTGGATGAGAGTAACAGTTTTGAATGATATTTCTATTGTTAATAAATTTCTTGACATATTCTTGAAGACTTCTTAGCCTACCCTAGAGCGTGAAATCAAATTTTGTATTGACTCCAGTACAAAACCCATTTCTAAAACCCTCAAATATTTCTTTACTTTAAACGAACGTAACATGCGCCAAAGATGTGGGCTCGAGCTGTTGAAGATTACGATCGTACCATTCAATATCATCGTGGAAGAGCAAACGTGGTAGCTGACGTGTTGAGTAGAAGATCGTATGCATTTATGAGTGCGATGTTGTTAACACAAAGACTCATTTCGCATAACTTATAAATGATGAAAATAGAGTTAAAAACTCTAGGGACCCACATGAAGATAATGAATATACGAGTAGAATAGACTTTAATCGATAAAGTTAAAGCCGCTCAAGCTACACACCCGGAGCTAATGAAAGTGAAGAAGAAGGTTCAAGAGGGCGTTATTCTAGAAGCAAGAATCGACGAAGAGAGGAAATTTCAACCCTCGATTTAATTGGCCCATTTGAAATCCTCGATTAAGTAGGAGTTGTGGCTTATAGACTCGTTTTACCGCCAAATATGTTGCGTGCTCATAACGTTTTTAACGTATCAATGTTACGTAAATATGTGGACGACCCGAACCACATTATTAATTTAGAATCAGACGAGATAGCAGAAGATTTAACGTATGAGGAGATACGTGTTAACATCTTGGATAAGAAGGATCATATTCGACGCACAAAGGTTATACCTCAAGAGTTAGAATTTGAAGTGAAGTCAAGGTATCCTCACCGTTTCGGCATACCAAGTACGTGACGTAAATTTTGAGGGCAAAATTCCATAAGGATTGGAGATTGTGAAACCCCGATTTTATGAATAAAGAATTAATTTTCTCGAAATAATTTTTTATATTATGGTGTGAATTTGAGATAATGTTATAGTTGTGGGTAATATTTATAAATTTTGCAAAGTATGCAAGTTGTCATATTATATTCGATTGGTTTGGGAATATTCGCTTTTAAAACAGTAAAAATATTCGAACGACTTAAGATAATCATTGGTGGACCCCACAACGGAATTATTGTCGGATTGAGAAAACGACAAAAATATTTTATTGAAAATAACGGCGGAAGTTTTACCGTTGATACTGTTGAACTACTCAGTAGTAAAAGTACAGTAATACGCGTTGTTGCATAGTAGCACACGGTATTGATTATTGATATTTATGTGAGAAGTCACTCAGTTTTGTTCAATTATTGCTACAATAGTTCTTTGCAAGTATCTCACATTATTTGATTCAATTATTGTTGATTTAGAAGTTTTATTTTATTCACGTAATAAAATAGAAACATCTTTTTATATAAAACAGAATACTTTATTAAATTTATTCTATAAATAGAGTATATTATATTTTATTATGCATAGAGTTTGCATAATGCCCGCATAGTATTTGCATAGTAAAAATCTTTTTATATAAATAGAATATATTATATTTTATTTAAAAGATTTTTCTTTAAATATGGACCATCAGATTAAAGTAAATCAATCTGGATCATTCATGGATTAGTTACTATGCATTCCATTTTCCTATAAATAGAAGCTCATTCCTTCGTTATTTTCTTACGAATTCACTGAACTCTAGAGAGAGAAACTATAGAGAGGGACTATAGAGAGATAGAAGAAAAGTTTTCTGCTACTTCACTATTCTTATATCAAGTATTATTTTACTAGTGAGGATATTATTCTTTTGTATTCAAGAAGAGAACTTTTGTTATTCCATTTTTTATTGTTCGTTGGAATAACTCAGATAATGCCTTTGGACCGGGTTCCATTTTTATTATTCCGCCTTTATTATTCTCGTCGAAATATCCTCATAATGCTATACGCCGGACCGGTTCCATCATTTATTATTCCGCATTTATTATTCTGTTGGAACATCCCGTCAGGTGAATTTCACCCTGACCGTTCTTGCTATTATTATTCTGCTGAAATAACCGCTCATATCGGCACCGCATACATGGTGATATCTTTGTTATTCCATTCGATATTATACTCAATTGATTAAAATTTTGACTTCTATACTTCATGAAATTAGTGGAATATCCTTGATATTTAACTTCATCCAAAGATCTTTTCGTGGAAATATTCTTCCGAGAATTCTTGAATTTTACTCTACAAAGCGAAGATCATGTTGACAATTTGGACGTTATCGGTTCTGGACAAATTAATTCTTGAACTTGTTTTATTTAATTTTTTATCATTGTCATCATCCTCATGTTTATATTATGTTGAAAGTCATCTGTGGCCTGTAGTGCATAGATGGACTTGGTATGATTATGACCAGTGATTATTCGGTATAATCATGACCGTAATGTTACAAATGATGTGGAAAAAGTCCTCATTGGCCCGTAGTGCATTGATGGACAATTTTTGGTATGATTATGGCTATGGATTCTCTTCAGCCAAGGGTGCAAAGATGAATTATTTTATGGCATGATTAGGACCGTTGATGAAAACACGATTATCTTTGGCCCGTAGAGCATGGATAATTCGTGGTTGTGATACTAAAGAATATCCTTGGCCTGTAGTGCAGAGATGATTTCATGATGTGGATTATTTATTAAAATCGAGTCTCAAATGATAATAAAGATGAAAAAAACCTTTTAAATCATAAAAGATAGTAGATTTTATTTTCTACTTGAATCTTTTAATGGATTGTTTGTTCCGCTGCAGTTAAACTTGATGTCTATTATATTTTATCAGTTTAACATTGTTGGGGACTAATGATAATTTATTATGCATTATCTTAGTCATAATATTTCTTATTGGGCTAGTTGAGCTCACCCTTCCTTTCACTGTTCTCTTCAGGAAATGAGAATATAGCTGGGACGAGTCGGGGAACAGAGTGATGGTCCAGAGGATAGCATTAGTAGTCCTCACTATTCTATGAAATAGTGTGATAATAATTATAATGAGGACTCCTTTTGAGTTTGTATAATCTCTAGTAGATAATATTTGTATTCAAACTCGGTTTATGTTTTGTCAGATTTTATACACACCGACAGTTGTATTAGTAAGTTGTATTTGAATTACGTACTATGTATCCAAGTACCCAAGATGGGTGATGTATACCTAATTTTGGGGGCGTCACATAGAGTTAAAGACTTCAGGGACCCACGTGATGATGTCAAATATACGAGTAGAACCGACTTTAATCGATAAAGTTAAAACTGCTCAAGCTACATATCTGGAGCTGATGAATATGAAGAAAAATGTGCAAGAAGGTGCTATTCCAGAAGCAAGAATAAACGAAGAAGGAATACTTCGAGTCAATTTCAGACTTTGTGTTCCTAACAACTTTGATTTGAAGTATAAAATCATGATGGAGGAACACAACTCACTGTTTGCAATCCATCCTGGGATTACAAAAATGTATCGTGATATTCGACATACATTTTGGTGGAATAATATGAAGAGAGAGATAGCGGAGTTTATCTCAAGGGGTTTAACTTGTCAACGTGTCAAGGCGGAGCATCAAGTACCAAAAGTTTCATTGCAACCACTTGAAATTCCAAAATGGAAGTGGAAGCACATTAACATAAATTTTGTTATTGGTCTTCCCAAGGTTTCTCAAAGCATAGATGCAATTTGGGTCATTGTCGATAGATTAACCAAATCTGCCTATTTTTTACATATACGAGAAACTTATTCACTTGAACATCTTGCTCGTATATACATAAATGAGATTATAAGACCGCATGGTATGCCTATATCCATAGTTTCTGATTGAGACCCAAGATTCACTTCACGATTTTGGGTCAGCTTACAGGGTACGGATTTACGATTCAGTTCAGCATATCATCCTCAGACGGACGGGTAGTCGAAGAGGACTATTCAAACTCTAAAAGATCAGTTGACACTCTGCGTACTAGACTTTAAAGGAAGTTGGGACAATTACTTGCCATTAGTGGAATTCTTCTACAACAACTGTTATCAAGAAAGTATAGGCATAGCTCCATTCGAGGCGTTGTATGGACGAAAGTGTCGTTCTCCAGTATGCTGGGACGAGGTGGGTGAAGCAACGTTGTTGGAACCAGAATTGGTACGTATGACTACAGAAAAGATTCAAATGATCCGGCAACGTATACAAACCTCACAAGATCGATAAAAGAGTTATGTTGATCTTTATCGAAGGGACGTGGAATTCAATGTTGGAGATCATGTATTGTTACGTGTTACTCCATCGAAAGGAGTTACGAGGTTTGGAAAGAGAGGAAAGCTCAACCCTTGATTCATTGGTCCATTTGAAATCCTCGACTGAGTAGGAACTGTGGCCTATAGACTCACCTTACCACCAAGTATGTCTCGTGTTCATAATATTTTTCATATATCTATGTTACGTAAATATGTGGAAGACCCAAACCACATTATTGAAATAAAATCAGACAGGATAACAGAAGATTTAATGTATGAAGAGGTACCTGTTAAAAGCTTGGATAAAAGGAACATATTCTATGATCAAAGTTTATACCTCAAGTCAAAGTTTTATGGAGAAACCACAATATTGAGGTAATGACCTGGGAGTTAGAATCTGAAATGAAAACAATGTATCCTCACCTCTTCGACATACCAGTTACGTACATCAATTTTAAGGACGAAATTTCATAAGAAGGGAAGGTTGTAAGACCCCAACTTTTTATGAATAAAGATTTAATTTTCTCTAAATATTATTTTGAATAATAAGGTATGATTTGATATAATGGTTTAGTTATTGGTGATATGTGCAAATTTTGGAAAGTAAGCAAGTTGTTATTAAATATTCGTTTGGTCAGGGAATATTCTTTTTATCGGGGAATATTTGTACGATGGCAAAATCATTGGTGGACCCCACATAACAGAATAACTGTCGGATATAGAAAGCGATAGAAATAACCTTTTTATAAAAATAACGGCAAAACTTTTACCGTTAACTGTTGAAATACCAGGTGATAAAAGTACAGTAATACGCGTGGTTGCACATTAGCACACGGTATTGTGCAGTATCTCTGATTATTGATGCTTACTTAAGTAGTCACTCAGTTCATTTAATAATTGACACAGTAGTTATTGCATAGTATCTCATATTATTGATTCAATTATTGTCACAGTATCATCTGCACAATATTTTATATTATTAAATCAATAATTGAGACGACACATTTATTAATATTATTATTTGTATTATTGACAATGTCTAGAAAGTTATGTCGAGGAAAGGGGTTAGGTTATTTAATTGCGCACCAATAAGGAGAAGTCCTTATCGGAAAGTCCCATCTTTCCTAGGAATGATCTGGTTGTCAATATTGTGAGTTATAATATTAATGATGAATAATTGTTGAAAGATTAAAAATGTGTTTATTGAAGATAAGTGATTTATGATAAATATTTATTCAATTTTTGATATAAATAGAAGGGGTTTTCATGAAGTATTTTTTGTAAGTTGGCTTATTACATGGACCCCCACTTACTCATTTTTCAAAATCGTCTGTATAAATTTATCTCAGTTTTGTTTTATTATTATTATAATAGTAATAAAACAATAAACTTTTTATATAAAACAGAATACTTTATATTATATATAAAGTTATTCGTTTTATTAGGTTATAAATAGAATATATTATATTTTATATAAAGTTTTTGTTTTATTAAAATATTTTATTACACAATAATAAATAGTAAAAATTAGAAAATCGCATGAATCCGTCGAATTCTTCGCCCATGAATTCCTTATTGTGCGTACGTGATTATATTCAAATAGTGCCTAGTCATTCTCCTATAAATAGGATGCTTAGTTAAGAAATGAAAATCACACCAAAATCAGAGAATTTTCTTCTATAATATTGTGCGTATTTCTTTTGAGCATAAGGATACTTTGAGTGTAGCAAATAGTGCAAGTTTTCTTCAAGAATATCTCTGCTATATTTGTCGGAATTACTCTTCTACTAAGGTAAGGGATATTATTTTCGTTCAATATTCATAAGAAATATTATTTTCTTCCATGCTCTATAGTATGTAAGTAATATTATTTCGTTTCTTATTCATAAATATACACTTATTTTGATAAGTATTGCTTCTATAATCCCTTAATTAGTAGAATATCTTTGAATTTTGCGTTTCATCTAGTATCGTTTTACTGAAATATTTTTCTAAACTTTCTTATTAAATTAACGGGGTACTATTCACGACAAAATTGGTTTCTTTTCTGTCCAAATTATTTTTGGATACATGAATAACATTTTGAATTTTACTCTACAATTATTTATCATGTTGACAATTTGGACATTCTTAAACTCTAGATAAATTGAATTATAAATCTTTAATATTTATCATTGATCTCATTTGATTGATTTCTTATATCATTATCATCATCCTCATGCTTATATTTTGGTGAAAGTCATCTTTGGCACGTAGTGCATAGATGGATTGTTGATTGGTATGATTATAACTAGGAATTGTGTATCAGTATAATCATTACTTATAATGTTACAGACAAATGATGTGGTAAAAGTCCTCTTTAGCCCATAGTGCATAGATGGACAGTTGTTTGGCATAATCATGACCACTGGTGATACTAACGAATATCCTTGGCCCGTAGTGCATGGAAAATTCGTTGATGTGATATATTTATTGAGTTTTGTTACAGAGATAAAATATTGATGATGAACTTTTAAATCATAGAAGATAGTAGACAGTATGCTCAACTTGACTCTTCTAATGGATTCCTTGTTCCGCTGTTGTTGTTGATCTAAACTTGTTGTTTATTGTATTCTATCAGATTTTACACTGTTGAAGACTAAGGATAATTTATTCTACATTATCCTAGTTATAATATTCTTTACTGGGCTAGTTGAGCTCACCCTTTTCTTTCATTGTTCTCTTCAGGAAATGAGAATATAGTTGGGACTAGTCGGGGAATGGAGTGATTGATGGTCCAAGATGGTGCATTTAGTAGTCCTCACTATTCTATAAAATAATGTGATAATAATTGTATTGAGAACTTATTTTGAGTTTGGATATTGTTGTAACAACCCGGAATTTTGGATTATCCAGAAATTAAGATTTAAAGAATTAATTATTAATAAAATGAATTTTTATTAATACTATTCTATGTTATGTGTTTATTAATCGTTCCATAACCTAGGATGATTATAAGTCGGGAGGATTCTGGCTACGAGCTAGATTTAACGAGTAAGAATTTTCAAGACGAAAATAAAAGTTTTTCGGGAACAAAATATTTTCGGGGAAAAAGACGAAATAGGCACTATTCACCCGTTTCTGCTCGGAGATTTATTTTGAAATTCCGAGAAGTTATTGATTGCGTTAAATGTTGAGACGTGATGAAATATTCAATAATATTTCAGTTATGGCAAAAGCAAAGTTTTCGCCTGCAGACTCAAAACCTAAGGGTTAGGAAAAGTGAGTTCCGCGAATATAATGAGTACGTATAATAACTAGGGTTATTATGCGTGAGAAATATGAGTATGATACGAGTTATTATACGAGTATAGAAAGAAGAATAGTACGACGTATAATACGAACATCGTACGAGTTAAATACAAAGAGAATACGAGAATAGAATGCATGGGGCAACCCATGGGGTGACCCATGGGGCATGTGGGCCGGCTACTTGGCCACCAAGTAAGGGTGGTGGCCAAGTAACCTGGTGGCTAAGTTGTTAAGGAGGTGGGAATAGTGATTTTAGGGGCGAAATGACTATTTTGCCTCTAGCTTTGAAAATCTATAAATAGAAAGCTAGATTTTCATTTTTTTGAGATTTTGAAAATCCTCCACTTGAGAGAGAGAGGAGAGCTCGGTTGGGAGAGGAAGAGGAAGAGCGTGAGCATGAATGCATGGATCAAAAGTGATCGTGAAATAGAAAAGCTAGCGAATCGCCGACTTTATATAATGGAAGAGAAATAAAGAAGAACGGTAATCCGAACACTAGTTTCTTCTAAATTTTCTTTACGTTTTTATGTTCAAAAACATAACTTAATGAAGATAAGAAGTAGATTAAGTTAGAAATGATTTCATAAGGTTGAAATAGTAAGAAAATGAAGAAATAAAAATAAGAAATTTAGTTTATAAATTTCTTAAGCAAGTATAAGATTCGTGAGGATTTTGAGCGATCCGAATGAATATTATGAACGAGTAGGTGAATTAAGTAAGGAATGGTGTTCTACAACATCAAATTCCAAGAAAGAGTAGAATCGTAATCCAAAATATCGATTAAAAATGAAGAACGAACGAAGAACACGAAGAACATTATTGATGGACAAATTTAAAACCATCGTAGTGTAATTGTTGTTGATGGACAAGTTTAAAACCATCGCGTATAAATTATACTTATTTCTTGGTTAGGAACGGTAGAAACGTTCATGAAGAACAGATTAAAACTAAACTATAACGAAGTTATGACGAAAATTTTGTAAAAGAAGAACGAAAATTTGAAAGTTAGTAAATGAACCCGAACGTGTATGGTTTCATAAAAATGTAAGAGAACGTATAAAATGTGAGTCGTGGACTCAAGAACGAACAAATTCCGAGTTCGAATTACCAAATTACGGACGAACGACCAAAGAACGTTAAAAACGTTAAAATAAACGAAAAATGAAGATTAAGCCAATTGAATGGCATGTTAACGGATTCAGAACAAATTTTTGTCCTAGGGTAATCGAAGTACATAAGACATGGAAGAAAATGGCTTTGGAATGACCTCGTTTCGAGTTATAACGAAGAAGTTATGAGATTTCGAAATCAGCGTCTCAAGCTTGTAAAAGACTTAGAAAAATTTTCGTACTGTACATGGCACTGCGGCGCCACAAAATGTACTACGGTTCGCGCTACGGCGAAATCTTGCAGTGTGCTCAAACACTGATACGCGCTGTGGCATCAGCCTCCAAGGCACAACTCGCGTTGCGGCGCCGAGCATGAAACCTAGAAAATTTTTCTAAGTCATTTACAAGCTTGAGCCGCTGATTTCGAAATCTCATAACTTCTTCGTTATAACTCGGAACGAGGTCGTTCCAAAGCCATTTTCTTCCATATCTTACATACTTCGATTACCCTAGGACGGAACTTTGTTTGGAATCCGTTAACATTCCATTAAATTGGCTTAATCTTCATTCTTCGTTCATTTTAACATTTTTAACGTTCTTTGTTCGTTCGTCCGTAATTCGGTCATCCGAACTCGGAATTCATTCGTTCTTGAGTCCACGACTCACGTTTTATACGTTCTCCTATATGCTTATGAAACCCTACACGTTCGGGTTCATTTACTAACTTTCAAATTTTCGTTCTTCTTTTACAAAATTTTCGCCATAACTTCGTTATAGCTTAGTTTTAATCCGTTCTTCATGAACGTTTCTACCATTCCTAACCAAGCAATAAGTATCTAATTTATACGCGATGGTTTTAAACTTGTCCATCAACAACAATTACACTACGATGGTTTTAAATTTGTCCATCAACAACATTCTTTGTGTTCTTCGCGTTCTTCGTGCGTTCTTCATTTTTAATCGATATTTTGGATTAAGATTCTACTTTTTCTTGGAATTTAATGTTATAGAACACCATTCCTTACTTAATTCACCTACTCGCTCATAATATTCATTCTGGATCGCTCAAAATCCTCACTACCTAATCTTATATTTTGCTTAAGAAATTTATAAACTAAATTTCTTATTTTTATTTCTTCATTTTCTTACGATTTCAACCATATGAAATCATTTCTAACTTAATCTACTTCTTATCTTCATTAAGTTATGTTTTTGAACATAAAAACTTAAAGAAAATTTAGAAGAAACTAGTGTTCGGATTACCGTTCTTCTTTATTTGTCTTTCGTTATACAAAGCCGGCGATTCGCTAGCTTTTCTATTTTACGATCACTTTTGATCCGTGCATTCATGCTCACGCTCTTCCTCTTCCTCTCCCAACAGAGATCTCCTCTCTCTCTCAAGTGGAGGATTTTCAAAATCTCAAAAAAATGAAAATCTAGCTTTCTATTTATAGATTTTCAAAGCTAGGGGCAAAATAGTCATTTTGCCCCTAATATACTATTCCCACCTCCTTAAAAACTTAGCCACCAAGTTACTTGGCCACCACCCTTACTTGATGGCCAAGTGGTCGGCCCACATGCCCCATGGGTTGCCCCATGGTTCTTATCCATCCGTTTACCCATCGGTTCGATCCGCGGTTTCTTTTCTTGGTTTGGGCCTTAACCCTAATTCTTATTGGGCCTAACTTGGGCTTGATTTCACAAATCATTGGGCTTAACATAATCCAAGTCCAATTGGTTTCTACAAAGTCCATGAACACAAAGTCCATTAAGACTAATCACATTCTACACATTCCATTCTCGTATTCTCGTATTTTCTTTGTATTTAACTCGTACGATGTTTGTATTATACGTCGTACTATTCTTCTTTTCTATACTCGTATAATAACTCAGATCATACTCATATTTCTCACGATAATAACCCTAGTTATTATATCGCATCGATGATTCATGGAACTCACTTTTCCTAACCCTTAGGTTTTGAGTCCGCAGGCGAAAACTTTGCTTTTGCCATAACTGAAATATTATTGAATATTCCATCACGTCTCAACATTTAACGTAATCAATAACTTCTCAGAATTTCAAAATAAATCTCCGAGCAGAAACGGGTGAATAGTGCCTATTTCGTCTTTTTCCCCGAAAATATTTT
Organism: Panax ginseng; assembly: GCA_020205605.1. Lineage (NCBI taxonomy): Eukaryota > Viridiplantae > Streptophyta > Magnoliopsida > Apiales > Araliaceae > Panax > Panax ginseng. Next base: position 21,834,283 of record CM035143.1, read on the forward strand.
GTTCCCGGAAAACTTTTATTTTCGTCTTGAAAATTCTTACTCGTTAAATCTAGCTCGTAGCCAGAATCCTCCCCACTTATAATCATCCTAGGTTATAGAACGATTAATAAACACATAACATAGAATAGTATTAATAAAAATTCATTTTCTTAATAACTAATTCTTTAAATCTTAATTTCTGGATAATCCAAAATTCCGGGTTGTTACATTCTTCCTTCCTTATAAAAATTCCGTCCTCAGAATTTCTTAAAACCAAACCCTTACCCGGGTCCTCACATTCTCCCCTTCTTCAAAGAATTTCATCCTCGAAATTGTAACTTACTCTTCTTCTCAACTTCTCTTCAAAGAAGTTATTATCTTCCAAACATTCCCACCCTTCATAACTTATCAAGAATCATGAAGTGAAAGGAATAACGAGGAATATAAAGATTCCTTTAAAACATTTCATACTTTTCCTGAGGGGTCAAATTGACCATGAACTCTTACTAGGTTTACCAGCATGACGCCGTAACCTTTCTTTCCACGGTCAGTTCACAATCACAAAGAAGGTAAACTACCTCTTCTATACGTAGGTGATCAACCCATCGTATAACCCCATTTCGGAGTATGTTCACCTCAAACTTACTCCTTAGAATCTGCACCAAAATAATTTGGTTTGGCATAGCTCTTCAAAGAAAGCTCGATTTTCTTTTAATCATGACATATCATTCGTCTTAGCCAAATCAAGTAGCTTAGACCATACCAATAAATTGGACATCAACTTGAAACATTCGTCTAGTCAACTCAATCGACATCGACTACTTCTTTAAATTCTTTCGTAATACATCAAAACGCTTTTTTATGGCGCCATGATACCACACTCTTCACAAGACGCGTTGAGGACTTCGTCGCTTTATGACTTCGCCATTATACATCATACCATAGCAAAGTTGTTGATCCTAAGATCAAATCCAACACCGTGTTTAATTGCATTAATAACTCCATCCTTTTTACCATCTTTGCATCAAATGCAATCGATGATATAAAATTCATTTTGATATTTTAAACCAATTTCTGTCTAGTCAAAACAATTAGCATGACATACCAAGAATAGTTCTTTTAAAATCCATTGGTTCCAAAAAAAGTGAACCAATTCTTTCATTTTCAAAATGCGACATCAAACATTTATTTCAAGAAATTTTGAAATCTAGCATAGCTAGATGACTTGGAATATCCTATTCTCCATCTTCCTTCATTGTCTTACTTGCGACAATACTTAATCTTCTTTAGCACCTTCAATGCTAAGTTAACTGAAAATACTTACTTTCAGTCTAAACATTCCTATACCTTAGTATAGTTCATCAACTTACCACACTTTATATGTTTAGGAACTTTCCACAACCATATGTGTTTAAGAACTTATCTTCGCAATATGTAATCCAAGAACAAATCAAGGACTATCTATATGCTTAGGGCTAAAAAACATAGCATATAACTATGAGTCACAAACGTTTCTTAAGTATGAGTTTCAAGAACCCGCACCCATCTTATCATTTTCTACTTATCAAGTATACACATGAGAAAATATTTACCTTCTCGTCATATACATCTTTATAGCGTGACCAATTTCCATGATTATCACTGTAATAACTGAGTGGTTGTTACACCAAGCACAAACCTCTGCCCATACAAAGATTTATACAACTCAGCCATCACATGAGTCCTCAATTGAAATCTTACAACTTCTAACTTTTTCTTTACTTAATACGAATTTTCTTTAATTCGTATACTATCCTTTACAACTCAATTTGAGTTCTTCTTCTCGTACTACTTTGTAGTACCATTCCTTTATAGCATTAGCTATAAATCATTCATCGCTTAACGTACTTCATCATTATTACGATTTACTATGATCACGCGGTGATCTTCTTATCCTTCTCTTTACGATTATAGTCTTAGGTACTCATACCTAAGGTTTATAACCTATCGACTCGATACCAACTCAGAACGCCCCAAAATCCGGTCTATCTTCACACCCGGATTCCGATGCGTCCATTTAGTACATCATTCATTCTGCATATATCATTATATACTGAAATATAACAACATACACTCTCAAATCCCAGGTTCTAAAAACCTTATTGCTTTTCTCATTACAAATAATGATAATTACATTATTCTTTACATCTTGCACGAGTGACATTTATCCGCCACTAAGGATACATAATCGTTCATTAAACTAGTCTATAGTTTAATTTTCATCTTTCTACATTACAAGTCTTCACTTGATCTTCTCGTTCATTCATATTCTGAATGGCACTTCATCTGGATACCGTCACCTTGATCTATACGAGATATTTAAGTTCTTCTAACATCGTTCGCTAAAAATGTTTTTCATTTAAAGTAAGTGTGAGCATTCAATTGCCCAGCAAGTCATAACAGTTGAACAAACAACTTCAAGAATTTAAACATTCTTTTCAGACTTCAATAACCGAACAAAGGTTACGAAGCAGCTTGAATAATAGGACTAGTCTTGATTCATATCATCTTAAAACATTAGTTACATGCACTTTGAAATACTTTCATTCTCTACTCTCTTTCATGCACATTCTGTCTGGCTAGAATCAATAGCACAGACTTAACAATAACGGTTCATGTATAAATAGAACATTCTTTTATTGAACAGTTCATCTCACAGAAACACCGAAGTGTTCACATTGTAGCACAAGGCCTCATACGTTCTACCACCTTGTACAAATATCACACATTCGCACATAGACATAAATTCTCAAGTTCAACATCTGAGAAGTTTTAGAAACTAGCATTCATTTAAAAATATTAATAAAGTTAGGAAACTTGCCTTACAAGATGTGCCTACGACTTTATTTTGATCGCTCATTCCAATCCCTATAACACATAAGGAAATAACAAATACACCAATTAGTCATATACTTGACTTATGCATTGGTTTACTTAACTTTACTTCTTAAGGTTCGCATTCTTACAATATAATTTTACACGACCAACTTTCATTACCGGTTTACGGTTTCATGACATAGGGAGATGTCTTACTCAAAACGTTCATCATCTTTGATGATTTACATTCTTACCTTCTTCTTATACTTCTCTAGGACTCAACACACATCGCTTCTCTGCTAGTAGTCCATATGGTACTCTGAGTGGTTTCCCACAAACAACCAACAAACAAGTTCCCGTCTCGTCTACACTGCCATCACAATGAGTTAGATCGGTTTCCGGCCAGATATACCTTCGCTCTCAAAGGAATTGTTTAGCCCAACTCCCATATGTCAACCATCAAAGGTTACGATTGTACCACAACCTAACTTTCTCTTAACTTATACAAACTATTAAATTATAATGTTCGTTAAGTCAATTTCTTATTCCTTTTGGCTTTCTGGCAAGTAATTGCCATACCTCAGGATTCATTCTTATCCGATTCACATTCGGCGTTCATTAATCTCATTACCGTTCGATACGGTTTTCTTGATACCATTCGTATCTTACTTACTACATTCATCAACGTCTAAGTCATACAACCAGGGTATACTTAGCACGTTCGTCAAACGCAAATACGATTCACGAGGATCGTTTACGTATTCAACGTTCATGTTGCTCGTCTCTTAATCTCTCATTCAACCTTTACTCATGGTTTCAATTGCATTCATCATTATCCATTCCATGAACCCCATGTTCATTATTCTTTCTTAATGTCAAAGCCATACGGTTCACTGTATGCTATGACCGATCGTTCATCGCAACAACATTGCGTTCACAGCGTCTATACGCTTTACATTCATTTTACATTACCATAACATAACATTGAAATGTTATTCATTACCCTCGTTACTCAACGTCTAAGGAATCACAATCATAGCAATCCCTCACGTTCGTTTATCACGACTACAATCCCCGGACATCGGTTATGTAACTCGCATTCACCTTCTTTTAATCTTATTTAATCTTTCTGTTCAACCTTCATTAAAGGTTTAAAACACTTGATTAAGTGTTACATTAGTTGAACATTATGTTCATATTTCTTTCTTGCACATCCTCCAGTAACTTAGAACTAAAAATCTCATTTCTGGGCATTACTCTTATACCGAGCGGCGCATGCAAGGCGTGCCCTTCCTTCCTCTCAATTGCTTGGCCCGACCTACTTCTCTCTCCTCTCTTCTTCGATCAAGGCCAAGCCGCATGCGAGTCCTTACTTAGTGGGTCAGGCTGTAAGGCTACACTCGAAAGATTTTTGTATCAGACACATGGCATCATGCGGCGCCACAAAATGTACTACGGTTCGCGCTGCGGCAAACTCTTCTAGTGTGCTCGGGACATCATTGCAGCGGCTATGGCGTCGGCCTCCAAAGGCACAACTTCATGGCTACAGATCAGCCGAGCATGAAACCTAGAAAATTTTTCTAAGTCTTTTACAAGCCTGAGACGCTGATTTTAAAATCTCATAAACTCTTCGTTATAACTCGGAACGAGGTTGTTCCAAAGCCATTTTCTTCCTTATCTTACGTACTTCGATTACCCTCAGACAGAACTTTGTTATGAATCTGTTAACATGTCATTCAATTGGCTTAATCTTCATTCTTCGTTCATTTTAATATTTTTAACGTTCTTTGTTCGTTCGTCCGTAATTCGGTCATCTGAACTCGGAATTCATTCATTCTTGAGTCCACGACTCACGTTTTATACGTTCTCTTACATTCTTATGAAACCCTACACGTTCGGGTTCATTTACTAACTTTCAAATTTTTGTTCTTCTTTTACAAAATTTTCACCATAACTTCGCTATAGCTTAGTTTTAATCCGTTCTTCATGAACATTTCTACCGTTCCTAACCAAGCAATAAGCATATAATTTATACGCGATGGTTTTAAATTTGTCCATCAACAACGTTCTTCGTGTTATTCGCGTGTTCTTCGCGTTCTTCGTTCGTTATTCATTTTTAATCGATATTTTGGATTACGATTCTACTTTTTCTTGGAATTTGATGTTATAGAACACCATTCCTTACTTAATTCACCTACTCGTTCATAATATTCATTCGGATCGCTCAAAATCCTCACGAATTTTATACTTGTTTAAGAAATTTATAAACTAAATTTCGAATTTTTATTTCTTCATTTTCTTACGATTTTAACCATACGAAATTATTTCTAACTTAATCTACTTCTTATCTTCATTAAGTTATGTTTTTGAACATAAAAACGTAAAGAAAATTTAGAAGAAACTAGTGTTCGGATTACCGTTCTTCTTTATTTCTCTTCCGTTATACAAAGCCGGCGATTCGCTAGCTTTTCTATTTCACGATCACTTTTGATCCGTGCATTCATGCTCACGCTCTTCCTCTTCCTCTCCCAACCGAGCTCTCTCTCTCTCTCTCAAGTGGAGGATTTTCAAAATCTCAAAAAATGAAAATCTAGCTTTCATTTGTAGATTTTTCAAAGCTAGGCAAAATAGTCATTTCGCCCCTAAAATCATTATTCCGACCTCCTTAACAACTTAGCCACTGTTACTTGGCCACCACCCTTACTTGGTGGCCAAGTGGTAACGCCATTATGCCCCATGGGTCACCCAATGGGTTGCCCCTAATGGTTCTTACCCATCCATTTATCCATCGGTTCGATCCGCGATTTCTTTTCTTGGTTTGGGCCTTAACCCTAATTCTTATTGGGCCTAACTTGGGCTTGATTTCACAAATCATTGGGCTTGACATAATCCAAGTCCAATTGGTTTCTACAAAGTCCATGAACACAAAGTCCATTAAGACTAATCGCATTCTACGCATTCCATTCTCGTATTCTCTTCAGATTTAACTCGCAATGCGATGTTCAGTATTATACGTCAGACTATTCTTATTTCTATACTCAGTATAATAACTTCGTATCATACTCAGATTTCTCACGCATAATAACCTAGTTATTATATCGTACTCATTACATTCATGTGAACTCACTTTTCCTAACCCTTAGGTTTTTTGAGTCCACAATGAAAACTTCGTTTTTCCATAACCTCAAATATTATTGAATATTCCATCACGCCTCAACATTTAACGTAATCAATAACTTCTCGGAATTTCAAAATAAATCTCCAAGCAGAAACGGGTGAATAGTGTCTATTTCGTCTTTTTTCCCGAAAATATTTTTTTCCCGGAAAACTTTTATTTTCGTCTTGAAAATTCTTACTCGTTAAATCTAGCTCGTAGCCAGAATCCTCCCGACTTATAATCATCCTAGGTTATAGAACGATTAATAAACACATAACACAGAATAGTATTAGTAAAAATTCATTTTATTAATAACTAATTTTTTAAATCTTAATTTTTTGATAATCCAAAATTTTGGGTTTTTACAATTGTCTACGAGACAATATTTGTACTGAAACTCACAGTTTACGCTTTGTTGTATGTTACGCGACAGTTAATAGTTGTATAAATAAAGTTTGTATTTGAGTTATATACCATATATTTGATGACTCATAATGGGTTGTATGGACCTATTTTGGGGGCATCACATTACAGGTCAAATGTTCACTAAAAGGGTAATTTTAAAAAGCCTAAGAGGGTTGATTATTGCACGAGTCAAAGGGAAAATAATCAGTGGGAGAGAGCATAAAATGCACCCACTAAGCATGGATAATTTATGTATTATTATTTACTTGCTTTAATACAGGATATTATGTTCTTAGGTGAATACTCTGTTTGGCTGAGATTGGTGAGAATGGTGAGTCTTGTACATGGCATTGATCACATAAATAACCTAAGAATTGATGGCATGATAATGGGCACACACACACTGGAAGAGTCTTCACACACTGGAAGAGTCTTGAGTAGTATCAATTCGGTGAGGATGTGAGAGCTTTTGACTATGCATGGTGTGAAGTTGACTATAAGTTAATGCTTGTTAGTTTGTATGCATTTCTAGCTCTATTTTTGTTTTAAGTGTCATTCTTGTGTTAGATTGCTTGAGGACAAACAATTACTTAAGTTTGGGAGTATTTTGTAACGAGTGAGAAATTTATATGTAATTTAAAAATATTTATTGGGTTAAATAAATATTTTAATTGATTTATTTATTGAGATAAATAAGTATTTGATGGAATAATTGTGCATTAATTTAGTTTAAGTGTGTTATAATAATTAAATTAATGTATGATAGTTTTATGATTTGAAGATTTAATTTAATGAGATAATTAAATTAAATGAATTATTAAATAATTATAATGTTGTTCTAATTTAATTTAATAATTAAATTAGAGATTTATTAGTTTGTTAAATAATATTTTAATTTATAATGGAAATTATAATTATAAGGCAAATGTTAATTTGATTTGTGAATTAGTTAAATTAATTAAATTAGTTTGTATAATTAGTGTGACATAAGAACCATATTATAAGGAGGAAATAAAAATAAACTAAAATTTTTTTTTAAAAAGAGCTACCCAAACATGACTCTATGGCTCTTGGTTTATTTCAACAGATGAAACAGTTCACTTGTATAACTGATGGACTAGATGATACGCATTATCTTTGTGTCAGTTTAGTGTTGTGTAGTATTTTATTTTGCTTAGTCTATTTTTCAAAGAACAGAGAAAAGAGAGAATTAGGGAGAGAAATTGAGAGAGAATTGAGAAAATTAGAGAAGATGAGACTTCGGAAATCAAGGGAACAAGCTTGTTAATCATCTTTGCTAGTATAAACAAAGGATTAAGGGTAATAATCTATTCCTAATTCCAAGTCTTGGCTTTTCAATGTTTATTCTCTGTGATTTGGATTTTGTTGGATTCTTGTTTAAAATGTTAATTATATGTATGTATAATCTTGTAAAATCTGATAGTTATCATCTATAAATAATTTTTAGTGATCAAATTCATGGAATTTTATTGGAAGAAGAAAATTTAAGTTTATAGTGAAAGTGGCTTATTTGAGGCCAAAATTGATGTTCAATTCTTATTGTAATTTGTAATTTGATTTCAAAATATGTTAGTATGTTGAATTATGAAAAGAGTGCAATTGAAATGGTTTACTTTGGTAAGAAACAAAGATTTGGTGGTTGATTTCGCTAAATATGTTTAAAATGAAGAAAAATAGCAAAAACATGATTTTAATCCTTAAAAGTTGATTATGTAAGATGTTTATGTTGTTAGAGTCATGATATGCATGCATGGTGTTGTGGTTAACAAACTTATAGCTTTTGGGTATGTTAAATTTCTGCTTAATAGGGAAAAATTGGATTGATTGGGAATGAACTGTGAAGCAGGGTATGCAGTCTGTAGTTTCTATCTGTGTACCGGCGCAGCTGCGGCTGCACCAAAGGAAGAAATGGTGCAGTTGTGCCTACTAAGCGTTCTAGGTATTGAGCACCAAGCACAGCTACGCATGTGACAAGTCTTGGGGTAGCGAAGCTGTGCCCTCCCCTGAGCAGAAACCGTTTTTTTTTTCTTTAGTTTTCAGTCCATAACATGTTAGCCTAACCTAGTCTAAGGTGCATGGTAATGTCTTAAACATGTAATGAAGTTCCATAACAGATTATAAACATGTATTTGATGATTTTATATTGAAAAGATAATGACTTAGAAAACTTTAACTTGTTATTTGATTAAGTCTTGAGATGTTATTTAAGTGTGATGATGCCTTACTAGATTTATGATTTCAGACCTGTAAATGGTGTCAGTGATTGGAATATGAGATAGGATAACGAGATGAACTTGAATGAGAATTAAACCTATAGGTTAATGTTAGTTTAACTAATCAGTATTACAATTTCAATGGTATATGTAGGGTATTTGGCGAACGTTTGTTATAATTGTGTAGCTTACGCACGAGGCAAGTTCCTAAATCTTATTTCTTTATGAAGAGCAAGATCTTTATCTTATCTTGTTTATTACTGTTATGCAAGTATCTAAATCTTACTTTTAACTAAGCAAATTTCCTAATCTTGAACTTGACATTGTTTGATTAAGATGGCTCAATTTATTTATTCTTATTGAGCAAGCTTCTAATCCTTGTTTCTTATTAATTCAAAGCTTGAGATGTTCATTGTAAGACCCCGAATTTTATGAAATAAAAGTATTCAATTTTTCTTATAATTACGATTCAGTAAATGGTTAAATTGTTAAAAAGTTAAAGTTAATGGTGATATATGAAAATTTTCAAAATACGCAAGTGGTTATAAAATATTTATTTTTGTCGGGGAATATTCGTTTGGTCGTGAAATATTCTTTCTGTAGGGAATATTCGTTCGACGATGCAGCCATTTGTGGGCCCCATAACGGATAACTGTCGGATGAAGAAAGCAACAAATTTGAATTTTTATAAATAACGCCGTAATCGTTACCGTTAACACTGTTGGAATACCAGGTGGGTAAAGAAAAGTAATACGCGTTGTTGCACGATGACACCTGTATTGAATGAAGTATTTTGAATTATTGATTCTTACGTAAGAAGACACTACTCAATAATTGTTACAGTAATTACTATTCACTATTATTTTTTATTGAATCAATAATTGTTGCGTTGATATTTTATATTATTGTTGTTTCAATAATTGTGACTGCACAGTATTTTCCATTATTAGATCAATAATTCATATTATTTGAATAATATTATTAGATAGCATTATTGGCAATGTCTAGAAAGTTACATCGAGGAGAGGTTTGGTCACCTAATTATACGTCGATGAAGGAGAAATCCTTATCGGAAAGTCCCCTCTTTCTTGGGAACTACCTGGTTGTCATTATTGTGATTCTGTAATATTATTTGTGAATAATTAATTATTGATTTATACGATAATGAAATATTTATTTGATGTGGATATAAATGATGGATTTATTTATGTGGTTATAAATGAAGGAATTAATGTTGAGGTATTTTATCAGTATTTTGTCGGATTGGAGGTATTAAAAGATCAAATCAGTGTTCTTACAGCTTTATTGTGTGAGTTATAATTTTTAATCTGACCGTTGGATCGTTGTAATTTTTGGATATGTTATACATATATAAGTTGAGTATATGTTCACAAATTTTGAACCGCTAAAATGAAATCTAATGATTTGTTATGAATTTTAAGAGGTGACCGATTCTAAATTACGTTTATAAATGATTTTGGTGGAAAATTCTAGAAATGGGTGGGCCCCACTTTTGGTTGTTGGGGAAGATGGCTGATTTTTGGTGGGTGGAATAGTAGCGAGTAAAGCCATCGTAATTGGCAGTCAAGTCTCTGCCTTGACGTGCTAACATTTTCCTATAAATAGAGGGCTAAGTTAGAATTGAAAATCACACCAGAATTCATAAGTTTTCTCTCTAGATTATCGAGTGTATTTTGTGAGTATTTAGATACTTGGTGAGTTGCTATTCATCAGTGCAAGTTTCCTTCAATGTCATATCCGATATCCAGTCAGAAGTGCTGCTCTTTTGAGGTAAGGGATTGTAAGGGATAGTAAGGGATTTTAAGGGTTGTTATATTTTTCAGTTTCGTAATTTTTCTGACATTCAAAAATTCTGGAAAAATTTGAAATGATAATTTGATGAGTTTTCTAGATTATGTCCAAAAATGGCGATTTTTGGATGTATAGATTATGAGTTATGAATTTTATGGGAAAAGACTATTTTAAAAGTAAACCCTTATAACTCCTTGTGGTTAACTCCAAAATTGTTGAAATTTTTATTGGGAGTACATCTATATAATATCAGTGTAATCTGTAAATTTTGGAATTTTTGGATAAAAGTACAATTTATGATAAATGTCTAAATATTCGACAGTTTTGGCCATGTGAAAAATAATAAATGAATTTTAAAAATTCTGAGAAAAATATATGTTCAATATGGGACTATATTCTGCTAAATCTCAGAAAAGAAAATGTTTTTGTACTGATTTGGTATTTTTCATGAAAATGGACTAGTTATGAGTAAATGAATTAAATATGTTATGTGAAGTAAGAAAATTGAAAAATAGGATTTTATGGATTGAGAATCCTATATGAGGTATATGCAGATTTTTGATGAGGGTTTTGGTTATTGGTGATGAAATCTTATGAGTTTGGAATTTTAGGATGATTAAATGTATTATTTATTGAAGTGTAAACAATTAAAATAAATTGTTTACAAGTTTAAGAAATGTTATTTCCATATCATTATACTGAAATATTGGTATGAATTTTATTGTGGAATTTCTACCTTTTTCGTGTCGGGGTTACTATTCATGAGTTACTATTCATGGGTACTATTCATGACAAAATTAGTTTCTTTTTCTAACCAAATTATCATCGATTTATGAATCTTATTCTTAAAATTAAATCCGTATGTTGATCATATTGTTTTTATTGTCATATATAACATTTTTATAATCCTGGTGAAGAAATTTCTCTTTGACTTGAGTGTAAAGATGGGTAGATTATTGGTATGATCATGACTATGGGTTCTCTTTAGCCAGTAGTGCAAAGTTGAATCGTTTACAATGGAATATTTTTAGCTTAAGTGCAAAGGTGAATTGATCAACATGGTTATAATTATGGTTTATATAAATTCTGAAATGATTATATATTTCTTTGAGATATTAATATCTTTGGCCTGTAGTGCAAAGATGAACTGTTGTTGAATATCTTTGGCCTATATTGCAAAGATGAACTGTTGATGAATATCTTTGGCCAGTAGTGCAGAGATGACCTGTTGTTGAATATCTTTGGTCAGTAGTACAAAGATGAATTGTTGATGAATATCTTTGGCCCATAGTGCAAAGATGGATTTATTAGTATGATTATGAACAGGAACTGTGATTTGGTATAACCATGATCTTTGATGTTTCATGTGACGCCCCCAAAATAGGTATACATCACCTATTCTGAGTCGCCAAATACATGGTACTGAATACAAATACAATCTTAAATATACAACATGAGCTGTGAGTTTGAATACAAATATTGTTAACTAGAGAGTATACAAACTCAAAAGGAGTCCTCATTACTATTATTATCACACTATTTCACAGAATAATGAGGACTACTAATGCAAACATCTAGGACCATCACTCTATTCCTCGACTAGTCCCAGCTACGTTCTCATTTCCTGAAGAGAACAATGAAAGAAAGGGTGAGCTCAACTAGCCCAGTAAGAAATATTATGACTAAGATAATGCAGAATAAATTATCATTAGACTTTAACAGTATAACAACTGATAGAATATAATAGACAACAAGTTTTAGATCAAAAACTGCAGCAGAATAAACAATCCATTAGAAGAGTCAAGTAAAATATAAAATCTATTATCTTCTATGATTTAAAAAGTTTATCATCAATTTATCACTGAGACTCAGCTTAATAAATAATCCACATCATTAACTCATCCCTGCACTACAGGCCAAGGATATTTTTAGTATCACGACAACTAATTATCCATACACTACGGGCCAAAGATAATCGTGTTTTCATCAACGGTCCTGATCATGCCATAAAATAATTCATCTTTGCACCCTTGGCCGAAGAGAATCCATAGCCATAATCATACCAAAAACTGTCCATCAATGCACTACGGGCCAATGAGGACTTTTACCACATCATTTGTAACATTACGGTCGTGATTACAATTACTAATAATCTCGTCATCATAATCATACCAAGTCCATCTATGCACTACAGGCCACAGATGACTTTCAACAAAATATAAACATGAGGATGATGACAATGATATAAGAATTCAATAAAACAAGTTCAATAATTAATTTGTCTAGGAACCAACAACGTCCAAATTGTCAACATGATATTTCTTTGTGGAGTAAAATTCAAGAATGCTCAGAAGAATATTTCCATGAAAAGATACTGGATGAAGCGCAAATATCAAGGATATTTCACTAATTTCATGGATTATAGAAGTCAAAACTTTAACCAACTGAGTATAATAAAGAATGGAATAACAAAAGAAATCACCATGCATGCGATAGACCGCACATGCAAGTTTATCCAACGAGGATAATAAATAACGGAATCGGTCCGTAAAAACGCACAAACAGGATATTCAAATGAATAATCAAGATGTAATCGTGTCCGGCGTAAAACGCATGAGCAGGATATTCCAACGAGAATAATAAAGATTTTAAACTAAGTAATTGCGTGAAACCTTGAGACGAGGATATTACAATAGAATAATAAAAATGAAACCGGTCCCAAGTAGAATGCCTGCAGACGAGGATATTCAACGGAGAATAATAAGGAATGAAATAATAGAAGAATTTCACCAAGTATGCGGTACTTCGCATAGACAGGTTATTCCAATATAATAACAAAGAATGGAATAATAGAAGTTCTCTTGATGAAGAAGAAAGAACGAAATAATACCCCTTTCGAATACAACAAATAATATTCCTTACCTTAGAAGAAACTGGATATAGAAGTGGTGAAGTAGCAGAATACTTTTCTTCTTTCTCTCTATAATTTCTCTCTATAATAATTGCTCTATAGCTTTAGTGAATTGGTGAGAAATGAAGGAAGAATGAGCTTCTATTCATAGGAAAATATAGTATCGATAATTGCACGTTTTGGGGCTCAAAATATTATAGTATAATACCTTCCTCTTTTTCTTCACTTTTAATTTAGTCCTGCAAGTATTATCAAACTTGCACCAACTCCCCTAATAGTAAATAATGTGAATCAATAGTAATCTTGTGACTCAATAGTTCTAATCATGTGATAAAAACAATTACAGTATAGTACCTCCATCTATACCTCCATTTTTAACTTAGTCATGCAAGTATTATCAATCTTGCACCACCACCCCTAATAGTATAAGAATGTGAATCAATAGTACCCCGTGAATAGTAACTCATGAATAGTAACTCGTGAATAGTACTCTGACATGAAAAGTGCTCCGAATATCCGAGTGAACAATATAACCTCCAAACATCAATTATCATCGAAATAAATGTCAATTTCCACTAATACTAATAATCCCAATACAATAGAACAATCAATTTCATCTTTAATCAACACAACTTATTCATCATTAATATTATAACTCACAATATTTAACAACCAGGTCGTTCCCAGGAAAGAGGGGGCTTTCCGATAAGGATTTTTCCTTATTGGCGCGCAATTAGGTGACCAAACCTCTCATTGACATAACTTATAGACATTGTCAATATTGCAAATAATAATATGAATAACTTTATCGTCTAAATTATTGATTTAATAATATAACATATTATGCAGATGATACTGTGACAATAATTGAATCAATAATATGAGAGATATGATGCAAAGATTCATCAGTAGCAATAATTGAGTATAACCGAAAGTGACTTTTCACGTAAGCATCAATAATCAATACCGTGTACTACTATGCAACCACAGCCAGACATTCTTTACATACTTTTTACTACCGAGTAGTTCAACAATTTTAACGGTACCACTTCCGTAGTTATTTTATAAAAGATAATTACATCGCTTTCTAACTACGACAATACTTCCATTGTGGGGTCCACCAATGATTGTGTCGTCGTACGAATATTCTCCGACAAAAAGAATATTCCCCGACCAATCGAATATTTTATAACAACTTGCATAATTTAAAAAAATTTATAAAAACTACCCACAACTATAACATTATATCAAATCCACACCATAATATTCAAAAAAAATATTTCGAGAAATTTAAATCTTTATTCATAAAATCTGGGGTTTCACAATCTCCCCTCCTTATGAAATTTCTCCCTTGTAATTTATGTACGCACTCGATATGCCAAAGAGGTGAGGATTCCTTGACTTCATTTCAGATTCTAACTCTTGAGGTATAACCTTTGAGTGTTGAATACGATCTTTCTTATCCAAGATTTTAACACGTATCTCCTCATACGTTAAATCTTCTGCTATATCGTCTAGTTCTAATTTAATAATATGGTTCAGGTCTTCCACATATTTATGTAACATCGATACGTGAAAAACATTATGCACACGCGACATACTTGGTGGTAAAACGAGTCTATAGGCCACAGTTCCTACTCGATCGAGGATTTCAAATGGGCCAATTAAATCGAGGGTTGAGATTTCCTCTCTCGTCGATTCTTGCTTCTAGAATAACGCCTCTCTGAACCTTCTTCATTCATCACTCAAGGGTGTGTAGCTTGAGCGGATTTAACTTTATCGATTAAAGTCAATTCTAATCGTATATTCGTTATCTTCACGTGGGTTCCTAGAGTCTTTAACTCCATCTTCATCATTTGTAAGTCGTAAATGAAATGGGTCTTTGTGTTAACAACATCGCACTTTTAAAAAAGCATACGATCTTCTACTCAAACGCGTCGACTACCACGTTCGCTTTCCCACGATGGTATTGAATGGTACGATCGTAATCTTCAATAGCTCGAGCCAACTTCTTTGGCGCATGTTACGTTTATTTTAGTTGAAGAAATATTTGAGGGTTTTAGAAATGGGTTTTGTACTGGGGTCAATACAAAATTCGATTTCACGCTCTAGGGGTAGGCTAAGAAGTCTTCAAGAATACGTAAGGAAATTTATTAACGATAGAAATATCATTCAAAATTGTGACTCTCATCCAAGACTTGGGTAACACGTCACATTGATACCTATCAACTTGCCATCGTCATTCACAGTGTCGCCTACAGAAAGTCTGGCTTCGATGCATTCCACACAAGAAAGTCAACAACAAAAGGACCGGGGCTTTTTACTTATGGCTTGATATGACAATGATTGACTTTAGTGG
This sequence comes from Panax ginseng, assembly GCA_020205605.1. NCBI lineage: Eukaryota > Viridiplantae > Streptophyta > Magnoliopsida > Apiales > Araliaceae > Panax > Panax ginseng. Next base: position 21,849,996 of record CM035143.1, read on the forward strand.
TTTGGTTGCTTGAATTCGCATAACAGGTTGGTTAGGAATATAAAAGCTAACAGGTAATGTGAAAGTGTCGATTTGAATCAACAAGATTTATAAACAGTGGAGGTGACGAAGGCTTCTACTAACGAAGTTTCAACCAATAAGTCAAAGTCTAACTTCTCTGGGGTTAAATTTAAACGTTGAACAAAAGCAAGAGAGATAAAAGAATGGGTAGAACCAGTATCTAATAAGGTATAAACTTTGCAAGAATTTATAATTAACTAACCCGTGCTAACTTTGTTCGGGTTACTCGCTTTTTGAGAAGTCATGAAAAACGCTCTTCCTGAAACCACCGACTTTGTTTTGTCTGTATCCGCCTTTGGTGCCACCGTTCCAGCTGGACTTGACTTCGGTGCACGACAAAATCGGGCTAGGTGATCTTCTCTTCTTGAAATTTCCACTTCTATTATCTTGGCCATCATTACCACCGAAGTAGTTACCATTCTTGGCATGATAATTTCCCCCACGATGGTTATCATTGTTCCGATGGCCGTTGCCACCGGTATGATTATTATCGTGTTGTTGGTCGTTACCTTTTGGTTGAGCTGACTCAATAGTCTCATGTGTTTCATTGCTTATCTCAGCATTTTCATATGCAATTTTCAAACACTGTCACAAAACAAGGGTTAATTAACATATCGCATATTATCCCTATACTATGACCGACCAATTAAATATCAAATAAACTTAGGTAGGTCATACTAGCGAAGGCATTCCCCGTCTCTCTCCTCCTAGTTATAGTCTCACATCTTAACAAGGGATCATATCCCTAAGCTTTGATACCAACTGTGACACCCCCAAAAAAGGTATACATCACCTATTCTGAGTCGCCAAATACATGGTACTGAATACAAATACAATCTTAAATATACAACATGAGCTGTGAGTTTGAATACAAATATTGTTAACTAAAGAGTATACAAACTCAAAAGGAGTCCTCATTACTATTATTATCACACTATTTTACAGAATACTGAGGACTACTAATGCAAACATCTAGGACCATTACTCTGTTCCCATTGAGTCTCATTTACGTTCTCATTTCTTCAAGAGAATAATGAAAGAAAGGGTGAGCTCAACTAGCCCAAAGAAGAAATATTATGACTAAGATAATGCGAATAAATTATCATTAGCCTTCAACAAGATAACAACCGATAGAATATAATAGACAACAAGTTTTAGATCAAAAAGCTGCAGCTGAAATAAACAATCCATTAGAAGAGTCAAGTAAAATATAAAATCTATTATCTTCTATGATTTAAAAGTTTATCATCAATTTTATCATTTGAGACTCACGACAATAAATAATCCACATCATTAACTCATCCATGCACTTCTGTGCCAAGAATATTTTTTAGTATCACGACCACGAATTATCCATGCATTATGGGCCAAAGATAATCGTGTTTTCATCAACTATCCCGATCATGCCATAAAACAATTCATCTTTGCACCCTTGGTCAAGAGAATCCATAGCCATAATCATACTAAAAAGCGCTCCATCAATGCACTACGGGCCATTGAGGACTTTTTACCATATCATTTGTAACATTACGGTAATGATTACAATCAATAATCCACGGTCATAATCATACCAAGTCCATCTATGCATTACAGCCACGGATGACTTTCAACAAAATATAAACATGAGGATGATGACAATGATATAAGAATTCAATAAAACAAGTTCAACAATTAATTTTTCCAGGAACCAACAATGTCCAAATTGTCAACATGATATTTCTTTGTGGAGTAAAATTCAAGAATGCTCAGAAGAATATTTCCATGAAAAGATACTGGATGAAGCACAAATATCAAGGATATTTCACTAACTTCATGGATTATAGAAGTCAAAACTTTAACCAACTGAGTATAATAAAGAATGGAATAACAAAAGAAATCACCATGCATGCGATAGACCGTCAAGGCAGGTTATCCCAACAGAATAATAAATAACGGAATCGTCCCAAGAAAAGCGCAAAACACATGATATTCCAAATGTAATAATCAAGGCGGAACCAGTCCCGGCGTAGAACGCATTGATGTGATATTCCAACGAGAATAATAAAGACTAACCGTGTCCTATGAGAACGTCTATACATAATATTCCAACAGAATAATAAGGAATGAAATAATAGAAGAATTTCACCAAGTATGCGGTACTTCGCATAGACAGGTTATTCCAATATAATAACAAAGAATGGAATAATAGAAGTTCTCTTGATGAAGAAGAAAGAACGAAATAATACCCCTTTCGAATACAACAAATAATATTCCTTACCTTAGAAGAAACTGGATATAGAAGTGGTGAAGTAGCAGAATACTTTTCTTCTTTCTCTCTATAATTTCTCTCTATAATAATTGCTCTATAGCTTTAGTGAATTGGTGAGAAATGAAGGAAGAATGAGCTTATTTATAGGAAAATACAGCTTTATAATTGCACGCGCTTTGGGGCTCAAATATTACTGAGATAATACCTTCCTCTTTTCTTCACTTTTAATTTAGTCCCGCAAGTATTATCAAACTTGCACCAACTCCCTTAATAGTAAATAATGTGAATCAATAGTAAATCATGTGACTCAATAGTTCAAATCATGTGATAAAAACATTTGCAGTATAGTACCTCCATCTATACCTCTATTTTTAATTTAGTCATGCAAGTATTATCAATCTTTTACCACCACCCCTAATAATATAAGAATGTGAATCAATAGTACCCCGTGAATAGTAACTCGTGAATAGTACTCCGATATAAAAAATGCTCTGAATACCCGAGTGAACAATATAACCTCCATACATCAATTATCATCGAAATAAATGTCAATTTCGACTAACACTAATTATCCCAATACAATGGAACAATCAATTTCATTTTTAATCAACACAACTTATTCATCATTAATATTATAACTCACAATATTTAACAACCAGGTCGTTCCCAGGAAAGAGGGGGCTTTCCGATAAGGATTTTTCCTTATTGGCGCGCAATTAGGTTACCAAATCTCTCCTTGACAGAACTTCTAGACATTGTCAATATTGCAAATAATAATACGAATAACTTTGTCGTCTCAATTATTGATTTAATAATATAACATATTATGCAGATGATACTGTGACAATAATTGAATCAATAATATGAGAGATATGAAGCAACAATTACTGTAGCAATAATTGAGTATAACTGAGTGACTTCTCACGTAAGCATCAATAATCAATACCGTGTGTTACTATGCAACCACGCGTATTACTATACTTTTACTACAGAGTAGTTCAATAGTTTTAACGGTAACACTTCCGCCGTTATTTTTATAAAAAGATAATTCTGTCATTTTCTAACTACGACAATACTTCCGTTGTGGGGTCCACCAATAATTATGCCATCGTACGAATATTCCCCAACAAAAAGAATATTCCCCGACCAATCGAATATTTTATATCAACTTCAATACTTTAAAAAAAAAATTATAAATACTACCCACAACTATAACATTATATCAAATCCACACCATAATATTCAAAAAAAATATTTTGAGAAATTTAAATCTTTATTCATAAAATCTGGGGTTTCACATTTCAAGTGAAGACAGGTGATAAAAAATTATCTTCGTCCTGGGTACGAAGAAAAATTTAGAACCACAATTATGATTATGAGTTATTCACATGATTGTGAACAGGAACTGTTGATTGATGTTACAGGGATAAAACATTGTTGGTGGACTTTTAATGTGGAGAAGATAATAGATTTTATGGTCTATTTTACTCTTCTAATGGATTGCTCGTTCCGCTACAACTATGGTTGAAATTTTTTATCATCTACCATATGTTCTAAATCTCTGATTTATTACTGTTGAAGGCTATTGATAATTTAATTATCTTTAGTCATGATATTCTTTACTGAGCTAGTTGTGCTCACCCTTTTTGCTTCACAATTCCTTTTAGGTAAAAGAGTGTAGCTAGGTCGAGCGGGCGTAATAGGGGAATAGAACGGTGGTCATCATTTAGTAGTTATATTTGGTGAATCAAATAGGGTGAGGCGAACCCAACGTTGGAAGGGTGTTTTGCCACTATCATACAAGGGGTCTAAAGACATACAACCTCGTGTCATCATAAGACAGGGTTGTGCACATCCACTTACTGAGTATATCTACGAGCACTACCTATATGATCTTGGAGTTTGTTTTAAGTATAATTCACGATTAGAGACAGTGGAGATAATGATATGTCAAGAGAAGACTCACCATTAGAAAGAATATGATAGTAATCTTCTCATTTTTCTTTGGGGTCTATTGGGTCAACCAAGGATAATTCTGTGGCCATATGATATCTATCATAACCTGGAAGCATGGCCTCCCATGTACGAAGGTTTCCTTGAGCACTTCCCAAAGATTTTAATTTTTAAAATAGTTTTTGACTATACCTTTATATAGGTATCACTGTGAGGTGCTGTCCATTGATGGGACATTTGTCACATCACGGTTGGGACACGAGTCACAGTTGGTGTATATTTGTATCCAAACTCACATCATATATGTTGTTGTATTTTGTACGACAATTATTGTAATAAAGTTGTAGTTGTTTTCTGTACCATGTATTTGGCGACTCAGAATAGGTTGGGTGAAATGGACCTATTTTGGGGTTGTCACATTTGGTATCAGAGCTTAGGGATATGGTCTCTGGCGAAGATCAGGGAATAGAACTAGGATGGGAGAGATGAGTAAATCCTTCGCTAGTGTGTCCTACCTAAGCTTATTTGTTGGTCAATCATAATATCGGGATATTATGTAAATGTTAATTTGTTCAATTAACCCTTGTTTTGAAGTTGTATTCTAGAATGATATCTGAAATAGGAGATGAGAAATGGAAAAATCATGATGACAGGGAAGATGAAATCTGAAATTAAAGCAAGGTATTCTCAACTCTTTGAAATACCGAATGCACGAAAAATTTAGGGACAAAATTTCATAAGGAGGGAGATTATAAGACCGAATTTTATGAAATAAAAGTATTCAATTTTTCTTATAATTACGATTCAATAAATGGTTAAATTGATAAAAAGTTAAAGTTAATGGTGATATATGAAATTTTTCAAAATACGCAAGTGGTTATAAAATATTCATTTTTGTCGGGGAATATTCGTTTGGTCGTGGAATATTCTTTACTGCTTGGGGAATATTAAATGCACTGGTAGCGACCATTTGTGGGCCCCATAACGGATAACTGTCGGATGAAGAAAGTGACAAATTTGAATTTTTATAAATAACGGCGTAATCGTTACCATTAACACTGTTGGAATACCAGGTAGGTAAAGAAAAGTAATCTGGCGTTGTTGCAAGAAGAGCACTGCGGTATTACATAGTATTTTGAATTATTGATTCTTACGTAAGAAGACACTACTCAATAATTGTTACAGTAATTATATTTCAATATTTTATTTTATTGAATCAATAATTGATGTGTTGATATTTTATATTATTGTTGTTTCAATAATTGTCACTGCATAGTATTTTCTATTATCAGATCAATAATTCATATTATTTGAATAATATTATTAGATAATATTATTGGCAATGTCTAGAAAGTTCTGTCAAGGAGAGGTTTGGTCACCTAATTGCACGCCAGTAAAGAGAAATCCTTATCGAAAAGCCCCCTCTTTCCTGGGAACTGCCTGGTTGTCATTATTGTGATTCTGTAATATTATTTGTGAATAATTAATTATTGATTTATATGATAATAAAATATTTATTTGATGTGGATATAAATGATGGATTTATTTATGTGGTTATAAATGAAGGAATTAATGTTGAGGTATTTTATCGGTATTTTGTCGGATTGGAGGTATTAAAAGATCAAATCAGTGTTCTTACAGCTTTATTATGTGAGTTATAATTTTTAATCCGACCGTTGGATCGTTGTGATTTTTGGATATGTTATACATATATAAGTTGAGTATATGTTCACAAATTTTGAACCGTTAAAAATGAACGAATGATTTGTTATGAATTTTAAGAGGTGACTGATTCGGAAATTAGGTTTATAAATGATTTTGGTGGAAAATTCTAGAAATGGGTGGGCCCCACTTTTGGTTGTTGGAGAAGATGGCTGATTTTTTGTGGGTGGATTAGTAGCAGGTAAAGCCATCAGGTAGCAGGTCAAGTCTGCTTCGGCATGCTAACATTTTCCTATAAATAGAGGGCTAAGTTAGAATTGAAAATCACACCGAAATTCATAAGTTTTCTCTTTTCTCTAGATTATCGAGTGTATTTTGTGAGTATTTAGATACTTGGTGAGTTGCTGTTAATCAGTGCAAGTTTTCTTCAGCGTCATATCCGATATCCAGTCAAAAGTGCCGCTCTTTTGAGGTAGGGGATAGTAAGGGATTGTAATGGATTGTAAGGGATAGTAAGGGATTTTAAAGGTTGTTATGTTTTTCAGTTTTGTAATTTTTCTGACCTTCAAAAATTCTGGAAAAATTTGAAATGATTATTTTTATGAGTTTTCTAGATTGTGTCCAAAAATGGCGATTTTTGGATGTATAGATTATGAGTTATGAAATTTATGGTAAAAGACTATTTTAAAAGTAAACTCTTATAACTCCTTGTGATTAACTCCAAAATTGATGAAATTTTTATTAGGAGTACATCTATATAATATCAGTGTACTCTGTAAATTTTGGAATTTTTGGATAAAAGTACAATTTATGATAAATATCTAAATATTCGGCAGTTTTGGCCATGTGAAAAATAGTAAATGAATTTTAAAAATTCTGAGAAAAATATATGTTCAATATGGGACTATATTCACTAAAATCCCAGAAAATAAAATGTTTTTGTACCGATTTGGTATTTTCATGAAAATGGACTAGTTATGAGTAAATGAATTAAATATGTTATGTGAAGTAAGAAAATTGAAAAATAGGATTTTATGGATTGAGAATCCTATATGAGGTATATGCAGATTTTTGATGAGGGTTTTGGTTATTGGTGATGAAATCTTATGAGTTTGGAATTTTAGGATGATTAAATGTATTATTTATTAAAGTGTAAACAATTAAAATAAATTGTTTATAAGTTTAAGAAATGTTATTTCAATATCATTATACCAAAATATTGGTATAGATTTTATTGTGGAATTTCTACCTTTTTCGTGTTGGGGTTAATATTCATGAGTTACTATTCACAAGTTACTATTTATGGGTACTATTCACGACAAAATTGGTTTCTTGTTCTGACCAAATTATCGTTGATTTATGAATCTTACTCTTGAAATTAAATCCGTATATTGATCATATTGTTTTTATTGTCATATATAACATTTTCATAATCCTGGTGAAGAAATTTCTCTTTGACTTGAGTGTAAAGATGGGTAGATTATTGGTATGATCATGACTATGGGTTCTCTTTGGCCAGTAGTGCAAAGTTGAATCGTTGACTGGTATGATAATGACCATTGAATTTACAATTGAATATTTTTAGCTTAAGTGCAAAGGTGAATTGATCAACATGGTTATAGTTATGGTTTATATAAATTCTGAAATGATTATATATTTCTTTGAGATATTAATATCTTTGGCCTGTAGTGCAATGATGAACTGTTGATGAATATCTTTGGCCCGTAGTGCAAAGATGACCTGTTGTTGAATATCTTTGACCAGTAGTGCAAAGATGAACTGTTGATGAATATCTTTGGCCCGTAGTGCAAAGTTGGATTTATTAGTATGATTATGAACAGGAACTATGATTTGGTATAACCATGATCTTTGATGTTTCAGGTAAAGACAGGTGATAAAAAATTATCTTCGTCATGGGTACGAAGAGGAATTTAGAACCACAATTATCATTATGAGTTATTCACATGATTGTGAACAGGAACTGTTGATTGATGTTACAGGGATAAAACATTGTTGGTGGACTTTTAATGTGGAGAAGATAATAGACTTTATGGTCTATTTGATTCTTCTAATGGATTGCTCGTTCCGCTGCAACTATGGTTGAAAATTTTTATCATCTACTATATGTTCTAAATCTCTAATTTATTACTGTTGAAGGCTATTGATAATTTAATTATCTTTAGTCATGATATTCTTTACTGAGCTAGTTGTGCTCACCCTTTTGCTTCACAATTCCTTTCAGGTAAAAGGGTGTAGCTGGGTCGAGCGGGGGTAACAGGGGAATAGAATGGTGGTCATCATTTAGTAGTTATATTTGGTGAATCAAATAGGGTGAGGCGAACCCAACGTTGGAAGGGTGTTTTGCCACTATCATACAAGGGGTCTAAAGACATACAACCTCGTGTCATCATAAGACAGGGTTGTGCACATCCACTTACTGAGTATATCTACGAGCACTACCTATATGATCTTGGAGTTTGTTTAAAGTATAATTCACGATTAGAGATAGTGGAGATAATGATATGTCAAGATAAGACTCACCATTGGAAAGAATATGATAGTAATCTTCTCGTTTTTCTTTAGGGTCTATTGGGTCAACCAAGGATAATTCTGTGGCCATATGATATCTATCATAACCTGGAAGCATGGCCTCCCATGTACAAAGGTTTCCTTGAGCACTTCCCAAAGATTCTAATTTCTAAAACAATTTTTGACTATACCTTTATGTAGGTATCACTGTGAGGTGTTGTCCACTGATGGGACATTTGTCACATTACGGTTGGGACACGAGTCACAGTTGGTGTATATTTGTATCCAAACTCACATCATATGTGTTGTTGTATTTTGTACGATAATTGTTGTAATAAAGTTATAGTTGTTTTTTGTACCATGTATTTGGCGACTCAAAATAGGTTGGGTGAAATGGACCTATTTTGGGGTTGTCACATTCATTATTTCAAACGACACTTTCTAATTCCTTTGAAGATAGTCTATTGAATATACAATGTTTTATTCTACTATATATTATTGTGATTTTATTCTTGTCTTAAACATTGTTACTCAATACCTAGTTATTGTATCGAAACTCGAATGGCTAGTGAACCTTTATTGAAATGACTAGTCCATAGTTGATAAGCTTTCTAAAATTATAGAACAATTGTTAAAGCTATTCCGAACTAAACTTTCCTTTGGGAGAAAATCCTAAGTCAAACTAAGATGAACAACCCTAATATAGGGGATTATTATACGCGTTAGCGCTAAGATGTTTATGCACAATACATGGTACGAAGGGTTGATCTCCCTAAGTATGATAGGAAAGGTCCTTATAGTTTAACGACTGTTAAAGGTTGAGGTAAAAATACCTAGTAACCTGGGACATAGTTCATGGTCTTAAGACCCTCATATATTAATCTTGAACTTGTTTCCTAATCTTGATTCAAAGAACGAGTTCTCTATTATTCAGTATTCATTGCTTACTCTTATGTTATTGCTATTATCGTCATTATATTAGTGAGCAATTGTTTACTCACTCTTGCATTTAACACTGCAGCTAAAGTTGAGAAAGTTGACGAGCCGTCTTCTAGCAAGGGTAAGGGCAAGATGTCCAAATGATGAAGACTTGTTTGCTTTTATTTAATAGAATCTATGTTATGAGACTTATTTATTTATGTGATGTTTTTCGCAAACTTATGTAATAATTTAAGGTTATATTATCTGGGATTTATGTTAAGTTGATGTAACCCTTTAATGGGAAGGATTATTGTTTAAGTTATTTAAGTTATGTCTTTATCCTTGATTATGGGTAGTTAGATGTAATTGTTTTGGATATTGAGCACCAAATCCTGTGGGAATGAAGTACCCGGATTTGGGGGTGTCACAAGTTAATATCAAAGCTTTAGGTTATGAACCTTAGGTGGGGGAAACCTTAAGAAGTAACCTTTGTGGTGACAAACTCTTATCGAGTTCTAAAGAATGAATTCCTTTATTAATTAAAGATAAATAATAAAAGACTTTATGTGCCTATGCATTAACAACTTATGTGCTCGCGAGTATCAAAGAGTGTCACGTAGTAAATAAAACTTAAGATATTTTGTTGTCAGGATGTCTAATGCTGAAGGATCCAATCAAGCTAGGGAAGAGATACCTCAGGTGCCTATAGATGAGGAGCCCCGAGATATCCATGTTGTTCGGGAGCAGTTGATCAAGACGAAGCCTTCTCTGTTGGTCGCTGATGAAGGATAGGGGTATGAGCATGTGTCTGATCTTGAGGAAGAGGACTCTGGGGAGATAGAGGTGGAGGATGAGGAAGAGGATCATATGGAGTTTCCACCAAACTCCATTGCATCTGGGATGTATGATTAATTATATGACCGTAATATAGAATTACAGGCTAAGGTTGAGGAGCTGAAGAAGCTGGCTGACATGCGTCAAGCTACTATAAAGCAGAAGGATGTGGAGATTTAGGATCTCGACATACGTCTTGGGAACGCAGAATGGAACCTAGTTCACACAAAGGGTCATCAAGAACAGCTATTGGCTGAGAATGAAAAGATGAAGATTGAAGTTAAGACACTAAAAGATGATTTGAAGGAAGAGTCAACTAAGCGTGTGAGAGCAGAAGACACTTGGATGAAGGCTACTCAGCGTTCGAATCGTTCTGAAGACAAGGTTCAGACAAAGAAGGCTAAGATGAATGAAATGGATTATGCATTTCATTCTGCGATTGATAGGGCCCAGGACCGAGTCTTTTATTACCCAGCTCAGTTTGAAGACTTGCCATGGTATATGATGGATCGTAGAATGATGTTTCATATCATGGAAGAAGAGCGTAAAAAAGCTTATCGACGTCTTAATATGCCAAAATAGGAAGAGTAATAAGTTATGTGATTAATTATGTGATAAATAAATTGTGAATCCCATGTTTTGAGATAAATAATGGGGTAAGATGAGTACGTAATTCCGAAACTTTACAAGTTCATGAATGTTGATGTAGGTAGCAGAGATGATATCCTTACAATATTTTGGAAGTTATAAATAAGTAAGATGTCAAAGTTTATTAAAATGTTATGTATTAATATTTTATCCTAGAATGTTTAATTTAAACTTTAAATATTCAAGGAATTGAGTAGTGATCTAATAAGTGTATATCTTAAACAGAAAATGCCTCCTAGAAGGAGACAACCATGCCAACAACCACCCGTTGAGGGGTCTACTAACAAGAACAATAACGAGGCCAACGCTAGCCCGGTTCAGCAGTTAGTGACCTTGTTAACAGGAGAACTTGTGAATCAGCCGCAAGCTCAAGTCACAACTTTTAAGGACTTCAAAGCGGTTGGACCGCCAGAGTTTCAAGGGTCTATGAATCTAGTTGAAGCCCAAACCTGGATCATGGAAATGGAGAAAGTTTTCGACGTTGCCAGGGTCAATGAGGATCAAAAAACTGCCTTTGCAACGTTTATGTTGAAATCTAAAGCTAGTTATTGGTGGCAGGTGAATAAGGTTCGTGGGGGACATGGAATAATAACGTGCGATAGGTTCAAAGAAATGTTTTTCAAGATGTACTTTCCGACGAGTTCCCGAAACCAGATGGAAGTTCAATTCTTGGAACTAAAGTAAGGAACCATGTATGTGCCAGAGTATGCAGTGAAGTTTAATGAGTTTGCGAGGTTTGCTCTGTATTAAGTTAATACAGATGAGCGTAAGGCGAGAAGGTTTGAACAAGGGTTGAAGCCCTGACTATATAGCAAGGTTTCAATGTTTCAATTAAATACGTTTGCAGTAGTACTAGAAAAGGCAATTATTGCATAATGTGGAAGCGATGCCTTAACCAAGTATAATCAAGAACAGAAAAAGAGGAAGAATGAGAGTGAAAACAAGGATGGTGGAAGCAATAGTGGAAGTAATAACCAGAAGAGGAAGTGGAATGAAAATCCAAATGCAGGAGGACAGCAAGGAAGTCAGCAAAAGAAGAAGTTTGAAGCTTGTACTACTTGATGGAAGAATCACACTGGTGTTTGTCTGAAGGGTAAGCGAGTGTGTTTTAATTAAGGCCAAGAGGGTCACATTGTGCCAAATTATTTTAGTCTGAAGAAGGGAGCTTGTTTCACTTATGGGTCGAAGGATCATATGGCTCATGATTGCCCTAGAAAGATAGCGGCAGATGCAATTAGAGGTAAGGGAAGCAGCAGTGGTGGTACATTGACTATCACTAGGCCAGTGCCATTAAATCGACCTACTGCCAGAACTTTCAATATGACTGTGAAAGATGTGCAGTCAAATGACGTGGTATCAGGTATTATTTCGATCAATGGTATTAATACTTATGTGTTATTTGATTTGGGTGCTATTTATTCATTCATATATTTGACGATTTTGCTAGAAACTTAGATTTGCTGCAGGAAGAATTAGATTTTCCTTTAAGCATAGAGATTGCGAATAGCGAAGTGATTCTTGTTAGGTTTATATGCAAGAATTGTAGGGTGGATATAAAGGGCCACAAACTGATGGTAGATTTGATACCGACTAAACTTGGGGAATTCGATGTTATACTGGGAATGGATTGGTTATTTAATTACGGGGCAGTAATTGATTGCCAAAAGAAATGTGTTAACCTTATGACTCTGTCAAAAGTGGTGTTTCATAGTAGGAAGTCACCTAGACAAACAAGTTGTCTAACAGTGATGCAAGCCAAGAAGTTACTTGTAAGACCCCAACTTTTAAGAATAAAGAATAATTTTCTCGAAATATATTTTTGAATATTATGTTGTGGATTTGATATGATGTTATAGTTGTGGGTAATATTTACAAATTTTGCAAAGTACGTAAGTGGTTATATAATATTCGATTAGTCGGGGAATATTCGTTTTAATAGAGAATATTCGTACGACGGCACAATCATTGGTGGACCCCACAACGAAAGTATTATCGTAGTTAGAAAACGACAAAATTATCTTTTTATAAAAATAACAGTAAAAGTTTTACCGTTAACTGTTGAACTACCTGGTAGTAAAAGTACAGTAATACGCGTGGTTACATAGTAGCACACGGTATTGATTATTGATGCTTAGGTGAGAAGGAACTCCGTTAAACTCAATTATTGCTACAGTAATTGCTACATCATATCTCTCATATTATTGATTCAATTATTGTTATAGTATCATCTGTATAATATGTTATATTATTAAATCAATAATTGAGACGGCAAAGTTATTCATATTATTATTTGCAATATTGACAATGTCTAGAAGTTTTGTCGAGGAGGTTTGGTCACCTAATTACGCCTCTAATAAGGAGAAATCCTTATCTGAAAGCCCTCTTTCTCGAAGCGACTGGTTGTTAAATATTATGAATTATAATATTAATGATGAATAAGTTCGTGTTGATTATAGATGAAATTGATAGTTCCATTGTGTGGGAATTATTAGTGTTAGTATAAATCGATATTTATTTCGATAATAATTGATGTCTGGAGGTTATATTGACCAATCGGGTATTCGGGGCACTTTTCGTGTCAGAATACTATTCACGGGTTACTATTCACCCGGTTACTATTCATTCTAGTATTGTTCACTTGGGTGTTTGGGACACTTTTTATGTCGGGGTACTATTCATGGGGTACTATTCACGGGGTACTATTCCTGAAGTACTATTCACGTAGTACTATTCACCCAAAAAATATATTTCTTTTCGGTCAAAATTATTTTTGAGTACAATATTATTCCATGAAGAGATGTGATAATTTTTCAGACCGTTGGTTGAAGTTATAATAGTAAATCAATTTGGACCGCTGGTGGAAAGTTATAATAGTAAATCAATATGGATCGCTGGTTTAAAGTTTTAATAGTAAATCAGTATGGACCGTTGCTTTAAGTTTTAATAGTAAATCATTATGGACCGTCCATTTAAAAGTAAATCAATCTGGACCGTTCATGAATTAGTTACTATTCAGTCCATTCTCCTATAAACAGAATCTCATTCCTTCATTATTTCTTACGAATTCACTAAAACTCTAAAGAGAGAAACTATAGAGAGAAAGAAGAAAAGTATTCTGCTACTTCACTACTTCAGTATTCAGTGTTTCTAAGGTAAGGGATATTATTTGTTGTACTCGTAAGGGGTATTATTTCTTTTGTATTCATGAAGAGAGCTATTGTTATTCCATTCTTTATTATTATGTTGGAATAACATGTTTATGCGAAGTACCGCATTCATGGTGAAGTTCTTCTGTTATTCCAATCTTTATTATTCTGTTGGAATAACCTGTTTGTGCGGTCTATCGCATATCTGGTGAATTCTGTTGTTATTCCATTCTTTATTATTCTGTTTGAATATCCTATCTGTGCGGATTACGCATGACCTGGTTCCAGTCTTTATTATTCTATTGGAATAACCTGTCTGTGCGGTTTATAGCATGCTTGGTGAATTCTGTTGTTATTCCATTCTTAATTATTACATTGGAATAACACATGCATGCGGATTATGCACGCTGGTGAATCCTACATTATTCCATTCTTTATTATTCGCTGGAATAATGCATCTCGTGGATTACCGCATGGCGGCGAAAATCCATTTGCAGTTTCATATATTCTATTATACTCAGTTGGTTAAAGTTTTGGCTTCTATACCCCATGAAATTAGTGGAATATCCTTGATATTTGTGCTTCATCTAGTATCTTTTCATGGAAATATTCTTCTGAGCATTCTTGAGTTTTACTCCACAAAGCAGTATCTTGTTGACAATTTGGACGTTACTGAGTTCAGGATAAATTAACTTATAAATCTTTAAAAGTTATTCTTGAACTTATTTTATTGAATTGTCATCATCCTTATGCTTATATTATGTTGAAAGTTATCTTTGGCTTACGTGCATAGATGGACTTGGTATGATTATGATCAGGGATTATTCGGTATAATCATGACCGTAATATGATGAATGATGTGGTAAAAGTCCTCATTGTCCTGTAGTTCATTGGTGGACAGTTGTTGGTATGATTATGACCATGGATTATTCGGTATAGTCATGACCATTGATGATTACATGAATATCCTTGGTCATGGAGCAGGGATGATTTGATTTTATTTATTAAAATTTGAGTCTCAAATGATAAAGTTGATGAAAAACTTTTTAAATCATAGAAGATAGTAGATTTTATACTTTACTCGACTCTTCTAATGGATTGCTTGTTCCGCTGCAGTTAAACTTGTTGTCTTTTATATTCTATCAGTTTAACATTGTTGAAGCTAATGATAAATTATTATGCATTATCTTAGTCATAATATTTCTTACTGGGTTAGTTGAGCTCATCCTTTCTTTCACTGTTCTCTTCAGGAAATGAGAACGTAGCTGGGATTAGTCGGGGAACAGAGTGATGGTCCTAGATGGTGCATTAGTAGTCCTCACTATTCTGTGAAATAGCGTGATAATAAATGTAATGAGGACTCCATTAAGTGTGGATATTGTCTAGATGACAATATTTGTATTAAAACTCACAGCCTATGTTTTGTCATATTTTACACGACTATTGTATAATTAAGTTGTATTTGTATTCAGTACCTTGTATCTGGCGACTCAAGATGGGTGATGTATACCTATTTTGGGGGCGTCACAGTTGGTATCAAAGCTTAGGGATATGATCCCTGGCTGAGATGTGAGACAAGAACTAAGAGGGGAGAGAAGGGGAATTCCTTCACTAGTATGACCTACCTAAGTTTATTTGGTATTTAATTGGTCGGTCAGAGTATAGGGATAATATGTGATATGTTAATTAACCCTTGTTTTGTGGCAGTATTGGAAAATGGCATCCAAAAATGTTGA